>CAUYWW010000095.1:0-125000 GCA_963576845.1 Megachile leachella
CTGTAATAAATATACTTACTACTTTCATTATCATCAATATAACATGCATTATTACACATATTATGCAGTTATTATCGATAGAACTATAATAAATATACGTATTACTTTTATTATTATCAATATAACATGCACTATTACTCAAATAATGCAGTTATTATCGACAGAAGTATAATAAATATACTTATTACTTTTATTATTATCGATATAACAGGCACTCTTAGCCATATTTTACTAGTGTTATCGCTAGGACTGTAATAATTATACTTATTACTTATATTATTATCAATGTAACATGCATTATTACCCATATAATGGAGTTATTATCGCTAGAACTGTAATAATTATACTCATTACTTATATTATTATCAATATAACATGCATTGTTACCCATATAATGCAGTTATTATCGCTAGAACTGTAGTAATTATACTTATTACTTATATTATTACCAATATAACATGCATTATTACCCATATAATGGAGTTATTATCGCTAGAACTATAATAAATATACGTATTACTTTTATTGTCATCAATATAACATGCATTATTACCCATATTATGCAGTTATTATCGATAGAACTGTAATAAATATACTTATTACTTATATTATTAGCAATATAGCATGCATTATTACCCATATTATGCAGTTATTATCGATAGAACTATAATAAATATACTTATTACTTTTATTATTATCAATATAACATGCATTACTACCCATATTATGCAGTTATTATCGATAGAACTGTAATAAATATACTTATTACTTATATTATTATCAATACAACATGCATTATTACCCATATTATGCAGTTATTATAGCTAGAACTATAATAAATATACGTATTACTTTTTTTATCATCAATATAACATGCATTATTACGCATATAATGCAGTTATTATCGATAGAACTATAATAAATATTCTTATTACTTTTATTATTATCAATATAACATGCATTATTACCCATATAATGCAGTTATTATCGACAGAAGTATAATAAATATACTTATTACTTTTATTATTATCAATATAACAGGCACTCTTAGCCATATTTTACTAATATTATCGCTAGGACTGTAATAATTATACTTATTACTCCCGATATTATCAATATAACATCCATTATTACCCATATAATGCAGTTCTCATCGCTGGAACTGTAATAATTATACTTATTACTTATATTATTATCAATATAACATGCATTATTACCCATATAATGGAGTTATTATCGCTAGAACTGTAATAATTATACTTATTACTCCCGATATTATCAATATTACATGCATTATTACCCATATTATGCAGTTATTATCGCTAGAACTGTAATAATTATACTTATTACTTATATTATTATCAATATAACATGCATTATTACCCATATAATGGAATTATTATCGCTAGAACTGTAATAATTATACTCATTACTTACATTATTATCAATATAACATGCATTATTACCCATATAATGGAGTTATTATCGCTAGAACTGTAATAATTATACTTATTACTTATATTATTATCAATATAACATGCATTATTACCCATATTATGCAGTTATTATAGCTAGAACTATAATAAATATACGTATTACTTTTATTATCATCAATATAGCATGCATTATTACCCATATTATGCAGTTATTATCGATAGAACTATAATAAATATACTCATTACTTTTATTATTATCAATATAACATGCACTATTAGCCATATTGTACAATTATTATCGCTAGAACTATAATAATTATACTTATTACTCCCGATATTATCAATATGACATGCATTATTATCCATATAATGGAGTTATTATCGCTAGAACTGTAATAATTATACTTATTACTTATATTATTATCAATATAACATGCATTATTACCCATATTATGCAGTTATTATAGCTAGAACTATAATAAATATACGTATTACTTTTATTATCATCAATATAGCATGCATTATTACCCATATTATGCAGTTATTATCGATAGAACTATAATAAATATACTTATTACTTTTATTATTATCAATATAACATGCATTACTACCCATATTATGCAGTTATTATCGATAGAACTGTAATAAATAAACTTATTACTTATATTATTATCAATATAACATGCATTATTACCCATATAATGGAGTTATTATCGCTAGAACTGTAATAATTATACTTATTACTCCCGATATTATCAATATCACATGCATTATTACCCATGTTATGCAGTTATTATCGCTAGAACTATAATAAATATACGTATTACTTTTATTGTCATCAATATAACATGCATTATTACCCATATTATGCAGTTATTATCGATAGAACTGTAATAAATATACTTATTACTTTTATTATTATCAATATAACAGGCACTCTTAGCCATATTTTACTAGTATTATCGCTAGGACTGTAATAATTATACTTATTACTCCCGATATTATCAATATAACATCCATTATTGCCCATATAATGCAGTTCTCATCGCTGGAACTGTAATAATTATACTTATTACTCCCGATATTATCAATATGACATGCATTATTACCCATATAATGGGGTTATTAGCGCTAGAACTGTAATAATTATACTTATTACTTTTATTATTATCAATATAACATGCACTATTAGCGATATTGTACAATTATTATAGCTAGAACTATAATAATTATACTTATTACTTTTATTATTATCAATATAACATGCATTATTACCCATATAATGCAGTTATTATCGCTAGAACTGTAATAATTATACTTATTACTTATATTATTATCAATATAACATGCATTATTACCCATATTATGCAGTTATTATCGCTAGAACTGTAATAATTATACTTATTACTTATATTATTATCAATATAACATGCATTATTACCCATATAATGGAGTTATTATCGCTCGAAGTGTAATAATTATACTCATTACTTATATTATTATCAATATAACATGCATTATTACCCATATAATGCAGTTATTATCGACAGAAGTATAATAAATATACTTATTACTTTTATTATTATCAATATAACAGGCACTCTTAGCCATATAGTACTAATATTATCGCTAGGACTGTAATAATTATACTTATTACTCCCGATATTATCAATATAACATCCATTATTACCCATATAATGCAGTTCTCATCGCTGGAACTGTAATAATTATACTTATTACTTATATTATTATCAATATAACATGCATTATTACCCATATAATGGAGTTATTATCGCTAGAACTGTAATAATTATACTTATTACTCCCGATATTATCAATATTACATGCATTATTACCCATATTATGCAGTTATTATCGCTAGAACTGTAATAATTATACTTATTACTTATATTATTATCAATATAACATGCATTATTACCCATATTATGCAGTTATTATCGCTAGAACTGTAATAATTATACTTATTACTTATATTATTATCAATATAACATGCATTATTACCCATATAATGGAGTTATTATCGCTCGAAGTGTAATAATTATACTCATTACTTATATTATTATCAATATAACATGCATTATTACCCATATAATGCAGTTATTATCGACAGAAGTATAATAAATATACTTATTACTTTTATTATTATCAATATAACAGGCACTCTTAGCCATATAGTACTAATATTATCGCTAGGACTGTAATAATTATACTTATTACTCCCGATATTATCAATATAACATCCATTATTACCCATATAATGCAGTTCTCATCGCTGGAACTGTAATAATTATACTTATTACTTATATTATTATCAATATAACATGCATTATTACCCATATAATGGAGTTATTATCGCTAGAACTGTAATAATTATACTTATTACTCCCGATATTATCAATATTACATGCATTATTACCCATATTATGCAGTTATTATCGCTAGAACTGTAATAATTATACTTATTACTTATATTATTATCAATATAACATGCATTATTACCCATATTATGCAGTTATTATAGCTAGAACTATAATAAATATACGTATTACTTTTATTATCATCAATATAGCATGGATTATTACCCATATTATGCAGTTATTATCGATAGAACTATAATAAATATACTTATTACTTTTATTATTATCAATATAACATGCATTACTACCCATATTATGCAGTTATTATCGATAGAACTGTAATAAATATACGTTCTACTTTCATTATCATCAATATAACATGCATTATTACCCATATTATGCAGTTATTATCGATAGAACTATAATAAATAAACTCATTACATTTATTATTATCAATATAACATGCACTATTAGCCATATTGTACAATTATTATCGCTAGAACTATAATAATTATACCTATTACTCCCGATATTATCAATATGACATGCATTATTATCCATATAATGGAGTTATTATCGCTAGAACTGTAATAATTATACTTATTACTTATATTATTATCAATATAACATGCATTATTACCCATATAATGGAGTTATTATCGCTAGAACTGTAATAATTATACTTATTACTTATATTATTATCAATATAACATGCATTATTACCCATATTATGCAGTTATTATAGCTAGAACTATAATAAATATACGTATTACTTTTATTATCATCAATATAGCATGCATTATTACCCATATTATGCAGTTATTATCCATAGAACTATAATAAATATACTTATTACTTTTATTATTATCAATATAACATGCATTACTCCCCATATTATGCAGTTATTATCGATAGAACTGTAATAAATATACGTACTACTTTCATTATCATCAATATAACATGCATTATTACCCATATTATGCAGTTATTATCGATAGAACTATAATAAATATACTTATTACTTTTATTATTATCAATATAACATGCATTACTACCCATATTATGCAGTTATTATCGATAGAACTGTAATAAATATACTTATTACTTATATTATTATCAATATAACATGCATTATTACCCATATAATGGAGTTATTATCGCTAGAACTGTAATAATTACACTTATTACTCTCGATATTATCAATATCACATGCATTATTACCCATGTTATGCAGTTATTATCGCTAGAACTATAATAAATATACGTATTACTTTTATTGTCATCAATATAACATGCATTATTACCCATATTATGCAGTTATTATCGCTAGAACTGTAATAATTATACTTATTACTTATATTATTATCAATATAACATGCATTATTACCCATATAATGGAGTTATTATCGCTAGAACTGTAATAATTATACTCATTACTTATATTATTATCAATATAACATGCATTATTACCCATATAATGGAGTTATTATCGCTAGAACTGTAATAATTATACTTATTACTTATATTATTATCAATATAACATGCATTATTACCCATATTATGCAGTTATTATAGCTAGAACTATAATAAATATACGTATTACTTTTATTATCATCAATATAGCATGCATTATTACCCATATTATGCAGTTATTATCGATAGAACTATAATAAATATACTTATTACTTTTATTATTATCAATATAACATGCATTGCTACCCATATTATGCAGTTATTATCGATAGAACTGTAATAAATATACTTATTACTTAAATTATTATCAATATAACATGCATTATTACCCATATAATGGAGTTATTATCGCTAGAACTGTAATAATTATGCTTATTACTCCCGATATTATCAATATCACATGCATTATTATCCGTGTTATGCAGTTATTATCGCTAGAACTATAATAAATATACGTATTGCTTTTATTGTCATCAATATAACATGCATTATTACCCATATTATGCAGTTATTATCGATAGAACTGTAATAAATATACTTATTACTTATATTATTATCAATATAACATGCATTATTACCCATATAATGCAGTTATTATCGCTAGAACTATAATAAATATACGTATTACTTTTATTATCATCAATATAACATGCATTATTACCCATGTTATGCAGTTATTATCGCTAGAACTGTAATAATTATACTTATTACTTATATTATTATCAATATAACATGCATTATTACCCATATTATGCAGTTATTATAGCTAGAACTATAATAAATATACGTATTACTTTTTTTATCATCAATATAACATGCATTATTACGCATATAATGCAGTTATTATCGATAGAACTATAATAAATATTCTTATTACTTTTATTATTATCAATATAACATGCATTATTACCCATATAATGCAGTTATTATCGACAGAAGTATAATAAATATACTTATTACTTTTATTATTATCAATATAACAGGCACTCTTAGCCATATTTTACTTGTATTATCGCTAGGACTGTAATAATTATACTTATTACTCCCGATATTATCAATATAACATCCATTATTACCCATATAATGCAGTTCTCATCGCTGGAACTGTAATAATTATACTTATTACTCCCGATATTATCAATATGACATGCATTATTACCCATATTATGCAGTTATTATCGCTAGAACTGTAATAATTATACTTATTACTCCCGATATTATCAATATTACATGCATTATTACCCATATTATGCAGTTATTATCGCTAGAACTGTAATAATTATACTTATTACTTATATTATTATCAATATAACATGCATTATTACCCATATAATGGAGTTATTATCGCTAGAACTGTAATAATTATACTCATTACTTATATTATTATCAATATAACATGCATTATTACCTATATAATGGAGTTATTATCGCTAGAACTGTAATAATTATACTTATTACTTATATTATTATCAATATAACATGCATTATTACCCATATTATGCAGTTATTATAGCTAGAACTATAATAAATATACGTATTACTTTTATTATCATCAATATAGCATGCATTATTACCCCTATTATGCAGTTATTATCGATAGAACTATAATAAATATACTTATTACTTTTATTATTATCAATATAACATGCATTACTACCCATATTATGCAGTTATTATCGATAGAACTGTAATAAATATACGTACTACTTTCATTATCATCAATATAACATGCATTATTACCCATATTATGCAGTTATTATCGATAGAACTATAATAAATATACTCATTACTTTTATTATTATCAATATAACATGCACTATTAGCCATATTGTACAATTATTATCGCTAGAACTATAATAATTATACCTATTACTCCCGATATTATCAATATGACATGCATTATTATCCATATAATGGAGTTATTATCGCTAGAACTGTAATAATTATACTTATTACTTATATTATTATCAATATAACATGCATTATTACCCATATTATGCAGTTATTATAGCTAGAACTATAATAAATATACGTATTACTTTTTTTATCATCAATATAGCATGCATTATTACGCATATAATGCAGTTATTATCGATAGAACTATAATAAATATTCTTATTACTTTTATTATTATCAATATAACATGCATTATTACCCATATAATGCAGTTATTATCGACAGAAGTATAATAAATATACTTATTACTTTTATTATTATCAATATAACAGGCACTCTTACCCATATTTTACTTGTATTATCGCTAGGACTGTAATAATTATACTTATTACTCCCGATATTATCAATATAACATCCATTATTACCCATATAATGCAGTTCTCATCGCTGGAACTGTAATAATTATACTTATTACTCCCGATATTATCAATATGACATGCATTATTACCCATATTATGCAGTTATTATCGCTAGAACTGTAATAATTATACTTATTACTCCCGATATTATCAATATTACATGCATTATTACCCATATTATGCAGTTATTATCGCTAGAACTGTAATAATTATACTTATTACTTATATTATTATCAATATAACATGCATTATTACCCATATAATGGAGTTATTATCGCTAGAACTGTAATAATTATACTCATTACTTATATTATTATCAATATAACATGCATTATTACCTATATAATGGAGTTATTATCGCTAGAACTGTAATAATTATACTTATTACTTATATTATTATCAATATAACATGCATTATTACCCATATTATGCAGTTATTATAGCTAGAACTATAATAAATATACGTATTACTTTTATTATCATCAATATAGCATGCATTATTACCCCTATTATGCAGTTATTATCGATAGAACTATAATAAATATACTTATTACTTTTATTATTATCAATATAACATGCATTACTACCCATATTATGCAGTTATTATCGATAGAACTGTAATAAATATACGTACTACTTTCATTATCATCAATATAACATGCATTATTACCCATATTATGCAGTTATTATCGATAGAACTATAATAAATATACTCATTACTTTTATTATTATCAATATAACATGCACTATTAGCCATATTGTACAATTATTATCGCTAGAACTATAATAATTATACCTATTACTCCCGATATTATCAATATGACATGCATTATTATCCATATAATGGAGTTATTATCGCTAGAACTGTAATAATTATACTTATTACTTATATTATTATCAATATAACATGCATTATTACCCATATAATGGAGTTATTATCGCTAGAACTGTAATAATTATACTTATTACTTATATTATTATCAATATAACATGCATTATTACCCATATTATGCAGTTATTATAGCTAGAACTATAATAAATATACGTATTACTTTTATTATCATCAATATAGCATGCATTATTACCCATATTATGCAGTTATTATCGATAGAACTATAATAAATATACTTATTACTTTTATTATTATCAATATAACATGCATTACTCCCCATATTATGCAGTTATTATCGATAGGACTGTAATAAATATACGTACTACTTTCATTATCATCAATATAACATGCATTATTACCCATATTATGCAGTTATTATCGATAGAACTATAATAAATATACTTATTACTTTTATTATTATCAATATAACATGCATTACTACCCATATTATGCAGTTATTATCGATAGAACTGTAATAAATATACTTATTACTTATATTATTATCAATATAACATGCATTATTACCCATATAATGGAGTTATTATCGCTAGAACTGTAATAATTACACTTATTACTCTCGATATTATCAATATCACATGCATTATTACCCATGTTATGCAGTTATTATCGCTAGAACTATAATAAATATACGTATTACTTTTATTGTCATCAATATAACATGCATTATTACCCATATTATGCAGTTATTATCGATAGAACTGTAATAAATATACTTATTACTTTTATTATTATCAATATAACATGCATTACTACCCATATTATGCAGTTATTATCGATAGAACTGTAATAAATATACGTACTACTTTCATTATCATCAATATAACATGCATTATTACCCATATTATGCAGTTATTATCGATAGAACTATAATAAATATACTCATTACTTTTATTATTATCAATATAACATGCACTATTAGCCATATAATGCAGTTATTATCGACAGAAGTATAATAAATATACTTATTACTTTTATTATTATCAATATAACAGGTACTCTTAGCCATATTTTACTAGTATTATCGCTAGGACTGTAATAATTATACTAATTACTCCCGATATTATCAATATAACATCCATTATGACCCATATAATGCAGTTCTCATCGCTGGAACTGTAATAATTATACTTATTACTCCCGATATTATCAATATGACATGCATTATTACCCATATTATGCAGTTATTATCGCTAGAACTGTAATAATTATACTTATTACTCCCGATATTATCAATATTACATGCATTATTACCCATATTATGCAGTTATTATCGCTAGAACTGTAATAATTATACTTATTACTTATATTATTATCAATATAACATGCATTATTACCCATATAATGGAGTTATTATCGCTAGAACTGTAATAATTATACTCATTACTTATATTATTATCAATATAACATGCATTATTACCCATATAATGGAGTTATTATCGCTAGAACTGTAATAATTATACTTATTACTTATATTATTATCAATATAACATGCATTATTACCCATATTATGCAGTTATTATAGCTAGAACTATAATAAATATACGTATTACTTTTATTATCATCAATATAGCATGCATTATTACCCATATTATGCAGTTATTATCGATAGAACTATAATAAATATACTTATTACTTTTATTATTATCAATATAACATGCATTACTACCCATATTATGCAGTTATTATCGATAGAACTGTAATAAATATACTTATTACTTATATTATTATCAATATAACATGCATTATTACCCATATAATGGAGTTATTATCGCTAGAACTGTAATAATTATGCTTATTACTCCCGATATTATCAATATCACATGCATTATTATCCGTGTTATGCAGTTATTATCGCTAGAACTATAATAAATATACGTATTACTTTTATTGTCATCAATATAACATGCATTATTACCCATATTATGCAGTTATTATCGATAGAACTGTAATAAATATACTTATTACTTATATTATTATCAATATAACATGCATTATTACCCATATAATGCAGTTATTATCGCTAGAACTATAATAAATATACGTATTACTTTTATTATCATCAATATAACATGCATTATTACCCATGTTATGCAGTTATTATCGCTAGAACTGTAATAATTATACTTATTACTTATATTATTATCAATATAACATGCATTATTACCCATATTATGCAGTTATTATAGCTAGAACTATAATAAATATACGTATTACTTTTTTTATCATCAATATAACATGCATTATTACGCATATAATGCAGTTATTATCGATAGAACTATAATAAATATTCTTATTACTTTTATTATTATCAATATAACATGCATTATTACCTATATAATGCAGTTATTATCGACAGAAGTATAATAAATATACTTATTACTTTTATTATTATCAATATAACAGGCACTCTTAGCCATATTTTACTAATATTATCGCTAGGACTGTAATAATTATACTTATTACTCCCGATATTATCAATATAACATCCATTATTACCCATATAATGCAGTTCTCATCGCTGGAACTGTAATAATTATACTTATTACTTATATTATTATCAATATAACATGCATTATTACCCATATAATGGAGTTATTATCGCTAGAACTGTAATAATTATACTTATTACTCCCGATATTATCAATATTACATGCATTATTACCCATATTATGCAGTTATTATCGCTAGAACTGTAATAATTATACTTATTACTTATATTATTATCAATATAACATGCATTATTACCCATATAATGGAGTTATTATCGCTAGAACTGTAATAATTATACTCATTACTTATATTATTATCAATATAACATGCATTATTACCCATATAATGGAGTTATTATCGCTAGAACTGTAATAATTATACTTATTACTTATATTATTATCAATATAACATGCATTATTACCCATATAATGGAGTTATTATCGCTAGAACTGTAATAATTATACTCATTACTTATATTATTATCAATATAACATGCATTATTACCCATATAATGGAGTTATTATCGCTAGAACTGTAATAATTATACTTATTACTTATATTATTATCAATATAACATGCATTATTACCCATATTATGCAGTTATTATAGCTAGAACTATAATAAATATACGTATTACTTTTATTATCATCAATATAGCATGCATTACTACCCATATTATGCAGTTATTATCGATAGAACTGTAATAAATATACGTACTACTTTCATTATCATCAATATAACATGCATTATTACCCATATTATGCAGTTATTATCGATAGAACTATAATAAATATACTCATTACTTTTATTATTATCAATATAACATGCACTATTAGCCATATTGTTCAATTATTATCGCTAGAACTATAATAATTATACTTATTACTCCCGATATTATCAATATGACATGCATTATTATCCATATAATGGAGTTATTATCGCTAGAACTGTAATAATTATACTTATTACTTATATTATTAGCAATATAGCGTGCATTATTACCCATATTATGCAGTTATTATCGATAGAACTATAATAAATATACTTATTACTTTTATTATTATCAATATAACATGCATTACTACCCATATTATGCAGTTATTATCGATAGAACTGTAATAAATATACGTACTACTTTCATTATCATCAATATAACATGCTTTATTACCCATATTATGCAGTTATTATCGATAGAACTATAATAAATATACTCATTACTTTTATTATTATCAATATAACATGCACTATTAGCCATATTGTACAATTATTATCGCTAGAACTATAATAATTATACTTATTACTCCCGATATTATCAATATGACATGCATTATTATCCATATAATGGAGTTATTATCGCTAGAACTGTAATAATTATACTTATTACTTATATTATTATCAATATAACATGCATTATTACCCATATAATGGAGTTATTATCGCTCGAAGTGTAATAATTATACTCATTACTTATATTATTATCAATATAACATGCATTATTACCCATATAATGCAGTTATTATCGACAGAAGTATAATAAATATACTTATTACTCTTATTATTATCAATATAACAGGCACTCTTAGCCATATTGTACTAATATTATCGCTAGGACTGTAATAATTATACTTATTACTCCCGATATTATCGATATAACATCCATTATTACCCATATAATGCAGTTCTCATCGCTGGAACTGTAATAATTATACTTATTACTTATATTATTATCAATATAACATGCATTATTAAACATATAATGGAGTTATTATCGCTAGAACTGTAATAATTATACTTATTACTCCCGATATTATCAATATTACATGCATTATTACCCATATTATGCAGTTATTATCGCTAGAACTGTAATAATTATACTTATTACTTATATTATTATCAATATAACATGCATTATTACCCATATAATGGAATTATTATCGCTAGAACTGTAATAATTATACTCATTACTTACATTATTATCAATATAACATGCATTATTACCCATATAATGGAGTTATTATCGCTAGAACTGTAATAATTATACTTATTACTTATATTATTATCAATATAACATGCATTATTACCCATATTATGCAGTTATTATAGCTAGAACTATAATAAATATACGTATTACTTTTATTATCATCAATATAGCATGCATTATTACCCATATTATGCAGTTATTATCGATAGAACTATAATAAATATACTTATTACTTTTATTATTATCAATATAACATGCATTACTACCCATATTATGCAGTTATTATCGATAGAACTGTAATAAATATACGTTCTACTTTCATTATCATCAATATAACATGCATTATTACCCATATTATGCAGTTATTATCGATAGAACTATAATAAATATACTCATTACTTTTATTATTATCAATATAACATGCACTATTAGCCATATTGTACAATTATTATCGCTAGAACTATAATAATTATACCTATTACTCCCGATATTATCAATATGACATGCATTATTATCCATATAATGGAGTTATTATCGCTAGAACTGTAATAATTATACTTATTACTTATATTATTATCAATATAACATGCATTATTACCCATATAATGGAGTTATTATCGCTAGAACTGTAATAATTATACTTATTACTTATATTATTATCAATATAACATGCATTATTACCCATATTATGCAGTTATTATAGCTAGAACTATAATAAATATACGTATTACTTTTATTATCATCAATATAGCATGCATTATTACCCATATTATGCAGTTATTATCCATAGAACTATAATAAATATACTTATTACTTTTATTATTATCAATATAACATGCATTACTCCCCATATTATGCAGTTATTATCGATAGAACTGTAATAAATATACGTACTACTTTCATTATCATCAATATAACATGCATTATTACCCATATTATGCAGTTATTATCGATAGAACTATAATAAATATACTTATTACTTTTATTATTATCAATATAACATGCATTACTACCCATATTATGCAGTTATTATCGATAGAACTGTAATAAATGTACTTATTACTTATATTATTATCAATATAACATGCATTATTACCCATATAATGGAGTTATTATCGCTAGAACTGTAATAATTACACTTATTACTCTCGATATTATCAATATCACATGCATTATTACCCATGTTATGCAGTTATTATCGCTAGAACTATAATAAATATACGTATTACTTTTATTGTCATCAATATAACATGCATTATTACCCATATTATGCAGTTATTATCGCTAGAACTGTAATAATTATACTTATTACTTATATTATTATCAATATAACATGCATTATTACCCATATAATGGAGTTATTATCGCTAGAACTGTAATAATTATACTCATTACTTATATTATTATCAATATAACATGCATTATTACCCATATAATGGAGTTATTATCGCTAGAACTGTAATAAGTATACTTATTACTTATATTATTATCAATACAACATGCATTATTACCCATATTATGCAGTTATTATAGCTAGAACTATAATAAATATACGTATTACTTTTATTATCATCAATATAGCATGCATTATTACCCATATTATGCAGTTATTATCGATAGAACTATAATAAATATACTTATTACTTTTATTATTATCAATATAACATGCATTGCTACCCATATTATGCAGTTATTATCGATAGAACTGTAATAAATATACTTATTACTTAAATTATTATCAATATAACATGCATTATTACCCATATAATGGAGTTATTATCGCTAGAACTGTAATAATTATGCTTATTACTCCCGATATTATCAATATCACATACATTATTATCCGTGTTATGCAGTTATTATCGCTAGAACTATAATAAATATACGTATTACTTTTATTGTCATCAATATAACATGCATTATTACCCATATTATGCAGTTATTATCGATAGAACTGTAATAAATATACTTATTACTTATATTATTATCAATATAACATGCATTATTACCCATATAATGCAGTTATTATCGCTAGAACTATAATAAATATACGTATTACTTTTATTATCATCAATATAACATGCATTATTACCCATGTTATGCAGTTATTATCGCTAGAACTGTAATAATTATACTTATTACTTATATTATTATCAATATAACATGCATTATTACCCATATTATGCAGTTATTATAGCTAGAACTATAATAAATATACGTATTACTTTTTTTATCATCAATATAACATGCATTATTACGCATATAATGCAGTTATTATCGATAGAACTATAATAAATATTCTTATTACTTTTATTATTATCAATATAACATGCATTATTACCCATATAATGCAGTTATTATCGACAGAAGTATAATAAATATACTTATTACTTTTATTATTATCAATATAACAGGCACTCTTAGCCATATTTTACTTGTATTATCGCTAGGACTGTAATAATTATACTTATTACTCCCGATATTATCAATATAACATCCATTATTACCCATATAATGCAGTTCTCATCGCTGGAACTGTAATAATTATACTTATTACTCCCGATATTATCAATATGACATGCATTATTACCCATATTATGCAGTTATTATCGCTAGAACTGTAATAATTATACTTATTACTCCCGATATTATCAATATTACATGCATTATTACCCATATTATGCAGTTATTATCGCTAGAACTGTAATAATTATACTTATTACTTATATTATTATCAATATAACATGCATTATTACCCATATAATGGAGTTATTATCGCAAGAACTGTAATAATTATACTCATTACTTATATTATTATCAATATAACATGCATTATTACCTATATAATGGAGTTATTATCGCTAGAACTGTAATAATTATACTTATTACTTATATTATTATCAATATAACATGCATTATTACCCATATTATGCAGTTATTATAGCTAGAACTATAATAAATATACGTATTACTTTTATTATCATCAATATAGCATGCATTATTACCCATATTATGCAGTTATTATCGATAGAACTATAATAAATATACTTATTTCTTTTATTATTATCAATATAACATGCATTACTACCCATATTATGCAGTTATTATCGATAGAACTGTAATAAATATACGTACTACTTTCATTATCATCAATATAACATGCATTATTACCCATATTATGCAGTTATTATCGATAGAACTATAATAAATATACTCATTACTTTTATTATTATCAATATAACATGCACTATTAGCCATATTGTACAATTATTATCGCTAGAACTATAATAATTATACCTATTACTCCCGATATTATCAATATGACATGCATTATTATCCATATAATGGAGTTATTATCGCTAGAACTGTAATAATTATACTTATTACTTATATTATTATCAATATAACATGCATTATTACCCATATAATGGAGTTATTATCGCTAGAACTGTAATAATTATACTTATTACTTATATTATTATCAATATAACATGCATTATTACCCATATTATGCAGTTATTATAGCTAGAACTATAATAAATATACGTATTACTTTTATTATCATCAATATAGCATGCATTATTACCCATATTATGCAGTTATTATCGATAGAACTATAATAAATATACTTATTACTTATATTATTATCAATATAACATGCATTATTACCCATATAATGCAGTTATTATCGCTAGAACTATAATAAATATACGTATTACTTTTATTATCATCAATATAACATGCATTATTACCCATGTTATGCAGTTATTATCGCTAGAACTGTAATAATTATACTTATTACTTATATTATTATCAATATAACATGCATTATTACCCATATTATGCAGTTATTATAGCTAGAACTATAATAAATATACGTATTACTTTTATTATCATCAATATAGCATGCATTATTACCCATATTATGCAGTTATTATCGATAGAACTGTAATAAATATACTTATTACTTATATTATTATCAATATAACATGCATTATTACCCATATAATGCAGTTATTATCGCTAGAACTATAATAAATATACGTATTACTTTTATTATCATCAATATAACATGCATTATTACCCATGTTATGCAGTTATTATCGCTAGAACTGTAATAATTATACTTATTACTTATATTATTATCAATATAACATGCATTATTACCCATATTATGCAGTTATTATAGCTAGAACTATAATAAATATACGTATTACTTTTTTTATCATCAATATAACATGCATTATTACGCATATAATGCAGTTATTATCGATAGAACTATAATAAATATTCTTATTACTTTTATTATTATCAATATAACATGCATTATTACCTATATAATGCAGTTATTATCGACAGAAGTATAATAAATATACTTATTACTTTTATTATTATCAATATAACAGGCACTCTTAGCCATATTTTACTAATATTATCGCTAGGACTGTAATAATTATACTTATTACTCCCGATATTATCAATATAACATCCATTATTACCCATATAATGCAGTTCTCATCGCTGGAACTGTAATAATTATACTTATTACTTATATTATTATCAATATAACATGCATTATTACCCATATAATGGAGTTATTATCGCTAGAACTGTAATAATTACACTTATTACTCTCGATATTATCAATATCACATGCATTATTACCCATGTTATGCAGTTATTATCGCTAGAACTATAATAAATATACGTATTACTTTTATTGTCATCAATATAACATGCATTATTACCCATATTATGCAGTTATTATCGCTAGAACTGTAATAATTATACTTATTACTTATATTATTATCAATATAACATGCATTATTACCCATATAATGGAGTTATTATCGCTAGAACTGTAATAATTATACTCATTACTTATATTATTATCAATATAACATGCATTATTACCCATATAATGGAGTTATTATCGCTAGAACTGTAATAAGTATACTTATTACTTATATTATTATCAATACAACATGCATTATTACCCATATTATGCAGTTATTATAGCTAGAACTATAATAAATATACGTATTACTTTTATTATCATCAATATAGCATGCATTATTACCCATATTATGCAGTTATTATCGATAGAACTATAATAAATATACTTATTACTTTTATTATTATCAATATAACATGCATTGCTACCCATATTATGCAGTTATTATCGATAGAACTGTAATAAATATACTTATTACTTAAATTATTATCAATATAACATGCATTATTACCCATATAATGGAGTTATTATCGCTAGAACTGTAATAATTATGCTTATTACTCCCGATATTATCAATATCACATACATTATTATCCGTGTTATGCAGTTATTATCGCTAGAACTATAATAAATATACGTATTACTTTTATTGTCATCAATATAACATGCATTATTACCCATATTATGCAGTTATTATCGATAGAACTGTAATAAATATACTTATTACTTATATTATTATCAATATAACATGCATTATTACCCATATAATGCAGTTATTATCGCTAGAACTATAATAAATATACGTATTACTTTTATTATCATCAATATAACATGCATTATTACCCATGTTATGCAGTTATTATCGCTAGAACTGTAATAATTATACTTATTACTTATATTATTATCAATATAACATGCATTATTACCCATATTATGCAGTTATTATAGCTAGAACTATAATAAATATACGTATTACTTTTTTTATCATCAATATAACATGCATTATTACGCATATAATGCAGTTATTATCGATAGAACTATAATAAATATTCTTATTACTTTTATTATTATCAATATAACATGCATTATTACCCATATAATGCAGTTATTATCGACAGAAGTATAATAAATATACTTATTACTTTTATTATTATCAATATAACAGGCACTCTTAGCCATATTTTACTTGTATTATCGCTAGGACTGTAATAATTATACTTATTACTCCCGATATTATCAATATAACATCCATTATTACCCATATAATGCAGTTCTCATCGCTGGAACTGTAATAATTATACTTATTACTCCCGATATTATCAATATGACATGCATTATTACCCATATTATGCAGTTATTATCGCTAGAACTGTAATAATTATACTTATTACTCCCGATATTATCAATATTACATGCATTATTACCCATATTATGCAGTTATTATCGCTAGAACTGTAATAATTATACTTATTACTTATATTATTATCAATATAACATGCATTATTACCCATATAATGGAGTTATTATCGCAAGAACTGTAATAATTATACTCATTACTTATATTATTATCAATATAACATGCATTATTACCTATATAATGGAGTTATTATCGCTAGAACTGTAATAATTATACTTATTACTTATATTATTATCAATATAACATGCATTATTACCCATATTATGCAGTTATTATAGCTAGAACTATAATAAATATACGTATTACTTTTATTATCATCAATATAGCATGCATTATTACCCATATTATGCAGTTATTATCGATAGAACTATAATAAATATACTTATTTCTTTTATTATTATCAATATAACATGCATTACTACCCATATTATGCAGTTATTATCGATAGAACTGTAATAAATATACGTACTACTTTCATTATCATCAATATAACATGCATTATTACCCATATTATGCAGTTATTATCGATAGAACTATAATAAATATACTCATTACTTTTATTATTATCAATATAACATGCACTATTAGCCATATTGTACAATTATTATCGCTAGAACTATAATAATTATACCTATTACTCCCGATATTATCAATATGACATGCATTATTATCCATATAATGGAGTTATTATCGCTAGAACTGTAATAATTATACTTATTACTTATATTATTATCAATATAACATGCATTATTACCCATATAATGGAGTTATTATCGCTAGAACTGTAATAATTATACTTATTACTTATATTATTATCAATATAACATGCATTATTACCCATATTATGCAGTTATTATAGCTAGAACTATAATAAATATACGTATTACTTTTATTATCATCAATATAGCATGCATTATTACCCATATTATGCAGTTATTATCGATAGAACTATAATAAATATACTTATTACTTATATTATTATCAATATAACATGCATTATTACCCATATAATGCAGTTATTATCGCTAGAACTATAATAAATATACGTATTACTTTTATTATCATCAATATAACATGCATTATTACCCATGTTATGCAGTTATTATCGCTAGAACTGTAATAATTATACTTATTACTTATATTATTATCAATATAACATGCATTATTACCCATATTATGCAGTTATTATAGCTAGAACTATAATAAATATACGTATTACTTTTATTATCATCAATATAGCATGCATTATTACCCATATTATGCAGTTATTATCGATAGAACTGTAATAAATATACTTATTACTTATATTATTATCAATATAACATGCATTATTACCCATATAATGCAGTTATTATCGCTAGAACTATAATAAATATACGTATTACTTTTATTATCATCAATATAACATGCATTATTACCCATGTTATGCAGTTATTATCGCTAGAACTGTAATAATTATACTTATTACTTATATTATTATCAATATAACATGCATTATTACCCATATTATGCAGTTATTATAGCTAGAACTATAATAAATATACGTATTACTTTTTTTATCATCAATATAACATGCATTATTACGCATATAATGCAGTTATTATCGATAGAACTATAATAAATATTCTTATTACTTTTATTATTATCAATATAACATGCATTATTACCTATATAATGCAGTTATTATCGACAGAAGTATAATAAATATACTTATTACTTTTATTATTATCAATATAACAGGCACTCTTAGCCATATTTTACTAATATTATCGCTAGGACTGTAATAATTATACTTATTACTCCCGATATTATCAATATAACATCCATTATTACCCATATAATGCAGTTCTCATCGCTGGAACTGTAATAATTATACTTATTACTTATATTATTATCAATATAACATGCATTATTACCCATATAATGGAGTTATTATCGCTAGAACTGTAATAATTATACTTATTACTCCCGATATTATCAATATTACATGCATTATTACCCATATTATGCAGTTATTATCGCTAGAACTGTAATAATTATACTTATTACTTATATTATTATCAATATAACATGCATTATTACCCATATAATGGAGTTATTATCGCTAGAACTGTAATAATTACACTCATTACTTATATTATTATCAATATAACATGCATTATTACCCATATAATGGAGTTATTATCGCTAGAACTGTAATAATTATACTTATTACTTATATTATTATCAATATAACATGCATTATTACCCATATAATGGAGTTATTATCGCTAGAACTGTAATAATTATACTCATTACTTATATTATTATCAATATAACATGCATTATTACCCATATAATGGAGTTATTATCGCTAGAACTGTAATAATTATACTTATTACTTATATTATTATCAATATAACATGCATTATTACCCATATTATGCAGTTATTATAGCTAGAACTATAATAAATATACGTATTACTTTTATTATCATCAATATAGCATGCATTACTACCCATATTATGCAGTTATTATCGATAGAACTGTAATAAATATACTTATTACTTTTATTATTATCAATATAACATGCATTACTCCCCATATTATGCAGTTATTATCGATAGAACTATAATAAATATACTCATTACTTTTATTATTATCAATATAACATGCACTATTAGCCATATTGTACAATTAGTATCGCTAGAACTATAATAATTATACTTATTACTCCCGATATTATCAGTATGACATGCATTATTATCCATATAATGGAGTTATTATCGCTAGAACTGTAATAATTATACTTATTACTTATATTATTAGCAATATAGCGTGCATTATTACCCATATTATGCAGTTATTATCGATAGAACTATAATAAATATACTTATTACTTTTATTATTATCAATATAACATGCATTACTACCCATATTATGCAGTTATTATCGATAGAACTGTAATAAATATACGTACTACTTTCATTATCATCAATATAACATGCTTTATTACCCATATTATGCAGTTATTATCGATAGAACTATAATAAATATACTCATTACTTTTATTATTATCAATATAACATGCACTATTAGCCATATTGTACAATTATTATCGCTAGAACTATAATAATTATACTTATTACTCCCGATATTATCAATATGACATGCATTATTATCCATATAATGGAGTTATTATCGCTAGAACTGTAATAATTATACTTATTACTTATATTATTATCAATATAACATGCATTATTACCCATATAATGGAGTTATTATCGCTCGAAGTGTAATAATTATACTCATTACTTATATTATTATCAATATAACATGCATTATTACCCATATAATGCAGTTATTATCGACAGAAGTATAATAAATATACTTATTACTCTTATTATTATCAATATAACAGGCACTCTTAGCCATATTGTACTAATATTATCGCTAGGACTGTAATAATTATACTTATTACTCCCGATATTATCGATATAACATCCATTATTACCCATATAATGCAGTTCTCATCGCTGGAACTGTAATAATTATACTTATTACTTATATTATTATCAATATAACATGCATTATTAAACATATAATGGAGTTATTATCGCTAGAACTGTAATAATTATACTTATTACTCCCGATATTATCAATATTACATGCATTATTACCCATATTATGCAGTTATTATCGCTAGAACTGTAATAATTATACTTATTACTTATATTATTATCAATATAACATGCATTATTACCCATATTATGCAGTTATTATAGCTAGAACTATAATAAATATACGTATTACTTTTATTATCATCAATATAGCATGCATTACTACCCATATTATGCAGTTATTATCGCTAGAACTGTAATAATTATACTTATTACTTATATTATTATCAATATAACATGCATTATTACCCATATTATGCAGTTATTATAGCTAGAACTATAATAAATATACGTATTACTTTTATTATCATCAATATAGCATGCATTATTACCCATATTATGCAGTTATTATCGATAGAACTATAATAAATATACTTATTACTTTTATTATTATCAACATAACATGCATTACTACCCATATTATGCAGTTATTATCGATAGAACTGTAATAAATATACGTACTACTTTCATTATCATCAATATAGCATGCATTATTACCCATATTATGCAGTTATTATCGATAGAACTATAATAAATATACTCATTACTTTTATTATTATCAATATAACATGCACTATTAGCCATATTGTACAATTATTATCGCTAGAACTATAATAATTATACCTATTACTCCCGATATTATCAATATGACATGCATTATTACCCATATAATGGAGTTATTATCGCTAGAACTGTAATAATTATACTTATTACTTATATTATTATCAATATAACATGCATTATTACCCATATAATGGAGTTATTATCGCTAGAACTGTAATAATTATACTCATTACTTATATTATTATCAATATAACATGCATTATTACCCATATAATGGAGTTATTATCGCTAGAACTGTAATAATTATACTTATTACTTATATTATTATCAATATAACATGCATTATTACCCATATTATGCAGTTATTATAGCTAGAACTATAATAAATATACGTATTACTTTTATTATCATCAATATAGCATGCATTACTACCCATATTATGCAGTTATTATCGCTAGAACTGTAATAATTATACTTATTACTTATATTATTATCAATATAACATGCATTATTACCCATATTATGCAGTTATTATAGCTAGAACTATAATAAATATACGTATTACTTTTATTATCATCAATATAGCATGCATTATTACCCATATTATGCAGTTATTATCGATAGAACTATAATAAATATACTTATTACTTTTATTATTATCAACATAACATGCATTACTACCCATATTATGCAGTTATTATCGATAGAACTGTAATAAATATACGTACTACTTTCATTATCATCAATATAGCATGCATTATTACCCATATTATGCAGTTATTATCGATAGAACTATAATAAATATACTCATTACTTTTATTATTATCAATATAACATGCACTATTAGCCATATTGTACAATTATTATCGCTAGAACTATAATAATTATACCTATTACTCCCGATATTATCAATATGACATGCATTATTACCCATATAATGGAGTTATTATCGCTAGAACTGTAATAATTATACTTATTACTTATATTATTATCAATATAACATGCATTATTACCCATATAATGGAGTTATTATCGCTAGAACTGTAATAATTATACTCATTACTTATATTATTATCAATATAACATGCATTATTACCCATATAATGGAGTTATTATCGCTAGAACTGTAATAATTATACTTATTACTTATATTATTATCAATATAACATGCATTATTACCCATATTATGCAGTTATTATAGCTAGAACTATAATAAATATACGTATTACTTTTATTATCATCAATATAGCATGCATTATTACCCATATTATGCAGTTATTATAGCTAGAACTATAATAAATATACGTATTACTTTTATTATCATCAATATAGCATGCATTATTACCCATATTATGCAGTTATTATAGCTAGAACTATAACAAATATACGTATTACTTTTTTTATCATCAATATAACATGCATTATTACGCATATAATGCAGTTATTATCGATAGAACTATAATAAATATTCTTATTACTTTTATTATTATCAATATAACATGCATTATTACCCATATAATGCAGTTATTATCGACAGAAGTATAATAAATATACTTATTACTTTTATTATTATCAATATAACAGGCACTCTTAGCCATATTTTACTAATATTATCGCTAGGACTGTAATAATTATACTTATTACTCCCGATATTATCAATATAACATCCATTATTACCCATATAATGCAGTTCTCATCGCTGGAACTGTAATAATTATACTTATTACTTATATTATTATCAATATAACATGCATTATTACCCATATAATGGAGTTATTATCGCTAGAACTGTAATAATTATACTCATTACTTATATTATTATCAATATAACATGCATTATTACCCATATAATGGAGTTATTATCGCTAGAACTGTAATAATTATACTTATTACTTATATTATTATCAATATAACATGCATTATTACCCATATAATGGAGTTATTATCGCTAGAACTGTAATAATTATACTCATTACTTATATTATTATCAATATAACATGCATTATTACCCATATAATGGAGTTATTATCGCTAGAACTGTAATAATTATACTTATTACTTATATTATTATCAATATAACATGCATTATTACCCATATTATGCAGTTATTATAGCTAGAACCTAAATAAATATACGTATTACTTTTATTATCATCAATATAGCATGCATTACTACCCATATTATGCAGTTATTATCGATAGAACTGTAATAAATATACGTACTACTTTCATTATCATCAATATAACATGCATTATTACCCATATTATGCAGTTATTATCGATAGAACTATAATAAATATACTCATTACTTTTATTATTATCAATATAACATGCACTATTAGCCATATTGTACAATTATTATCGCTAGAACTATAATAATTATACTTATTACTCCCGATATTATCAATATGACATGCATTATTATCCATATAATGGAGTTATTATCGCTAGAACTGTAATAATTATACTTATTACTTATATTATTAGCAATATAGCGTGCATTATTACCCATATTATGCAGTTATTATCGATAGAACTATAATAAATATACTTATTACTTTTATTATTATCAATATAACATGCATTACTACCCATATTATGCAGTTATTATCGATAGAACTGTAATAAATATACGTACTACTTTCATTGTCATCAATATAACATGCTTTATTACCCATATTATGCAGTTATTATCGATAGAACTATAATAAATATACTCATTACTTTTATTATTATCAATATAACATGCACTATTAGCCATATTGTACAATTATTATCGCTAGAACTATAATAATTATACTTATTACTCCCGATATTATCAATATGACATGCATTATTATCCATATAATGGAGTTATTATCGCTAGAACTGTAATAATTATACTTATTACTTATATTATTATCAATATAACATGCATTATTACCCATATTATGCAGTTATTATAGCTAGAACTATAATAGATATACGTATTACTTTTATTATCATCAATATAGCATGCATTATTACCCATATTATGCAGTTATTATCGATAGAACTATAATAAATATACTTATTACTTTTATTATTATCAATATAACATGCATTACTACCCATATTATGCAGTTATTATCGATAGGACTGTAATAAATATACTTATTACTTATATTATTATCAATATAACATGCATTATTACCCATATAATGGAGTTATTATCGCTAGAACTGTAATAATTATACTTATTACTCCCGATATTATCAATATCACATGCATTATTACCCATGTTATGCAGTTATTATCGCTAGAACTATAATAAATATACGTATTACTTTTATTGTCATCAATATAACATGCATTATTACCCATATTATGCAGTTATTATCGATAGAACTGTAATAAATATACTTATTACTTTTATTATTATCAATATAACATGCATTACTACCCATATTATGCAGTTATTATCGATAGAACTGTAATAAATATACTTATTACTTTTATTATTATCAATATAACATGCATTATTACCCATATTATGCAGTTATTATCGATAGAACTATAATAAATATACTCATTACTTTTATTATTATCAATATAACATGCACTATTAGCCATATAATGCAGTTATTATCGACAGAAGTATAATAAATATACTTATTACTTTTATTATTATCAATATAACAGGCACTCTTAGCCATATTTTACTAGTATTATCGCTAGGACTGTAATAATTATACTTATTACTCCCGATATTATCAATATAACATCCATTATTACCCATATAATGCAGTTCTCATCGCTGGAACTGTAATAATTATACTTATTACTCCCGATATTATCAATATGACATGCATTATTACCCATATAATGGAGTTATCATCGCTAGAACTGTAATAATTATACTTATTACTCCCGATATTATCAATATTACATGCATTATTACCCATATTATGCGGTTATTATCGCTAGAACTGTAATAATTATACTTATTACTTATATTATTATCAATATAACATGCATTATTACCCATATAATGGAGTTATTATCGCTAGAACTGTAATAATTATACTCATTACTTATATTATTATCAATATAACATGCATTATTACCCATATAATGGAGTTATTATCGCTAGAACTGTAATAATTATACTTATTACTTATATTATTATCAATATAACATGCATTATTACCCATATAATGGAGTTATTATCGCTAGAACTGTAATAATTATACTCATTACTTATATTATTATCAATATAACATGCATTATTACCCATATAATGGAGTTATTATCGCTAGAACTGTAATAATTATACTTATTACTTATATTATTATCAATATAACATGCATTATTACCCATATTATGCAGTTATTATAGCTAGAACCTAAATAAATATACGTATTACTTTTATTATCATCAATATAGCATGCATTACTACCCATATTATGCAGTTATTATCGATAGAACTGTAATAAATATACGTACTACTTTCATTATCATCAATATAACATGCTTTATTACCCATATTATGCAGTTATTATCGATAGAACTATAATAAATATACTCATTACTTTTATTATTATCAATATAACATGCACTATTAGCCATATTGTACAATTATTATCGCTAGAACTATAATAATTATACTTATTACTCCCGATATTATCAATATGACATGCATTATTATCCATATAATGGAGTTATTATCGCTAGAACTGTAATAATTATACTTATTACTTATATTATTATCAATATAACATGCATTATTACCCATATTATGCAGTTATTATAGCTAGAACTATAATAAATATACGTATTACTTTTATTATCATCAATATAGCATGCATTATTACCCATATTATGCAGTTATTATCGATAGAACTATAATAAATATACTTATTACTTTTATTATTATCAATATAACATGCATTACTACCCATATTATGCAGTTATTATCGATAGGACTGTAATAAATATACTTATTACTTATATTATTATCAATATAACATGCATTATTACCCATATAATGGAGTTATTATCGCTAGAACTGTAATAATTATACTTATTACTCCCGATATTATCAATATCACATGCATTATTACCCATGTTATGCAGTTATTATCGCTAGAACTATAATAAATATACGTATTACTTTTATTGTCATCAATATAACATGCATTATTACCCATATTATGCAGTTATTATCGATAGAACTGTAATAAATATACTTATTACTTTTATTATTATCAATATAACATGCATTACTACCCATATTATGCAGTTATTATCGATAGAACTGTAATAAATATACGTACTACTTTCATTATCATCAATATAACATGCATTATTACCCATATTATGCAGTTATTATCGATAGAACTATAATAAATATACTCATTACTTTTATTATTATCAATATAACATGCACTATTAGCCATATAATGCAGTTATTATCGACAGAAGTATAATAAATATACTTATTACTTTTATTATTATCAATATAACAGGCACTCTTAGCCATATTTTACTAGTATTATCGCTAGGACTGTAATAATTATACTTATTACTCCCGATATTATCAATATAACATCCATTATTACCCATATAATGCAGTTCTCATCGCTGGAACTGTAATAATTATACTTATTACTCCCGATATTATCAATATGACATGCATTATTACCCATATAACGGAGTTATTATCGCTAGAACTGTAATAATTATACTTATTACTCCCGATATTATCAATATTACATGCATTATTACCCATATTATGCGGTTATTATCGCTAGAACTGTAATAATTATACTTATTACTTATATTATTATCAATATAACATGCATTATTACCCATATAATGGAGTTATTATCGCTAGAACTGTAATAATTATACTCATTACTTATATTATTATCAATATAACATGCATTATTACCCATATAATGGAGTTATTATCGCTAGAACTGTAATAATTATACTTATTACTCCCGATATTATCAATATCACATGCATTATTACCCATGTTATGCAGTTATTATCGCTAGAACTATAATAAATATACGTATTACTTTTATTGTCATCAATATAACATGCATTATTACCCATATTATGCAGTTATTATCGATAGAACTGTAATAAATATACTTATTACTTTTATTATTATCAATATAACATGCATTACTACCCATATTATGCAGTTATTATCGATAGAACTGTAATAAATATACGTACTACTTTCATTATCATCAATATAACATGCATTATTACCCATATTATGCAGTTATTATCGATAGAACTATAATAAATATACTCATTACTTTTATTATTATCAATATAACATGCACTATTAGCCATATTGTACAATTATTATCGCTAGAACTATAATAATTCAACCTATTACTCCCGATATTATCAATATGACATGCATTATTATCCATATAATGGAGTTATTATCGCTAGAACTGTAATAATTATACTTATTACTTATATTATTATCAATATAACATGCATTATTACCCAAATAATAGAGTTATTATCGCTAGAACTGTAATAATTATACTTATTACTTATATTATTATCAATATAACATGCATTATTACCCATATTATGCAGTTATTATAGCTAGAACTATAATAAATATACGTATTACTTTTATTATCATCAATATAGCATGCATTATTACCCATATTATGCAGTTATTATCGATAGAACTATAATAAATATACTTATTACTTTTATTATTATCAATATAACATCCATTACTCCCCATATTATGCAGTTATTATCGATAGAACTGTAATAAATATACGTACTACTTTCATTATCATCAATATAACATGCATTATTACCCATATTATGCAGTTATTATCGATAGAACTATAATAAATATACTTATTACTTTTATTATTATCAATATAACATGCATTACTACCCATATTATGCAGTTATTATCGATAGAACTGTAATAAATATACTTATTACTTATATTATTATCAATATAACATGCATTATTACCCATATAATGGAGTTATTATCGCTAGAACTGTAATAATTATACTTATTACTCTCGATATTATCAATATCACATGCATTATTACCCATGTTATGCAGTTATTATCGCTAGAACTATAATAAATATACGTATTACTTTTATTGTCATCAATATAACATGCATTATTACCCATATTATGCAGTTATTATCGATAGAACTGTAATAAATATACTTATTACTTTTATTATTATCAATATAACATGCATTACTACCCATATTATGCAGTCATTATCGATAGAACTGTAATAAATATACGTACTACTTTCATTATCATCAATATAACATGCATTATTACCCATATTATGCAGTTATTATCGATAGAACTATAATAAATATACTCATTACTTTTATTATTATCAATATAACATGCACTATTAGCCATATAGTGCAGTTATTATCGACAGAAGTATAATAAATATACTTATTACTTTTATTATTATCAATATAACAGGTACTCTTAGCCATATTTTACTAGTATTATCGCTAGGACTGTAATAATTATACTAATTACTCCCGATATTATCAATATAACATCCATTATGACCCATATAATGCAGTTCTCATCGCTGGAACTGTAATAATTATACTTATTACTCCCGATATTATCAATATGACATGCATTATTACCCATATTATGCAGTTATTATCGCTAGAACTGTAATAATTATACTTATTACTCCCGATATTATCAATATTACATGCATTATTACCCATATTATGCAGTTATTATCGCTAGAACTGTAATAATTATACTTATTACTTATATTATTATCAATATAACATGCATTATTACCCATATAATGGAGTTATTATCGCTAGAACTGTAATAATTATACTCATTACTTATATTATTATCAATATAACATGCATTATTACCCATATAATGGAGTTATTATCGCTAGAACTGTAATAATTATACTTATTACTTATATTATTATCAATATAACATGCATTATTACCCATATTATGCAGTTATTATAGCTAGAACTATAATAAATATACGTATTACTTTTATTATCATCAATATAGCATGCATTATTACCCATATTATGCAGTTATTATCGATAGAACTATAATAAATATACTTATTACTTTTATTATTATCAATATAACATGCATTACTACCCATATTATGCAGTTATTATCGATAGAACTGTAATAAATATACGCACTACTTTCATTATCATCAATATAACATGCATTATTACCCATATTATGCAGTTATTATCGATAGAACTATAATAAATATACTCGTTACTTTTATTATTATCAATATAACATGCACTATTAGCCATATTGTACAATTATTATCGCTAGAACTATAATAATTATACCTATTACTCCCGATATTATCAATATGTTACGAGTTGTTTGGAATACAATTAATGTAATATTTATGAATATTCTGTCGAACTCTAGAATGTTTCTTTATTGTGATTTTCAAACGGATATTTAAGACCACATGAACGTCTCCACAACTTGACGTTTCTAACTATTGACAATAGCTTTCTAGCAGGCCAGAAAAGCATATATTTTATAACGCCAATATAACTTTCTTTAAAGAAGTTTATTTCCATGGTCCGAAACTGTGCACCCCTGTAACGGGTCCCGGTACTTAGTTCTTTTGAAGGACCCAAATCACTTAACTGTTTAAGTCACTTTATTAACGAAACGGTTTACAACTTTGGAGTGAATGCTGAGGGTCCTACAGTTTCATTCGCTGACCCATCTCACCAATCCCTATATTTTACAAATAACAATCTGTACTGATTGGTCCCTTTTGGTGACGCCTTCATATCTTGAACTTCCTCCCTTGCTTTCTTTTCTGGCTGCTTAGAAGCGACGGTCAGTCTAAAACTAACTTCGGTGAAAGATACTCACTTTTACAAACGATAGTCTTTAACAATTATAACGACATTTCAAGAGTGGGATGATGATAACATCCGTCGTTGACTTGGGCACACCAGTGTGGAGGACTCTGAACCATTCTATGAATTCTACTTTATATTAATCATTTTACATATAATTCCACTACCGTAACAAGTTGTGGAATCGCCATGGGTCTTCGAAGATTTACAACCTTCGACAATAATTATAAAAATTAATATTTGACCCGACGCGCGAACAAATATGACATGCATTATTATCCATATAATGGAGTTATTATCGCTAGAACTGTAATAATTATACTTATTACTTATATTATTATCAATATAACATGCATTATTACCCAAATAATAGAGTTATTATCGCTAGAACTGTAATAATTATACTTATTACTTATATTATTATCAATATAACATGCATTATTACCCATATTATGCAGTTATTATAGCTAGAACTATAATAAATATACGTATTACTTTTATTATCATCAATATAGCATGCATTATTACCCATATTATGCAGTTATTATCGATAGAACTATAATAAATATACTTATTACTTTTATTATTATCAATATAACATGCATTACTCCCCATATTATGCAGTTATTATCGATAGAACTGTAATAAATATACGTACTACTTTCATTATCATCAATATAACATGCATTATTACCCATATTATGCAGTTATTATCGATAGAACTATAATAAATATACTTATTACTTTTATTATTATCAATATAACATGCACTATTAGCCATATAGTGCAGTTATTATCGACAGAAGTATAATAAATATACTTATTACTTTTATTATTATCAATATAACAGGTACTCTTAGCCATATTTTACTAGTATTATCGCTAGGACTGTAATAATTATACTAATTACTCCCGATATTATCAATATAACATCCATTATGACCCATATAATGCAGTTCTCATCGCTGGAACTGTAATAATTATACTTATTACTCCCGATATTATCAATATGACATGCATTATTACCCATATTATGCAGTTATTATCGCTAGAACTGTAATAATTATACTTATTACTCCCGATATTATCAATATTACATGCATTATTACCCATATTATGCAGTTATTATCGCTAGAACTGTAATAATTATACTTATTACTTATATTATTATCAATATAACATGCATTATTACCCATATAATGGAGTTATTATCGCTAGAACTGTAATAATTATACTCATTACTTATATTATTATCAATATAACATGCATTATTACCCATATAATGGAGTTATTATCGCTAGAACTGTAATAATTATACTTATTACTTATATTATTATCAATATAACATGCATTATTACCCATATTATGCAGTTATTATAGCTAGAACTATAATAAATATACGTATTACTTTTATTATCATCAATATAGCATGCATTATTACCCATATTATGCAGTTATTATCGATAGAACTATAATAAATATACTTATTACTTTTATTATTATCAATATAACATGCATTACTACCCATATTATGCAGTTATTATCGATAGAACTGTAATAAATATACGCACTACTTTCATTATCATCAATATAACATGCATTATTACCCATATTATGCAGTTATTATCGATAGAACTATAATAAATATACTCGTTACTTTTATTATTATCAATATAACATGCACTATTAGCCATATTGTACAATTATTATCGCTAGAACTATAATAATTATACCTATTACTCCCGATATTATCAATATGTTACGAGTTGTTTGGAATACAATTAATGTAATATTTATGAATATTCTGTCGAACTCTAGAATGTTTCTTTATTGTGATTTTCAAACGGATATTTAAGACCACATGAACGTCTCCACAACTTGACGTTTCTAACTATTGACAATAGCTTTCTAGCAGGCCAGAAAAGCATATATTTTATAACGCCAATATAACTTTCTTTAAAGAAGTTTATTTCCATGGTCCGAAACTGTGCACCCCTGTAACGGGTCCCGGTACTTAGTTCTTTTGAAGGACCCAAATCACTTAACTGTTTAAGTCACTTTATTAACGAAACGGTTTACAACTTTGGAGTGAATGCTGAGGGTCCTACAGTTTCATTCGCTGACCCATCTCACCAATCCCTATATTTTACAAATAACAATCTGTACTGATTGGTCCCTTTTGGTGACGCCTTCATATCTTGAACTTCCTCCCTTGCTTTCTTTTCTGGCTGCTTAGAAGCGACGGTCAGTCTAAAACTAACTTCGGTGAAAGATACTCACTTTTACAAACGATAGTCTTTAACAATTATAACGACATTTCAAGAGTGGGATGATGATAACATCCGTCGTTGACTTGGGCACACCAGTGTGGAGGACTCTGAACCATTCTATGAATTCTACTTTATATTAATCATTTTACATATAATTCCACTACCGTAACAAGTTGTGGAATCGCCATGGGTCTTCGAAGATTTACAACCTTCGACAATAATTATAAAAATTAATATTTGACCCGACGCGCGAACAAATATGACATGCATTATTATCCATATAATGGAGTTATTATCGCTAGAACTGTAATAATTATACTTATTACTTATATTATTATCAATATAACATGCATTATTACCCAAATAATAGAGTTATTATCGCTAGAACTGTAATAATTATACTTATTACTTATATTATTATCAATATAACATGCATTATTACCCATATTATGCAGTTATTATAGCTAGAACTATAATAAATATACGTATTACTTTTATTATCATCAATATAGCATGCATTATTACCCATATTATGCAGTTATTATCGATAGAACTATAATAAATATACTTATTACTTTTATTATTATCAATATAACATCCATTACTCCCCATATTATGCAGTTATTATCGATAGAACTGTAATAAATATACGTACTACTTTCATTATCATCAATATAACATGCATTATTACCCATATTATGCAGTTATTATCGATAGAACTATAATAAATATACTTATTACTTTTATTATTATCAATATAACATGCATTACTACCCATATTATGCAGTTATTATCGATAGAACTGTAATAAATATACTTATTACTTATATTATTATCAATATAACATGCATTATTACCCATATAATGGAGTTATTATCGCTAGAACTGTAATAATTATACTTATTACTCTCGATATTATCAATATCACATGCATTATTACCCATGTTATGCAGTTATTATCGCTAGAACTATAATAAATATACGTATTACTTTTATTGTCATCAATATAACATGCATTATTACCCATATTATGCAGTTATTATCGATAGAACTGTAATAAATATACTTATTACTTTTATTATTATCAATATAACATGCATTACTACCCATATTATGCAGTCATTATCGATAGAACTGTAATAAATATACGTACTACTTTCATTATCATCAATATAACATGCATTATTACCCATATTATGCAGTTATTATCGATAGAACTATAATAAATATACTCATTACTTTTATTATTATCAATATAACATGCACTATTAGCCATATAGTGCAGTTATTATCGACAGAAGTATAATAAATATACTTATTACTTTTATTATTATCAATATAACAGGTACTCTTAGCCATATTTTACTAGTATTATCGCTAGGACTGTAATAATTATACTAATTACTCCCGATATTATCAATATAACATCCATTATGACCCATATAATGCAGTTCTCATCGCTGGAACTGTAATAATTATACTTATTACTCCCGATATTATCAATATGACATGCATTATTACCCATATTATGCAGTTATTATCGCTAGAACTGTAATAATTATACTTATTACTCCCGATATTATCAATATTACATGCATTATTACCCATATTATGCAGTTATTATCGCTAGAACTGTAATAATTATACTTATTACTTATATTATTATCAATATAACATGCATTATTACCCATATAATGGAGTTATTATCGCTAGAACTGTAATAATTATACTCATTACTTATATTATTATCAATATAACATGCATTATTACCCATATAATGGAGTTATTATCGCTAGAACTGTAATAATTATACTTATTACTTATATTATTATCAATATAACATGCATTATTACCCATATTATGCAGTTATTATAGCTAGAACTATAATAAATATACGTATTACTTTTATTATCATCAATATAGCATGCATTATTACCCATATTATGCAGTTATTATCGATAGAACTATAATAAATATACTTATTACTTTTATTATTATCAATATAACATGCATTACTACCCATATTATGCAGTTATTATCGATAGAACTGTAATAAATATACTTATTACTTATATTATTATCAATATAACATGCATTATTACCCATATAATGGAGTTATTATCGCTAGAACTGTAATAATTATGCTTATTACTCCCGATATTATCAATATCACATGCATTATTATCCGTGTTATGCAGTTATTATCGCTAGAACTATAATAAATATACGTATTACTTTTATTGTCATCAATATAACATGCATTATTACCCATATTATGCAGTTATTATCGATAGAACTGTAATAAATATACTTATTACTTATATTATTATCAATATAACATGCATTATTACCCATATAATGCAGTTATTATCGCTAGAACTATAATAAATATACGTATTACTTTTATTATTATCAATATAACAGGCACTCTTAGCCATATTTTACTAATATTATCGCTAGGACTGTAATAATTATACTTATTACTCCCGATATTATCAATATAACATCCATTATTACCCATATAATGCAGTTCTCATCGCTGGAACTGTAATAATTATACTTATTACTTATATTATTATCAATATAACATGCATTATTACCCATATAATGGAGTTATTATCGCTAGAACTGTAATAATTATACTTATTACTCCCGGTATTATCAATATTACATGCATTATTACCCATATTATGCAGTTATTATCGCTAGAACTGTAATAATTATACTTATTACTTATATTATTATCAATATAACATGCATTATTACCCATATAATGGAGTTATTATCGCTAGAACTGTAATAATTATACTCATTACTTATATTATTATCAATATAACATGCATTATTACCCATATAATGGAGTTATTATCGCTAGAACTGTAATAATTATACTTATTACTTATATTATTATCAATATAACATGCATTATTACCCATATTATGCAGTTATTATAGCTAGAACTATAATAAATATACGTATTACTTTTATTATCATCAATATAGCATGCATTATTACCCATATTATGCAGTTATTATCGATAAAACTATAATAAATATACTTATTACTTTTATTATTATCAATATAACATGCATTACTACCCATATTATGCAGTTATTATCGATAGAACTGTAATAAATATACGTACTACTTTCATTATCATCAATATAACATGCATTATTACCCATATTATGCAGTTATTATCGATAGAACTATAATAAATATACTCATTACTTTTATTATTATCAATATAACATGCACTATTAGCCATATTGTACAATTATTATCGCTAGAACTATAATAATTATACTTATTACTCCCGATATTATCAATATGACATGCATTATTATCCATATAATGGAGTTATTATCGCTAGAACTGTAATAATTATACTTATTACTTATATTATTAGCAATATAGCGTGCATTATTACCCATATTATGCAGTTATTATCGATAGAACTATAATAAATATACTTATTACTTTTATTATTATCAATATAACATGCATTACTACCCATATTATGCAGTTATTATCGATAGAACTGTAATAAATATACGTACTACTTTCATTATCATCAATATAACATGCTTTATTACCCATATTATGCAGTTATTATCGATAGAACTATAATAAATATACTCATTACTTTTATTATTATCAATATAACATGCACTATTAGCCATATTGTACAATTATTATCGCTAGAACTATAATAATTATACTTATTACTCCCGATATTATTAATATGACATGCATTATTATCCATATAATGGAGTTGTTATCGCTAGAACTGTAATAATTATACTTATTACTTATATTATTATCAATATAACATGCATTATTACCCATATTATGCAGTTATTATAGCTAGAACTATAATAAATATACGTATTACTTTTATTATCATCAATATAGCATGCATTATTACCCATATTATGCAGTTATTATCGATAGAACTATAATAAATATACTTATTACTTTTATTATTATCAATATAACATGCATTACTACCCATATTATGCAGTTATTATCGATAGAACTGTAATAAATATACGTACTACTTTCATTATCATCAATATAACATGCATTATTACCCATATTATGCAGTTATTATCGATAGAACTATAATAAATATACTCATTACTTTTATTATTATCAATATAACATGCACTATTAGCCATATTGTACAATTATTATCGCTAGAACTATAATAATTATACTTATTACTCCCGATATTATCAATATGACATGCATTATTATCCATATAATGGAGTTGTTATCGCTAGAACTGTAATAATTATACTTATTACTTATATTATTATCAATATAACATGCATTATTACCCATATTATGCAGTTATTATAGCTAGAACTATAATAAATATACGTATTACTTTTATTATCATCAATATAGCATGCATTATTACCCATATTATGCAGTTATTATCGATAGAACTATAATAAATATACTTATTACTTTTATTATTATCAATATAACATGCATTACTACCCATATTATGCAGTTATTATCGATAGGACTGTAATAAATATACTTATTACTTATATTATTATCAATATAACATGCATTATTACCCATATAATGGAGTTATTATCGCTAGAACTGTAATAATTATACTTATTACTCCCGATATTATCAATATCACATGCATTATTACCCATGTTATGCAGTTATTATCGCTAGAACTATAATAAATATACGTATTACTTTTATTGTCATCAATATAACATGCATTATTACCCATATTATGCAGTTATTATCGATAGAACTGTAATAAATATACTTATTACTTTTATTATTATCAATATAACATGCATTACTACCCATATTATGCAGTTATTATCGATAGAACTGTAATAAATATACGTACTACTTTCATTATCATCAATATAACATGCATTATTACCCATATTATGCAGTTATTATCGATAGAACTATAATAAATATACTCATTACTTTTATTATTATCAATATAACAGGCACTCTTAGCCATATTTTACTAGTATTATCGCTAGGACTGTAATAATTATACTTATTACTCCCGATATTATCAATATAACATCCATTATTACCCATATAATGCAGTTCTCATCGCTGGAACTGTAATAATTATACTTATTACTCCCGATATTATCAATATGACATGCATTATTACCCATATAATGGGGTTATTAGCGCTAGAACTGTAATAATTATACTTATTACTTTTATTATTATCAATATAACATGCACTATTAGCGATATTGTACAATTATTATAGCTAGAACTATAATAATTATACTTATTACTTTTATTATTATCAATATAACATGCATTATTACCCATATAATGCAGTTATTATCGCTAGAACTGTAATAATTATACTTATTACTTATATTATTATCAATATAACATGCATTATTACCCATATAATGGAGTTATTATCGCTAGAACTGTAATAATTATACTTATTACTCCCGATATTATCAATATTACATGCATTATTACCCATATTATGCAGTTATTATCGCTAGAACTGTAATAATTATACTTATTACTTATATTATTAGCAATATAGCGTGCATTATTACCCATATTATGCAGTTATTATCGCTAGAACTGTAATAATTATACTTATTATTTATATTATTATCAATATAACATGCATTATTACCCATATAATGGAGTTATTATCGCTAGAACTGTAATAATTATACTCATTACTTATATCATTATCAATATAACATGCATTATTACCCATATAATGGAGTTATTATCGCTAGAACTGTAATAATCATACTTATTACTTATATTATTATCAATATAACATGCATTATTACCCATATTATGCAGTTATTATAGCTAGAACTATAATAAATATACGTATTACTTTTATTATCATCAATATAGCATGCATTATTACCCATATTATGCAGTTATTATCGATAGAACTGTAATAAATATACTTATTACTTATATTATTATCAGTATAACATGCATTATTACCCATATAATGGAGTTATTATCGCTAGAACTGTAATAATTATGCTTATTACTCCCGATATTATCAATATCACATGCATTATTACCCATGTTATGCAGTTATTATCGCTAGAACTATAATAAATATACGTATTACTTTTATTGTCATCAATATAACATGCATTATTACCCATATTATGCAGTTATTATCGATAGAACTGTAATAAATATACTCATTACTTATATTATTATCAATATAACATGCATTATTACCCATATAATGCAGTTATTATCGCTAGAACTATAATAAATATACGTATTACTTTTATTATCATCAATATAACATGCATTATTACCCATGTTATGCAGTTATTATCGATAGAACTGTAATAAATATACTTATTACTTTTATTATTATCAATATAACATGCACTATTAGCCATATTGTACAATTATTATCGCTAGAACTATAATAATTATACTTATTAGTCCCGATATTATCAATATGACATGCATTATTATCCATATAATGGAGTTATTATTGCTAGAACTGTAATAATTATACTTATTACTTATATTATTAGCAATATAGCGTGCATTATTACCCATATTATGCTGTTATTATCGCTAGAATTGTAATAATTATACTTATTACTTATATTATTATCAATATAACATGCATTATTACCCAAATAATGGAGTTATTATCGCTAGACCTGTAATAATTATACTCATTACTTATATTATTATCAATATAACATGCATTATTACCCATATAATGGAGTTATTATCGCTAGAACTGTAATAAATATACTTATTACTTATATTATTATCAATATAACATGCATTATTACCCATATAATGCAGTTATTATAGCCAGAACTATAATAAATATACGTATTACTTTTATTATCATCAATATAACATGCATTATTACCCATATTATGCAGTCATTATCGATAGAACTATAATAAATATACTTATTACTTTTATTATTATCAATATAACATGCATTATTACCCATATAATGCAGTTATTATCGCTAGAACTGTAATAATTATACTTATTACTTATATTATTATCAATATAACATGCATTATTACCCATATAATGGAGTTATTATCGATAGAACTATAATAAATATACTTATTACTTTTATTATTATCAATATAACATGCATTATTACCCATATAATGGAGTTATTATCGCTAGAACTGTAATAATTATACTTATTACTTAAATTATTATCAATATAACATGCATTATTACCCATATTATGCAGTTATTATAGCTAGAACTATAATAAATATACGTATTATTTTTATTATCATCAATATAACATGCATTACTACCCATATAATGCAGTTATTATCGACAGAAGTATAATAAATATACTTATTACTTATATTATTATCAATATAACATGCATTATTACCCATATTATGCAGTTATTATAGCTAGAACTATAATAAATATACGTATTACTTTTTTTATCATCAATATAACATGCATTATTACTCATATAATGCAGTTATTATCGATAGAACTATAATAAATATACTTATTACTTTTATTATTATCAATATAACATGCATTATTACCCATATAATGCAGTTATTATCGACAGAAGTATAATAAATATACTTATTACTTTTATTATTATCAATATAACAGGCACTCTTCGCCATATTTTACTAGTATTATCGCTAGGACTGTAATAATTATACTTATTACTCCCGATATTATCAATATAACATCCATTATTACCCATATAATGCAGTTCTCATCGCTGGAACTGTAATAATTATACTTATTACTCCCGATATTATCAATATGACATGCATTATTACCCATATAATGGGGTTATTAGCGCTAGAACTGTAATAATTATACTTATTAGTCCCGATATTATCAATATGACATGCATTATTATCCATATAATGGAGTTATTATTGCTAGAACTGTAATAATTATACTTATTACTTATATTATTAGCAATATAGCGTGCATTATTACCCATATTATGCTGTTATTATCGCTAGAATTGTAATAATTATACTTATTACTTATATTATTATCAATATAACATGCATTATTACCCATATAATGGAGTTATTATCGCTAGACCTGTAATAATTATACTCATTACTTATATTATTATCAATATAACATGCATTATTACCCATATAATGGAGTTATTATCGCTAGAACTGTAATAATTATACTCATTACTTATATTATTATCAATATAACATGCATTATTACCGATATTATGCAGTTATTATAGCTAGAACTATAATAAATATACGTATTACTTTTATTATCATCAATATAGCATGCATTATTACCCATATTATGCAGTTATTATCGACAGAAGTGTAATAAATATACTTATTACTTTTATTATTATCAATATAACAGGCACTCTTAGCCTTATTTTACTAGTATTATCGCTAGAACTGTAATAATTATACTTATTACTCCCGATATTATCAATATAACATCCATTACTACTCATATTATGCAGTTATTATCGATAGAACTGTATTAAGTATACTTTTTACTTTTATTATTGTCAATATAACATGCATTATTACCCATATTATGCAGTTATTATCGATAGAACTATAATAAATATACTTATTACTTTTATTATTATCAATGTAACATGCACTATTACCCATATAATCCAGTTATTATTGACAGAAGTATAATAAATATACTTATTACTTTTATTATTATCAATATAACAGGCACTCTTAGCCATATTTTACTAGTATTATCGCTAGAACTGTAATAATTATACTTATTACTCCCGATATTATCAATATAACATCCATTACTACCCATATTATGCAGTTATCATCGATAGAACTGTATTAAATATATTTTTTACTTTTATTATTATCAATATAACATGCATTATTACGCATATTATGGAGATATAATCGCTAGAACTGTAATAAATATACCTATTACTTATATTATTATCAATATAACATGCATTATTACCCATATTATGCAGTTATTATCGATAGAACTATAATAAATATACTTATTACTTTTATTATTATCAATATAACATGCATTATTACCCATATAATGCAGTTATTATCGCTAGAACTGTAATAAATATACTTATTACTTTTATTATTATCAATATAACATGCACTATTACTCATATAATGCAGTTATTATCGACAGAAGTATAATAAATATACTTATTACTTTTATTATTATCAATATAACAGGCACTCTTAGCCATATTTTACTAGCATTATCGCTTGGACTGTAATAATTATACTTATTACTCCCGATATTATTAATATAACATCCATTGTTACCCATATAATGCAGTTCTTATCGCTGGAACTGTAATAATTATACTTGTTACTCCCGATATTATCAATATAACATGCATTATTACGCATATAATGCAGTTATTATCGCTAGAACTGTAATAATTATACTTATTACTTATATTATTATCAATATAACATGCATTATTACCCATATAATGCAGTTATTATAGCTAGAACTATAATAAATATACGTATTACTTTTATTATCATCAATATAACATGCATTATTACCCATATTATGCAGTTATTATCGATAGAACTATAATAAATATACTTATTACTTTTATTATTATCAATATAACATGCATTATTACCCATATAATGCAGTTATTATCGCTAGAACTGTAATAATTATACTTATTACTTATATTATTATCAATATAACATGCATTATTACCCATATAATGGAGTTATTATCGCTAGAACTGTAATAATTATACTCATTACTTATATTATTATCAATATAACATGCATTATTACCCATATAATGGAGTTATTATCGCTAGAACTGTAATAATTATACTTATTACTTATATTATTATCAATATAACATGCATTATTACCCATATTATGCAGTTATTATAGCTACAACTATAATAAATATACGTATTATTTTTATTATCATCAATATAACATGCATTATTACCCATATTATGCAGTTATTATCGATAGAACTATAATAAATATACTTATTACTTTTATTATTATCAATATAACATGCATTACTACCCATATTATGCAGTTATTATCGATAGAACTGTAATAAATATACTTACTACTTTCATTATCATCAATATAACATGCATTATTACGCATATTATGCAGTTACTATCGATAGAACTATAATAAATATACTTATTACTTTTATTATTATCAATATAACATGCATTATTACCCATATAATGGAGTTATTATCGCTAGAACTGTAATAATTATACTCATTACTTATATTATTATCAATATAACATGCATTATTACCCATATAATGGAGTTATTATCGCTAGAACTGTAATAATTATACTCATTACTTATATTATTATCAATATAACATGCATTATTACCGATATTATGCAGTTATTATAGCTAGAACTATAATAAATATACGTATTACTTTTATTATCATCAATATAGCATGCATTATTACCCATATTATGCAGTTATTATCGACAGAAGTGTAATAAATATACTTATTACTTTTATTATTATCAATATAACAGGCACTCTTAGCCTTATTTTACTAGTATTATCGCTAGAACTGTAATAATTATACTTATTACTCCCGATATTATCAATATAACATCCATTACTACTCATATTATGCAGTTATTATCGATAGAACTGTATTAAGTATACTTTTTACTTTTATTATTGTCAATATAACATGCATTATTACCCATATTATGCAGTTATTATCGATAGAACTATAATAAATATACTTATTACTTTTATTATTATCAATGTAACATGCACTATTACCCATATAATCCAGTTATTATTGACAGAAGTATAATAAATATACTTATTACTTTTATTATTATCAATATAACAGGCACTCTTAGCCATATTTTACTAGTATTATCGCTAGAACTGTAATAATTATACTTATTACTCCCGATATTATCAATATAACATCCATTACTACCCATATTATGCAGTTATTATCGATAGAACTGTATTAAATATATTTTTTACTTTTATTATTATCAATATAACATGCATTATTACGCATATTATGGAGATATAATCGCTAGAACTGTAATAAATATACCTATTACTTATATTATTATCAATATAACATGCATTATTACCCATATTATGCAGTTATTATCGATAGAACTATAATAAATATACTTATTACTTTTATTATTATCAATATAACATGCATTATTACCCATATAATGCAGTTATTATCGCTAGAACTGTAATAAATATACTTATTACTTTTATTATTATCAATATAACATGCACTATTACTCATATAATGCAGTTATTATCGACAGAAGTATAATAAATATACTTATTACTTTTATTATTATCAATATAACAGGCACTCTTAGCCATATTTTACTAGCATTATCGCTTGGACTGTAATAATTATACTTATTACTCCCGATATTATTAATATAACATCCATTGTTACCCATATAATGCAGTTCTTATCGCTGGAACTGTAATAATTATACTTGTTACTCCCGATATTATCAATATAACATGCATTATTACGCATATAATGCAGTTATTATCGCTAGAACTGTAATAATTATACTTATTACTTATATTATTATCAATATAACATGCATTATTACCCATATAATGCAGTTATTATAGCTAGAACTATAATAAATATACGTATTACTTTTATTATCATCAATATAACATGCATTATTACCCATATTATGCAGTTATTATCGATAGAACTATAATAAATATACTTATTACTTTTATTATTATCAATATAACATGCATTATTACCCATATAATGCAGTTATTATCGCTAGAACTGTAATAATTATACTTATTACTTATATTATTATCAATATAACATGCATTATTACCCATATAATGGAGTTATTATCGCTAGAACTGTAATAATTATACTCATTACTTATATTATTATCAATATAACATGCATTATTACCCATATAATGGAGTTATTATCGCTAGAACTGTAATAATTATACTTATTACTTATATTATTATCAATATAACATGCATTATTACCCATATTATGCAGTTATTATAGCTACAACTATAATAAATATACGTATTATTTTTATTATCATCAATATAACATGCATTATTACCCATATTATGCAGTTATTATCGATAGAACTATAATAAATATACTTATTACTTTTATTATTATCAATATAACATGCATTACTACCCATATTATGCAGTTATTATCGATAGAACTGTAATAAATATACTTACTACTTTCATTATCATCAATATAACATGCATTATTACGCATATTATGCAGTTACTATCGATAGAACTATAATAAATATACTTATTACTTTTATTATTATCAATATAACATGCATTATTACCCATATAATGGAGTTATTATCGCTAGAACTGTAATAATTATACCTATTACTTAAATTATTATCAATATAACATGCATTATTACCCATATTATGCAGTTATTATAGCTAGAACTATAATAAATATACGTATTACTTTTTTTATCATCAATACAACATGCATTATTACGCATATAATGCAGTTATTATCGATGGAACTATAATAAATATACTTATTACTTTTATTATTATCAATATAACATGCATTATTACCCATATAATGCAGTTATTATCGACAGAAGTATAATAAATATACTTATTACTTTTATTATTATCAATATAACAGGCACTCTTAGCCATATTTTACTAGTATTATCGCTAGAACTGTAATTATTATACTTATTATTCCCAATATTACCAACATAGCATGCATTATTACCCATATAATGCAGTTATTATCGCTAGAACTGTAATAATTATACTTACTACTTATATTATTATCAATATAACGTGCATTATTACCCATATTATGCAGTTATTATCGCTAGAACTGTAATAAATATACTTATTACTTTTATTATTATCAATATAACATGCACTATTACTCATATAATGCAGTTATTATCGACAGAAGTATAATAAATATACTTATTACTTTTATTATTATCAATATAACAGGCACTCTTAGCCATATTTTACTAGTATTATCGCTTGGACTGTAATAATTATACTTATTACTCCCGATATTATCAATATAACATCCATTGTTACCCATATAATGCAGTTCTTATCGCTGGAACTGTAATAATTATACTTGTTACTCCCGATATTATCAATATAACATGCATTATTACGCATATAATGCAGTTATTATCGCTAGAACTGTAATAATTATACTTATTACTTATATTATTATCAATATAACATGCATTATTACCCATATAATGCAGTTATTATCGCTAGAACTGTAATAATTATACTTACTACTTATATTATTATCAATATAACGTGCATTATTACCCATATTATGCAGTTATTATCGCTAGAACTGTAATAAATATACTTATTACTTTTATTATTATCAATATAACATGCACTATTACTCATATAATGCAGTTATTATCGACAGAAGTATAATAAATATACTTATTACTTTTATTATTATCAATATAACAGGCACTCTTAGCCATATTTTACTAGCATTATCGCTTGGACTGTAATAATTATACTTATTACTCCCGATATTATCAATATAACATCCATTGTTACCCATATAATGCAGTTCTTATCGCTGGAACTGTAATAATTATACTTGTTACTCCCGATATTATCAATATAACATGCATTATTACGCATATAATGCAGTTATTATCGCTAGAACTGTAATAATTATACTTATTACTTATATTATTATCAATATAACATGCATTATTACCCATATAATGCAGTTATTATAGCTAGAACTATAATAAATATACGTATTACTTTTATTATCATCAATATAACATGCATTATTACCCATATTATGCAGTTATTATCGATAGAACTATAATAAATATACTTATTACTTTTATTATTATCAATATAACATGCATTATTACCCATATAATGCAGTTATTATCGCTAGAACTGTAATAATTATACTTATTACTTATATTATTATCAATATAACATGCATTATTACCCATATAATGGAGTTATTATCGCTAGAACTGTAATAATTATACTCATTACTTATATTATTATCAATATAACATGCATTATTACCCATATAATGGAGTTATTATCGCTAGAACTGTAATAATTATACTTATTACTTATATTATTATCAATATAACATGCATTATTACCCATATTATGCAGTTATTATAGCTACAACTATAATAAATATACGTATTATTTTTATTATCATCAATATAACATGCATTATTACCCATATTATGCAGTTATTATCGATAGAACTATAATAAATATACTTATTACTTTTATTATTATCAATATAACATGCATTACTACCCATATTATGCAGTTATTATCGATAGAACTGTAATAAATATACTTACTACTTTCATTATCATCAATATAACATGCATTATTACGCATATTATGCAGTTACTATCGATAGAACTATAATAAATATACTTATTACTTTTATTATTATCAATATAACATGCATTATTACCCATATAATGGAGTTATTATCGCTAGAACTGTAATAATTATACCTATTACTTAAATTATTATCAATATAACATGCATTATTACCCATATTATGCAGTTATTATAGCTAGAACTATAATAAATATACGTATTACTTTTTTTATCATCAATATAACATGCATTATTACGCATATAATGCAGTTATTATCGATGGAACTATAATAAATATACTTATTACTTTTATTATTATCAATATAACATGCATTATTACCCATATAATGCAGTTATTATCGACAGAAGTATAATAAATATACTTTTTACTTTTATTATTATCAATATAACAGGCACTCTTAGCCATATTTTACTAGTATTATCGCTAGAACTGTAATTATTATACTTATTATTCCCAATATTACCAACATAGCATGCATTATTACCCATATAATGCAGTTATTATCGCTAGAACTGTAATAATTATACTTACTACTTATATTATTATCAATATAACGTGCATTATTACCCATATTATGCAGTTATTATCGCTAGAACTGTAATAAATATACTTATTACTTTTATTATTATCAATATAACATGCACTATTACTCATATAATGCAGTTATTATCGACAGAAGTATAATAAATATACTTATTACTTTTATTATTATCAATATAACAGGCACTCTTAGCCATATTTTACTAGTATTATCGCTTGGACTGTAATAATTATACTTATTACTCCCGATATTATCAATATAACATCCATTGTTACCCATATAATGCAGTTCTTATCGCTGGAACTGTAATAATTATACTTGTTACTCCCGATATTATCAATATAACATACATTATTACGCATATAATGCAGTTATTATCGCTAGAACTGTAATAATTATACTTATTACTTATATTATTATCAATATAACATGCATTATTACCCATATAATGCAGTTATTATAGCTAGAACTATAATAAATATACGTATTACTTTTATTATCATCAATATAACATGCATTATTACCCATATAATGCAGTTCTCATCGCTGGAACTGTAATAATTATACTTATTACTCCCGATATTATCAATATGACATGCATTATTACCCATATAATGGGGTTATTAGCGCTAGAACTGTAATAATTATACTTATTACTTATATTATTATCAATATAACATGCATTATTACCCATATAATGGAGTTATTATCGCTAGAACTGTAATAATTATACTTATTACTCCCGATATTATCAATATCACATGCATTATTACCCATGTTATGCAGTTATTATCGCTAGAACTATAATAAATATACGTATTACTTTTATTGTCATCAATATAACATGCATTATTACCCATATTATGCAGTTATTATCGATAGAACTGTAATAAATATACTTATTACTTATATTATTATCAATATAACATGCATTACTACCCATATTATGCAGTTATTATAGCTAGAACTATAATAAATATACGTATTATTTTTATTATCATCAATATAACATGCATTACTACCCATATAATGCAGTTATTAGCGACAGAAGTATAATAAATATACTTATTACTTTTATTATTATCAATATAACAGGCACTCTTAGCCATATTTTACTAGTATTATCGCTAGGACTGTAATAATTATACTTATTACTCCGGTTATTATCAATATAACATCCATTATTACCCATATAATGCAGTTCTCATCGCTGGAACTGTAATAATTATACTTATTACTCCCGATATTATCAATATGACATGCATTATTACCCATATAATGGGGTTATTATCGCTAGAACTGTAATAATTATACTTATTACTTATATTATTATCAATATAACATGCGTTATTACCCATATTATGCAGTTATTATCGATAGAACTGTAATAAATATACTTACTACTTTCATTATCATCAATATAACATGCATTATTACGCATATTATGCAGTTACTATCGATAGAACTATAATAAATATACTTATTACTTTTATTATTATCAATATAACATGCATTATTACCCATATAATGGAGTTATTATCGCTAGAACTGTAATAATTATACCTATTACTTAAATTATTATCAATATAACATGCATTATTACCCATATTATGCAGTTATTATAGCTAGAACTATAATAAATATACGTATTACTTTTTTTATCATCAATATAACATGCATTATTACGCATATAATGCAGTTATTATCGATGGAACTATAATAAATATACTTATTACTTTTATTATTATCAATATAACATGCATTATTACCCATATAATGCAGTTATTATCGACAGAAGTATAATAAATATACTTTTTACTTTTATTATTATCAATATAACAGGCACTCTTAGCCATATTTTACTAGTATTATCGCTAGAACTGTAATTATTATACTTATTATTCCCAATATTACCAACATAGCATGCATTATTACCCATATAATGCAGTTATTATCGCTAGAACTGTAATAATTATACTTACTACTTATATTATTATCAATATAACGTGCATTATTACCCATATTATGCAGTTATTATCGCTAGAACTGTAATAAATATACTTATTACTTTTATTATTATCAATATAACATGCACTATTACTCATATAATGCAGTTATTATCGACAGAAGTATAATAAATATACTTATTACTTTTATTATTATCAATATAACAGGCACTCTTAGCCATATTTTACTAGTATTATCGCTTGGACTGTAATAATTATACTTATTACTCCCGATATTATCAATATAACATCCATTGTTACCCATATAATGCAGTTCTTATCGCTGGAACTGTAATAATTATACTTGTTACTCCCGATATTATCAATATAACATGCATTATTACGCATATAATGCAGTTATTATCGCTAGAACTGTAATAATTATACTTATTACTTATATTATTATCAATATAACATGCATTATTACCCATATAATGCAGTTATTATAGCTAGAACTATAATAAATATACGTATTACTTTTATTATCATCAATATAACATGCATTATTACCCATATAATGCAGTTCTCATCGCTGGAACTGTAATAATTATACTTATTACTCCCGATATTATCAATATGACATGCATTATTACCCATATAATGGGGTTATTAGCGCTAGAACTGTAATAATTATACTTATTACTTATATTATTATCAATATAACATGCATTATTACCCATATAATGGAGTTATTATCGCTAGAACTGTAATAATTATACTTATTACTCCCGATATTATCAATATCACATGCATTATTACCCATGTTATGCAGTTATTATCGCTAGAACTATAATAAATATACGTATTACTTTTATTGTCATCAATATAACATGCATTATTACCCATATTATGCAGTTATTATCGATAGAACTGTAATAAATATACTTATTACTTATATTATTATCAATATAACATGCATTACTACCCATATTATGCAGTTATTATAGCTAGAACTATAATAAATATACGTATTATTTTTATTATCATCAATATAACATGCATTACTACCCATATAATGCAGTTATTAGCGACAGAAGTATAATAAATATACTTATTACTTTTATTATTATCAATATAACAGGCACTCTTAGCCATATTTTACTAGTATTATCGCTAGGACTGTAATAATTATACTTATTACTCCGGTTATTATCAATATAACATCCATTATTACCCATATAATGCAGTTCTCATCGCTGGAACTGTAATAATTATACTTATTACTCCCGATATTATCAATATGACATGCATTATTACCCATATAATGGGGTTATTATCGCTAGAACTGTAATAATTATACTTATTACTTATATTATTATCAATATAACATGCGTTATTACCCATATTATGCAGTTATTATCGATAGAACTGTAATAAATATACTTATTACTTTTATTATTATCAATATAACATGCACTATTAGCCATATTGTACAATTATTATAGCTAGAGCTATAATAAATATACTTTTTACTTTTATTATTATCAATATAACATGCATTATTACCCATATAATGCAGTTATTATCGCTAGAACTGTAATAAATATACTTATTACTTATATTATTATCAATATAACATGCATTATTACCCATATAATGGAGTTATTATCGCTAGAACTGTAATAATTATACTTATTACTCCCGATATTATCAATATCACATGCATTATTACCCATGTTATGCAGTTATTATCGCTAGAACTATAATAAATATACGTATTACTTTTATTGTCATCAATATAACATGCATTATTACCCATATTATGCAGTTATTATCGCTAGAACTGTAATAATTATACTTATTACTTATATTATTATCAATATAACATGCATTATTACCCATATTATGCAGTTATTATAGCTAGAACTATAATAAATATACGTATTACTTTTTTTATCATCAATATAACATGCATTATTACGCATATAATGCAGTTATTATCGATAGAACTATAATAAATATACTTATTACTTTTATTATTATCAATATAACATGCATTATTACCCATATAATGCAGTTATTATCGACAGAAGTATAATAAATATACTTATTACTTTTATTATTATCAATATAACAGGCACTCTTCGCCATATTTTACTAGTATTATCGCTAGGACTGTAATAATTATACTTATTACTCCCGATATTATCAATATAACATCCATTATTACCCATATAATGCAGTTCTCATCGCTGGAACTGTAATAATTATACTTATTACTCCCGATATTATCAATATGACATGCATTATTACCCATATAATGGGGTTATTAGCGCTAGAACTGTAATAATTATACTTATTACTTATATTATTATCAATATAACATGCATTATTACCCATATAATGCAGTTATTATCGCTAGAACTATAATAAATATACGTATTACTTTTATTATCATCAATATAACATGCATTATTACAAATGTTATGCAGTTATTATCGATAGAACTGTAATAAATATACTTATTACTTTTATTATTATCAATATAACATGCACTATTAGCCATATTGTACAATTATTATCGCTAGAACTATAATAATTATACTTATTAGTCCCGATATTATCAATATGACATGCATTATTATCTATATAATGGAGTTATTATTGCTAGAACTGTAATAATTATACTTATTACTTATATTATTATCAACATAACATGCAATATTACCCATATAATGGAGTTATTATCGCTAGGCCTGTAATAATTATACTCATTACTCATATTATTATCAATATAACATGCATTATTACCCATATAATGGAGTTATTATCGCTAGAACTGTAATAAATATACTTATTACTTATATTATTATCAATATAACATGCATTATTACCCATATAATGGAGTTATTATCGCTAGAACTGTAATAATTATACTTATTACTCCCGATATTATCAATATCACATGCATTATTACCCATGTTATGCAGTTATTATCGCTAGAACTATAATAAATATACGTATTACTTTTATTGTCATCAATATAACATGCATTATTACCCATATTATGCAGTTATTATCGATAGAACTGTAATAAATATACTTATTACTTATATTATTATCAATATAACATGCATTACTACCCATATTATGCAGTTATTATCGATAGAACTGTAATAAATATACGTACTACTTTCATTATCATCAATATAACATGCATTATTACCCATATTATGCAGTTATTATCGATAGAACTATAATAAATATACTCATTACTTTTATTATTATCAATATAACATGCACTATTAGCCATATAATGCAGTTATTATCGACAGAAGTATAATAAATATACTTATTACTTTTATTATTATCAATATAACAGGCACTCTTAGCCATATTTTACTAGTATTATCGCTAGGACTGTAATAATTATACTTATTACTCCCGATATTATCAATATAACATCCATTATTACCCATATAATGCAGTTCTCATCGCTGGAACTGTAATAATTATACTTATTACTCCCGATATTATCAATATGACATGCATTATTACCCATATAATGGGGTTATTAGCGCTAGAACTGTAATAATTATACTTATTACTTATATTATTATCAATATAACATGCATTATTACCCATATAATGCAGTTATTATCGCTAGAACTGTAATAATTATACTTATTACTCCCGATATTATCAATGTCATATGCATTATTACCCATGTTATGCAGTTATTATCGCTAGAACTATAATAAATATACGTATTACTTTTATTGTCATCAATATAACATGCATTATTACCCATATTATGCAGTTATTATCGATAGAACTGTAATAAATATACTTATTACTTATATTATTATCAATATAACATGCATTATTACCCATATAATGCAGTTATTATCGCTAGAACTATAATAAATATACGTATTACTTTTATTATCATCAATATAACATGCATTATTACAAATGTTATGCAGTTATTATCGATAGAACTGTAATAAATATACTTATTACTTTTATTATTATCAATATAACATGCACTATTAGCCATATTGTACAATTATTATCGCTAGAACTATAATAATTATACTTATTAGTCCCGATATTATCAATATGACATGCATTATTACCCATATAATGGGGTTATTATCGCTAGAACTGTAATAATTATACTTATTACTTATATTATTATCAATATAACATGCGTTATTACCCATATTATGCAGTTATTATCGATAGAACTGTAATAAATATACTTATTACTTTTATTATTATCAATATAACATGCCCTATTAGCCATATTGTACAATTATTATAGCTAGAGCTATAATAATTATACTTTTTACTTTTATTATTATCAATATAACATGCATTATTACCCATATAATGCAGTTATTATCGCTAGAACTGTAATAAATATACTTATTACTTATATTATTATCAATATAACATGCATTATTACCCATATAATGGAGTTATTATCGCTAGAACTGTAATAATTATACTTATTACTCCCGATATTATCAATATCACATGCATTATTACCCATGTTATGCAGTTATTATCGCTAGAACTATAATAAATATACGTATTACTTTTATTGTCATCAATATAACATGCATTATTACCCATATTATGCAGTTATTATCGCTAGAACTGTAATAATTATACTTATTACTTATATTATTATCAATATAACATGCATTATTACCCATATTATGCAGTTATTATAGCTAGAACTATAATAAATATACGTATTACTTTTTTTATCATCAATATAACATGCATTATTACGCATATAATGCAGTTATTATCGATAGAACTATAATAAATATACTTATTACTTTTATTATTATCAATATAACATGCATTATTACCCATATAATGCAGTTATTATCGACAGAAGTATAATAAATATACTTATTACTTTTATTATTATCAATATAACAGGCACTCTTCGCCATATTTTACTAGTATTATCGCTAGGACTGTAATAATTATACTTATTACTCCCGATATTATCAATATAACATCCATTATTACCCATATAATGCAGTTCTCATCGCTGGAACTGTAATAATTATACTTATTACTCCCGATATTATCAATATGACATGCATTATTACCCATATAATGGGGTTATTAGCGCTAGAACTGTAATAATTATACTTATTACTTATATTATTATCAATATAACATGCATTATTACCCATATAATGGAGTTATTATCGCTAGAACTGTAATAATTATACTTATTACTCCCGATATTATCAATATCACATGCATTATTACCCATGTTATGCAGTTATTATCGCTAGAACTATAATAAATATACGTATTACTTTTATTGTCATCAATATAACATGCATTATTACCCATATTATGCAGTTATTATCGATAGAACTGTAATAAATATACTTATTACTTATATTATTATCAATATAACATGCATTATTACCCATATAATGCAGTTATTATCGCTAGAACTATAATAAATATACGTATTACTTTTATTATCATCAATATAACATGCATTATTACAAATGTTATGCAGTTATTATCGATAGAACTGTAATAAATATACTTATTACTTTTATTATTATCAATATAACATGCACTATTAGCCATATTGTACAATTATTATCGCTAGAACTATAATAATTATACTTATTAGTCCCGATATTATCAATATGACATGCATTATTATCTATATAATGGAGTTATTATTGCTAGAACTGTAATAATTATACTTATTACTTATATTATTATCAACATAACATGCAATATTACCCATATAATGGAGTTATTATCGCTAGGCCTGTAATAATTATACTCATTACTTATATTATTATCAATATAACATGCATTATTACCCATATAATGGAGTTATTATCGCTAGAACTGTAATAAATATACTTATTACTTATATTATTATCAATATAACATGCATTATTACCCATATAATGGAGTTATTATCGCTAGAACTGTAATAATTATACTCATTACTCCCGATATTATCAATATCACATGCATTATTACCCATGTTATGCAGTTATTATCGCTAGAACTATAATAAATATACGTATTACTTTTATTGTCATCAATATAACATGCATTATTACCCATATTATGCAGTTATTATCGATAGAACTGTAATAAATATACTTATTACTTATATTATTATCAATATAACATGCATTACTACCCATATTATGCAGTTATTATCGATAGAACTGTAATAAATATACGTACTACTTTCATTATCATCAATATAACATGCATTATTACCCATATTATGCAGTTATTATCGATAGAACTATAATAAATATACTCATTACTTTTATTATTATCAATATAACATGCACTATTAGCCATATAATGCAGTTATTATCGACAGAAGTATAATAAATATACTTATTACTTTTATTATTATCAATATAACAGGCACTCTTAGCCATATTTTACTAGTATTATCGCTAGGACTGTAATAATTATACTTATTACTCCCGATATTATCAATATAACATCCATTATTACCCATATAATGCAGTTCTCATCGCTGGAACTGTAATAATTATACTTATTACTCCCGATATTATCAATATGACATGCATTATTACCCATATAATGGGGTTATTAGCGCTAGAACTGTAATAATTATACTTATTACTTATATTATTATCAATATAACATGCATTATTACCCATATTATGCAGTTATTATCGATAGAACTGTAATAAATATACTTATTACTTTTATTATTATCAATATAACATGCACTATTAGCGATATTGTACAATTATTATAGCTAGAACTATAATAATTATACTTATTACTTTTATTATTATCAATATAACATGCATTATTACCCATATAATGCAGTTATTATCGCTAGAACTGTAATAATTATACTTATTACTCCCGATATTATCAATGTCATATGCATTATTACCCATGTTATGCAGTTATTATCGCTAGAACTATAATAAATATACGTATTACTTTTATTGTCATCAATATAACATGCATTATTACCCATATTATGCAGTTATTATCGATAGAACTGTAATAAATATACTTATTACTTATATTATTATCAATATAACATGCATTATTACCCATATAATGCAGTTATTATCGCTAGAACTATAATAAATATACGTATTACTTTTATTATCATCAATATAACATGCATTATAACAAATGTTATGCAGTTATTATCGCTAGAACTGTAATAAATATACTTATTACTTTTATTATTATCAATATAACATGCACTATTAGCCATATTGTACAATTATTATCGCTAGAACTATAATAATTATACTTATTAGTCCCGATATTATCAATATGACATGCATTATTATCTATATAATGGAGTTATTATTGCTAGAACTGTAATAATTATACTTATTACTTATATTATTATCAACATAACATGCAATATTACCCATATAATGGAGTTATTATCGCTAGGCCTGTAATAATTATACTCATTACTTATATTATTATCAATATAACATGCATTATTACCCATATTATGCAGTTATTATCGATAGAACTGTAATAAATATACTTATTACTTTTATTATTATCAATATAACATGCATTATTACCCATATAATGCAGTTATTATCGCTAGAACTGTAATAATTATACTTATTACTTATATTATTATCAATATAACATGCATTATTACCCATATAATGGAGTTATTATCGCTAGAACTGTAATAATTATACTTATTACTTATATTATTATCAATATAACATGCATTATTACCCATATTATGCAGTTATTATAGCTACAACTATAATAAATATACGTATTATTTTTATTATCATCAATATAACATGCATTATTACCCATATTATGCAGTTATTATCGATAGAACTATAATAAATATACTTATTACTTTTATTATTATCAATATAACATGCATTACTACCCATATTATGCAGTTATTATCGATAGAACTGTAATAAATATACTTACTACTTTCATTATCATCAATATAACATGCATTATTACCCATATTATGCAGTTACTATCGATAGAACTATAATAAATATACTTATTACTTTTATTATTATCAATATAACATGCATTATTACCCATATAATGGAGTTATTATCGCTAGAACTGTAATAATTATACTTATTACTTAAATTATTATCAATATAACATGCATTATTACCCATATTATGCAGTTATTATAGCTAGAACTATATTAATATACGTATTACTTTTTTTATCATCAATATAACATGCATTATTACGCATATAATGCAGTTATTATCGATGGAACTATAATAAATATACTTATTACTTTTATTATTATCAATATAACATGCATTATTACCCATATAATGCAGTTATTATCGACAGAACTATAATAAATATACTTATTACTTTTATTATTATCAATATAACAGGCACTCTTCGCCATATTTTACTAGTATTATCGCTAGGACTGTAATAATTATACTTATTACTCCCGATATTATCAATATAACATCCATTATTACCCATATAATGCAGTTCTCATCGCTGGAACTGTAATAATTATACTTATTACTCCCGATATTATCAATATGACATGCATTATTACCCATATAATGGGGTTATTAGCGCTAGAACTGTAATAATTATACTTATTACTTATATTATTATCAATATAACATGCATTATTACCCATATAATGGAGTTATTATCGCTAGAACTGTAATAATTATACTTATTACTCCCGATATTATCAATATCACATGCATTATTACCCATGTTATGCAGTTATTATCGCTAGAACTATAATAAATATACGTATTACTTTTATTGTCATCAATATAACATGCATTATTACCCATATTATGCAGTTATTATCGATAGAACTGTAATAAATATACTTATTACTTATATTATTATCAATATAACATGCATTACTACCCATATTATGCAGTTATTATAGCTAGAACTATAATAAATATACGTATTATTTTTATTATCATCAATATAACATGCATTACTACCCATATAATGCAGTTATTAGCGACAGAAGTATAATAAATATACTTATTACTTTTATTATTATCAATATAACAGGCACTCTTAGCCATATTTTACTAGTATTATCGCTAGGACTGTAATAATTATACTTATTACTCCGGTTATTATCAATATAACATCCATTATTACCCATATAATGCAGTTCTCATCGCTGGAACTGTAATAATTATACTTATTACTCCCGATATTATCAATATGACATGCATTATTACCCATATAATGGGGTTATTAGCGCTAGAACTGTAATAATTATACTTATTACTTATATTATTATCAATATAACATGCATTATTACCCATATAATGGAGTTATTATCGCTAGAACTGTAATAATTATACTTATTACTCCCGATATTATCAATATCACATGCATTATTACCCATGTTATGCAGTTATTATCGCTAGAACTATAATAAATATACGTATTACTTTTATTGTCATCAATATAACATGCATTATTACCCATATTATGCAGTTATTATCGATAGAACTGTAATAAATATACTTATTACTTATATTATTATCAATATAACATGCATTACTACCCATATTATGCAGTTATTATAGCTAGAACTATAATAAATATACGTATTATTTTTATTATCATCAATATAACATGCATTACTACCCATATAATGCAGTTATTAGCGACAGAAGTATAATAAATATACTTATTACTTTTATTATTATCAATATAACAGGCACTCTTAGCCATATTTTACTAGTATTATCGCTAGGACTGTAATAATTATACTTATTACTCCGGTTATTATCAATATAACATCCATTATTACCCATATAATGCAGTTCTCATCGCTGGAACTGTAATAATTATACTTATTACTCCCGATATTATCAATATGACTTGCATTATTACCCATATAATGGGGTTATTATCGCTAGAACTGTAATAATTATACTTATTACTTATATTATTATCAATATAACATGCGTTATTACCCATATTATGCAGTTATTATCGATAGAACTGTAATAAATATACTTATTACTTTTATTATTATCAATATAACATGCACTATTAGCCATATTGTACAATTATTATAGCTAGAGCTATAATAAATATACTTTTTACTTTTATTATTATCAATATAACATGCATTATTACCCATATAATGCAGTTATTATCGCTAGAACTGTAATAAATATACTTATTACTTATATTATTATCAATATAACATGCATTATTACCCATATAATGGAGTTATTATCGCTAGAACTGTAATAATTATACTTATTACTCCCGATATTATCAATATCACATGCATTATTACCCATGTTATGCAGTTATTATCGCTAGAACTATAATAAATATACGTATTACTTTTATTGTCATCAATATAACATGCATTATTACCCATATTATGCAGTTATTATCGCTAGAACTGTAATAATTATACTTATTACTTATATTATTATCAATATAACATGCATTATTACCCATATTATGCAGTTATTATAGCTAGAACTATAATAAATATACGTATTACTTTTTTTATCATCAATATAACATGCATTATTACGCATATAATGCAGTTATTATCGATAGAACTATAATAAATATACTTATTACTTTTATTATTATCAATATAACATGCATTATTACCCATATAATGCAGTTATTATCGACAGAAGTATAATAAATATACTTATTACTTTTATTATTATCAATATAACAGGCACTCTTCGCCATATTTTACTAGTATTATCGCTAGGACTGTAATAATTATACTTATTACTCCCGATATTATCAATATAACATCCATTATTACCCATATAATGCAGTTCTCATCGCTGGAACTGTAATAATTATACTTATTACTCCCGATATTATCAATATGACATGCATTATTACCCATATAATGGGGTTATTAGCGCTAGAACTGTAATAATTATACTTATTACTTATATTATTATCAATATAACATGCATTATTACCCATATAATGCAGTTATTATCGCTAGAACTATAATAAATATACGTATTACTTTTATTATCATCAATATAACATGCATTATTACAAATGTTATGCAGTTATTATCGATAGAACTGTAATAAATATACTTATTACTTTTATTATTATCAATATAACATGCACTATTAGCCATATTGTACAATTATTATCGCTAGAACTATAATAATTATACTTATTAGTCCCGATATTATCAATATGACATGCATTATTATCTATATAATGGAGTTATTATTGCTAGAACTGTAATAATTATACTTATTACTTATATTATTATCAACATAACATGCAATATTACCCATATAATGGAGTTATTATCGCTAGGCCTGTAATAATTATACTCATTACTCATATTATTATCAATATAACATGCATTATTACCCATATAATGGAGTTATTATCGCTAGAACTGTAATAAATATACTTATTACTTATATTATTATCAATATAACATGCATTATTACCCATATAATGGAGTTATTATCGCTAGAACTGTAATAATTATACTTATTACTCCCGATATTATCAATATCACATGCATTATTACCCATGTTATGCAGTTATTATCGCTAGAACTATAATAAATATACGTATTACTTTTATTGTCATCAATATAACATGCATTATTACCCATATTATGCAGTTATTATCGATAGAACTGTAATAAATATACTTATTACTTATATTATTATCAATATAACATGCATTACTACCCATATTATGCAGTTATTATCGATAGAACTGTAATAAATATACGTACTACTTTCATTATCATCAATATAACATGCATTATTACCCATATTATGCAGTTATTATCGATAGAACTATAATAAATATACTCATTACTTTTATTATTATCAATATAACATGCACTATTAGCCATATAATGCAGTTATTATCGACAGAAGTATAATAAATATACTTATTACTTTTATTATTATCAATATAACAGGCACTCTTAGCCATATTTTACTAGTATTATCGCTAGGACTGTAATAATTATACTTATTACTCCCGATATTATCAATATAACATCCATTATTACCCATATAATGCAGTTCTCATCGCTGGAACTGTAATAATTATACTTATTACTCCCGATATTATCAATATGACATGCATTATTACCCATATAATGGGGTTATTAGCGCTAGAACTGTAATAATTATACTTATTACTTATATTATTATCAATATAACATGCATTATTACCCATATAATGCAGTTATTATCGCTAGAACTGTAATAATTATACTTATTACTCCCGATATTATCAATGTCATATGCATTATTACCCATGTTATGCAGTTATTATCGCTAGAACTATAATAAATATACGTATTACTTTTATTGTCATCAATATAACATGCATTATTACCCATATTATGCAGTTATTATCGATAGAACTGTAATAAATATACTTATTACTTATATTATTATCAATATAACATGCATTATTACCCATATAATGCAGTTATTATCGCTAGAACTATAATAAATATACGTATTACTTTTATTATCATCAATATAACATGCATTATTACAAATGTTATGCAGTTATTATCGATAGAACTGTAATAAATATACTTATTACTTTTATTATTATCAATATAACATGCACTATTAGCCATATTGTACAATTATTATCGCTAGAACTATAATAATTATACTTATTAGTCCCGATATTATCAATATGACATGCATTATTACCCATATAATGGGGTTATTATCGCTAGAACTGTAATAATTATACTTATTACTTATATTATTATCAATATAACATGCGTTATTACCCATATTATGCAGTTATTATCGATAGAACTGTAATAAATATACTTATTACTTTTATTATTACCAATATAACATGCCCTATTAGCCATATTGTACAATTATTATAGCTAGAGCTATAATAATTATACTTTTTACTTTTATTATTATCAATATAACATGCATTATTACCCATATAATGCAGTTATTATCGCTAGAACTGTAATAAATATACTTATTACTTATATTATTATCAATATAACATGCATTATTACCCATATAATGGAGTTATTATCGCTAGAACTGTAATAATTATACTTATTACTCCCGATATTATCAATATCACATGCATTATTACCCATGTTATGCAGTTATTATCGCTAGAACTATAATAAATATACGTATTACTTTTATTGTCATCAATATAACATGCATTATTACCCATATTATGCAGTTATTATCGCTAGAACTGTAATAATTATACTTATTACTTATATTATTATCAATATAACATGCATTATTACCCATATTATGCAGTTATTATAGCTAGAACTATAATAAATATACGTATTACTTTTTTTATCATCAATATAACATGCATTATTACGCATATAATGCAGTTATTATCGATGGAACTATAATAAATATACTTATTACTTTTATTATTATCAATATAACATGCATTATTACCCATATAATGCAGTTATTATCGACAGAAGTATAATAAATATACTTATTACTTTTATTATTATCAATATAACAGACACTCTTCGCCATATTTTACTAGTATTATCGCTAGGACTGTAATAATTATACTTATTACTCCCGATACTATCAATATAACATCCACTATTACCCATATAATGCAGTTCTCATCGCTGGAACTGTAATAATTATACTTATTACTCCCGATATTATCAATATGACATGCATTATTACCCATATAATGGGGTTATTAGCGCTAGAACTGTAATAATTATACTTATTACTTATATTATTATCAATATAACATGCATTATTACCCATATAATGGAGTTATTATCGCTAGAACTGTAATAATTATACTTATTACTCCCGATATTATCAATATCACATGCATTATTACCCATGTTATGCAGTTATTATCGCTAGAACTATAATAAATATACGTATTACTTTTATTGTCATCAATATAACATGCATTATTACCCATATTATGCAGTTATTATCGATAGAACTGTAATAAATATACTTATTACTTATATTATTATCAATATAACATGCATTACTACCCATATTATGCAGTTATTATAGCTAGAACTATAATAAATATACGTATTATTTTTATTATCATCAATATAACATGCATTACTACCCATATAATGCAGTTATTAGCGACAGAAGTATAATAAATATACTTATTACTTTTATTATTATCAATATAACAGGCACTCTTAGCCATATTTTACTAGTATTATCGCTAGGACTGTAATAATTATACTTATTACTCCGGTTATTATCAATATAACATCCATTATTACCCATATAATGCAGTTCTCATCGCTGGAACTGTAATAATTATACTTATTACTCCCGATATTATCAATATGACATGCATTATTACCCATATAATGGGGTTATTATCGCCAGAACTGTAATAATTATACTTATTACTTATATTATTATCAATATAACATGCGTTATTACCCATATTATGCAGTTATTATCGATAGAACTGTAATAAATATACTTATTACTTTTATTATTATCAATATAACATGCACTATTAGCCATATTGTACAATTATTATAGCTAGAGCTATAATAAATATACTTTTTACTTTTATTATTATCAATATAACATGCATTATTACCCATATAATGCAGTTATTATCGCTAGAACTGTAATAAATATACTTATTACTTATATTATTATCAATATAACATGCATTATTACCCATATAATGGAGTTATTATCGCTAGAACTGTAATAATTATACTTATTACTCCCGATATTATCAATATCACATGCATTATTACCCATGTTATGCAGTTATTATCGCTAGAACTATAATAAATATACGTATTACTTTTATTGTCATCAATATAACATGCATTATTACCCATATTATGCAGTTATTATCGCTAGAACTGTAATAATTATACTTATTACTTATATTATTATCAATATAACATGCATTATTACCCATATTATGCAGTTATTATAGCTAGAACTATAATAAATATACGTATTACTTTTTTTATCATCAATATAACATGCATTATTACGCATATAAGGCAGTTATTATCGATAGAACTATAATAAATATACTTATTACTTTTATTATTATCAATATAACATGCATTATTACCCATATAATGCAGTTATTATCGACAGAAGTATAATAAATATACTTATTACTTTTATTATTATCAATATAACAGGCACTCTTCGCCATATTTTACTAGTATTATCGCTAGGACTGTAATAATTATACTTATTACTCCCGATATTATCAATATAACATCCATTATTACCCATATAATGCAGTTCTCATCGCTGGAACTGTAATAATTATACTTATTACTCCCGATATTATCAATATGACATGCATTATTACCCATATAATGGGGTTATTAGCGCTAGAACTGTAATAATTATACTTATTACTTATATTATTATCAATATAACATGCATTATTACCCATATAATGCAGTTATTATCGCTAGAACTATAATAAATATACGTATTACTTTTATTATCATCAATATAACATGCATTATTACAAATGTTATGCAGTTATTATCGATAGAACTGTAATAAATATACTTATTACTTTTATTATTATCAATATAACATGCACTATTAGCCATATTGTACAATTATTATCGCTAGAACTATAATAATTATACTTATTAGTCCCGATATTATCAATATGACATGCATTATTATCTATATAATGGAGTTATTATTGCTAGAACTGTAATAATTATACTTATTACTTATATTATTATCAACATAACATGCAATATTACCCATATAATGGAGTTATTATCGCTAGGCCTGTAATAATTATACTCATTACTCATATTATTATCAATATAACATGCATTATTACCCATATAATGGAGTTATTATCGCTAGAACTGTAATAAATATACTTATTACTTATATTATTATCAATATAACATGCATTATTACCCATATAATGGAGTTATTATCGCTAGAACTGTAATAATTATACTTATTACTCCCGATATTATCAATATCACATGCATTATTACCCATGTTATGCAGTTATTATCGCTAGAACTATAATAAATATACGTATTACTTTTATTGTCATCAATATAACATGCATTATTACCCATATTATGCAGTTATTATCGATAGAACTGTAATAAATATACTTATTACTTATATTATTATCAATATAACATGCATTACTACCCATATTATGCAGTTATTATCGATAGAACTGTAATAAATATACGTACTACTTTCATTATCATCAATATAACATGCATTATTACCCATATTATGCAGTTATTATCGATAGAACTATAATAAATATACTCATTACTTTTATTATTATCAATATAACATGCACTATTAGCCATATAATGCAGTTATTATCGACAGAAGTATAATAAATATACTTATTACTTTTATTATTATCAATATAACAGGCACTCTTAGCCATATTTTACTAGTATTATCGCTAGGACTGTAATAATTATACTTATTACTCCCGATATTATCAATATAACATCCATTATTACCCATATAATGCAGTTCTCATCGCTGGAACTGTAATAATTATACTTATTACTCCCGATATTATCAATATGACATGCATTATTACCCATATAATGGGGTTATTAGCGCTAGAACTGTAATAATTATACTTATTACTTATATTATTATCAATATAACATGCATTATTACCCATATAATGCAGTTATTATCGCTAGAACTGTAATAATTATACTTATTACTCCCGATATTATCAATGTCATATGCATTATTACCCATGTTATGCAGTTATTATCGCTAGAACTATAATAAATATACGTATTACTTTTATTGTCATCAATATAACATGCATTATTACCCATATTATGCAGTTATTATCGATAGAACTGTAATAAATATACTTATTACTTATATTATTATCAATATAACATGCATTATTACCCATATAATGCAGTTATTATCGCTAGAACTATAATAAATATACGTATTACTTTTATTATCATCAATATAACATGCATTATTACAAATGTTATGCAGTTATTATCGATAGAACTGTAATAAATATACTTATTACTTTTATTATTATCAATATAACATGCACTATTAGCCATATTGTACAATTATTATCGCTAGAACTATAATAATTATACTTATTAGTCCCGATATTATCAATATGACATGCATTATTACCCATATAATGGGGTTATTATCGCTAGAACTGTAATAATTATACTTATTACTTATATTATTATCAATATAACATGCGTTATTACCCATATTATGCAGTTATTATCGATAGAACTGTAATAAATATACTTATTACTTTTATTATTATCAATATAACATGCCCTATTAGCCATATTGTACAATTATTATAGCTAGAGCTATAATAATTATACTTTTTACTTTTATTATTATCAATATAACATGCATTATTACCCATATAATGCAGTTATTATCGCTAGAACTGTAATAAATATACTTATTACTTATATTATTATCAATATAACATGCATTATTACCCATATAATGGAGTTATTATAGCTAGAACTGTAATAATTATACTTATTACTCCCGATATTATCAATATCACATGCATTATTACCCATGTTATGCAGTTATTATCGCTAGAACTATAATAAATATACGTATTACTTTTATTGTCATCAATATAACATGCATTATTACCCATATTATGCAGTTATTATCGCTAGAACTGTAATAATTATACTTATTACTTATATTATTATCAATATAACATGCATTATTACCCATATTATGCAGTTATTATAGCTAGAACTATAATAAATATACGTATTACTTTTTTTATCATCAATATAACATGCATTATTACGCATATAATGCAGTTATTATCGATAGAACTATAATAAATATACTTATTACTTTTATTATTATCAATATAACATGCATTATTACCCATATAATGCAGTTATTATCGACAGAAGTATAATAAATATACTTATTACTTTTATTATTATCAATATAACAGGCACTCTTCGCCATATTTTACTAGTATTATCGCTAGGACTGTAATAATTATACTTATTACTCCCGATATTATCAATATAACATCCATTATTACCCATATAATGCAGTTCTCATCGCTGGAACTGTAATAATTATACTTATTACTCCCGATATTATCAATATGACATGCATTATTACCCATATAATGGGGTTATTAGCGCTAGAACTGTAATAATTATACTTATTACTTATATTATTATCAATATAACATGCATTATTACCCATATAATGGAGTTATTATCGCTAGAACTGTAATAATTATACTTATTACTCCCGATATTATCAATATCACATGCATTATTACCCATGTTATGCAGTTATTATCGCTAGAACTATAATAAATATACGTATTACTTTTATTGTCATCAATATAACATGCATTATTACCCATATTATGCAGTTATTATCGATAGAACTGTAATAAATATACTTATTACTTATATTATTATCAATATAACATGCATTATTACCCATATAATGCAGTTATTATCGCTAGAACTATAATAAATATACGTATTACTTTTATTATCATCAATATAACATGCATTATTACAAATGTTATGCAGTTATTATCGATAGAACTGTAATAAATATACTTATTACTTTTATTATTATCAATATAACATGCACTATTAGCCATATTGTACAATTATTATCGCTAGAACTATAATAATTATACTTATTAGTCCCGATATTATCAATATGACATGCATTATTATCTATATAATGGAGTTATTATTGCTAGAACTGTAATAATTATACTTATTACTTATATTATTATCAACATAACATGCAATATTACCCATATAATGGAGTTATTATCGCTAGGCCTGTAATAATTATACTCATTACTTATATTATTATCAATATAACATGCATTATTACCCATATAATGGAGTTATTATCGCTAGAACTGTAATAAATATACTTATTACTTATATTATTATCAATATAACATGCATTATTACCCATATAATGGAGTTATTATCGCTAGAACTGTAATAATTATACTTATTACTCCCGATATTATCAATATCACATGCATTATTACCCATGTTATGCAGTTATTATCGCTAGAACTATAATAAATATACGTATTACTTTTATTGTCATCAATATAACATGCATTATTACCCATATTATGCAGTTATTATCGATAGAACTGTAATAAATATACTTATTACTTATATTATTATCAATATAACATGCATTACTACCCATATTATGCAGTTATTATCGATAGAACTGTAATAAATATACGTACTACTTTCATTATCATCAATATAACATGCATTATTACCCATATTATGCAGTTATTATCGATAGAACTATAATAAATATACTCATTACTTTTATTATTATCAATATAACATGCACTATTAGCCATATAATGCAGTTATTATCGACAGAAGTATAATAAATATACTTATTACTTTTATTATTATCAATATAACAGGCACTCTTAGCCATATTTTACTAGTATTATCGCTAGGACTGTAATAATTATACTTATTACTCCCGATATTATCAATATAACATCCATTATTACCCATATAATGCAGTTCTCATCGCTGGAACTGTAATAATTATACTTATTACTCCCGATATTATCAATATGACATGCATTATTACCCATATAATGGGGTTATTAGCGCTAGAACTGTAATAATTATACTTATTACTTATATTATTATCAATATAACATGCATTATTACCCATATTATGCAGTTATTATCGATAGAACTGTGATAAATATACTTATTACTTTTATTATTATCAATATAACATGCACTATTAGCGATATTGTACAATTATTATAGCTAGAACTATAATAATTATACTTATTACTTTTATTATTATCAATATAACATGCATTATTACCCATATAATGCAGTTATTATCGCTAGAACTGTAATAATTATACTTATTACTCCCGATATTATCAATGTCATATGCATTATTACCCATGTTATGCAGTTATTATCGCTAGAACTATAATAAATATACGTATTACTTTTATTGTCATCAATATAACATGCATTATTACCCATATTATGCAGTTATTATCGATAGAACTGTAATAAATATACTTATTACTTATATTATTATCAATATAACATGCATTATTACCCATATAATGCAGTTATTATCGCTAGAACTATAATAAATATACGTATTACTTTTATTATCATCAATATAACATGCATTATTACAAATGTTATGCAGTTATTATCGCTAGAACTGTAATAAATATACTTATTACTTTTATTATTATCAATATAACATGCACTATTAGCCATATTGTACAATTATTATCGCTAGAACTATAATAATTATACTTATTAGTCCCGATATTATCAATATGACATGCATTATTATCTATATAATGGAGTTATTATTGCTAGAACTGTAATAATTATACTTATTACTTATATTATTATCAACATAACATGCAATATTACCCATATAATGGAGTTATTATCGCTAGGCCTGTAATAATTATACTCATTACTTATATTATTATCAATATAACATGCATTATTACCCATATTATGCAGTTATTATCGATAGAACTGTAATAAATATACTTATTACTTTTATTATTATCAATATAACATGCATTATTACCCATATAATGCAGTTATTATCGCTAGAACTGTAATAATTATACTTATTACTTATATTATTATCAATATAACATGCATTATTACCCATATAATGGAGTTATTATCGCTAGAACTGTAATAATTATACTTATTACTTATATTATTATCAATATAACATGCATTATTACCCATATAATGGAGTTATTATCGCTAGAACTGTAATAATTATACTTATTACTTATATTATTATCAATATAACATGCATTATTACCCATATTATGCAGTTATTATAGCTACAACTATAATAAATATACGTATTATTTTTATTATCATCAATATAACATGCATTATTACCCATATTATGCAGTTATTATCGATAGAACAATAATAAATATACTTATTACTTTTATTATTATCAATATAACATGCATTACTACCCATATTATGCAGTTATTATCGATAGAACTGTAATAAATATACTTACTACTTTCATTATCATCAATATAACATGCATTATTACCCATATTATGCAGTTACTATCGATAGAACTATAATAAATATACTTATTACTTTTATTATTATCAATATAACATGCATTATTACCCATATAATGGAGTTATTATCGCTAGAACTGTAATAATTATACTTATTACTTAAATTATTATCAATATAACATGCATTATTACCCATATTATGCAGTTATTATAGCTAGAACTATAATAAATATACGTATTACTTTTTTTATCATCAATATAACATGCATTATTACGCATATAATGCAGTTATTATCGATGGAACTATAATAAATATACTTATTACTTTTATTATAATCAATATAACATGCATTATTACCCATATAATGCAGTTATTATCGACAGAAGTATAATAAATATACTTATTACTTTTATTATTATCAATATAACAGGCACTCTTCGCCATATTTTACTAGTATTATCGCTAGGACTGTAATAATTATACTTATTACTCCCGATATTATCAATATAACATCCATTATTACCCATATAATGCAGTTCTCATCGCTGGAACTGTAATAATTATACTTATTACTCCCGATATTATCAATATGACATGCATTATTACCCATATAATGGGGTTATTAGCGCTAGAACTGTAATAATTATACTTATTACTTATATTATTATCAATATAACATGCATTATTACCCATATAATGGAGTTATTATCGCTAGAACTGTAATAATTATACTTATTACTCCCGATATTATCAATATCACATGCATTATTACCCATGTTATGCAGTTATTATCGCTAGAACTATAATAAATATACGTATTACTTTTATTGTCATCAATATAACATGCATTATTACCCATATTATGCAGTTATTATCGATAGAACTGTAATAAATATACTTATTACTTATATTATTATCAATATAACATGCATTACTACCCATATTATGCAGTTATTATAGCTAGAACTATAATAAATATACGTATTATTTTTATTATCATCAATATAACATGCATTACTACCCATATAATGCAGTTATTAGCGACAGAAGTATAATAAATATACTTATTACTTTTATTATTATCAATATAACAGGCACTCTTAGCCATATTTTACTAGTATTATCGCTAGGACTGTAATAATTATACTTATTACTCCGGTTATTATCAATATAACATCCATTATTACCCATATAATGCAGTTCTCATCGCTGGAACTGTAATAATTATACTTATTACTCCCGATATTATCAATATGACATGCATTATTACCCATATAATGGGGTTATTAGCGCTAGAACTGTAATAATTATACTTATTACTTATATTATTATCAATATAACATGCATTATTACCCATATAATGGAGTTATTATCGCTAGAACTGTAATAATTATACTTATTACTCCCGATATTATCAATATCACATGCATTATTACCCATGTTATGCAGTTATTATCGCTAGAACTATAATAAATATACGTATTACTTTTATTGTCATCAATATAACATGCATTATTACCCATATTATGCAGTTATTATCGATAGAACTGTAATAAATATACTTATTACTTATATTATTATTAATATAACATGCATTACTACCCATATTATGCAGTTATTATAGCTAGAACTATAATAAATATACGTATTATTTTTATTATCATCAATATAACATGCATTACTACCCATATAATGCAGTTATTAGCGACAGAAGTATAATAAATATACTTATTACTTTTATTATTATCAATATAACAGGCACTCTTAGCCATATTTTACTAGTATTATCGCTAGGACTGTAATAATTATACTTATTACTCCGGTTATTATCAATATAACATCCATTATTACCCATATAATGCAGTTCTCATCGCTGGAACTGTAATAATTATACTTATTACTCCCGATATTATCAATATGACATGCATTATTACCCATATAATGGGGTTATTAGCGCTAGAACTGTAATAATTATACTTATTACTTATATTATTATCAATATAACATGCATTATTACCCATATAATGGAGTTATTATCGCTAGAACTGTAATAATTATACTTATTACTCCCGATATTATCAATATCACATGCATTATTACCCATGTTATGCAGTTATTATCGCTAGAACTATAATAAATATACGTATTACTTTTATTGTCATCAATATAACATGCATTATTACCCATATTATGCAGTTATTATCGATAGAACTGTAATAAATATACTTATTACTTTTATTATTATCAATATAACATGCACTATTAGCCATATTGTACAATTATTATAGCTAGAGCTATAATAAATATACTTTTTACTTTTATTATTATCAATATAACATGCATTATTACCCATATAATGCAGTTATTATCGCTAGAACTGTAATAAATATACTTATTACTTATATTATTATCAATATAACATGCATTATTACCCATGTAATGGAGTTATTATCGCTAGAACTGTAATAATTATACTTATTACTCCCGATATTATCAATATCACATGCATTATTACCCATGTTATGCAGTTATTATCGCTAGAACTATAATAAATATACGTATTACTTTTATTGTCATCAATATAACATGCATTATTACCCATATTATGCAGTTATTATCGCTAGAACTGTAATAATTATACTTATTACTTATATTATTATCAATATAACATGCATTATTACCCATATTATGCAGTTATTATAGCTAGAACTATAATAAATATACGTATTACTTTTTTTATCATCAATATAACATGCATTATTACGCATATAATGCAGTTATTATCGATAGAACTATAATAAATATACTTATTACTTTTATTATTATCAATATAACATGCATTATTACCCATATAATGCAGTTATTATCGACAGAAGTATAATAAATATACTTATTACTTTTATTATTATCAATATAACAGGCACTCTTCGCCATATTTTACTAGTATTATCGCTAGGACTGTAATAATTATACTTATTACTCCCGATATTATCAATATAACATCCATTATTACCCATATAATGCAGTTCTCATCGCTGGAACTGTAATAATTATACTTATTACTCCCGATATTATCAATATGACATGCATTATTACCCATATAATGGGGTTATTAGCGCTAGAACTGTAATAATTATACTTATTACTTATATTATTATCAATATAACATGCATTATTACCCATATAATGCAGTTATTATCGCTAGAACTATAATAAATATACGTATTACTTTTATTATCATCAATATAACATGCATTATTACAAATGTTATGCAGTTATTATCGATAGAACTGTAATAAATATACTTATTACTTTTATTATTATCAATATAACATGCACTATTAGCCATATTGTACAATTATTATCGCTAGAACTATAATAATTATACTTATTAGTCCCGATATTATCAATATGACATGCATTATTATCTATATAATGGAGTTATTATTGCTAGAACTGTAATAATTATACTTATTACTTATATTATTATCAACATAACATGCAATATTACCCATACAATGGAGTTATTATCGCTAGGCCTGTAATAATTATACTCATTACTTATATTATTATCAATATAACATGCATTATTACCCATATTATGCAGTTATTATCGATAGAACTGTAATAAATATACTTATTACTTTTATTATTATCAATATAACATGCATTATTACCCATATAATGCAGTTATTATCGCTAGAACTGTAATAATTATACTTATTACTTATATTATTATCAATATAACATGCATTATTACCCATATAATGGAGTTATTATCGCTAGAACTGTAATAATTATACTTATTACTTATATTATTATCAATATAACATGCATTATTACCCATATAATGGAGTTATTATCGCTAGAACTGTAATAATTATACTTATTACTTATATTATTATCAATATAACATGCATTATTACCCATATTATGCAGTTATTATAGCTACAACTATAATAAATATACGTATTATTTTTATTATCATCAATATAACATGCATTATTACCCATATTATGCAGTTATTATCGATAGAACTATAATAAATATACTTATTACTTTTATTATTATCAATATAACATGCATTACTACCCATATTATGCAGTTATTATCGATAGAACTGTAATAAATATACTTACTACTTTCATTATCATCAATATAACATGCATTATTACCCATATTATGCAGTTACTATCGATAGAACTATAATAAATATACTTATTACTTTTATTATTATCAATATAACATGCATTATTACCCATATAATGGAGTTATTATCGCTAGAACTGTAATAATTATACTTATTACTTAAATTATTATCAATATAACATGCATTATTACCCATATTATGCAGTTATTATAGCTAGAACTATAATAAATATACGTATTACTTTTTTTATCATCAATATAACATGCATTATTACGCATATAATGCAGTTATTATCGATGGAACTATAATAAATATACTTATTACTTTTATTATAATCAATATAACATGCATTATTACCCATATAATGCAGTTATTATCGACAGAAGTATAATAAATATACTTATTACTTTTATTATTATCAATATAACAGGCACTCTTCGCCATATTTTACTAGTATTATCGCTAGGACTGTAATAATTATACTTATTACTCCCGATATTATCAATATAACATCCATTATTACCCATATAATGCAGTTCTCATCGCTGGAACTGTAATAATTATACTTATTACTCCCGATATTATCAATATGACATGCATTATTACCCATATAATGGGGTTATTAGCGCTAGAACTGTAATAATTATACTTATTACTTATATTATTATCAATATAACATGCATTATTACCCATATAATGGAGTTATTATCGCTAGAACTGTAATAATTATACTTATTACTCCCGATATTATCAATATCACATGCATTATTACCCATGTTATGCAGTTATTATCGCTAGAACTATAATAAATATACGTATTACTTTTATTGTCATCAATATAACATGCATTATTACCCATATTATGCAGTTATTATCGATAGAACTGTAATAAATATACTTATTACTTATATTATTATCAATATAACATGCATTACTACCCATATTATGCAGTTATTATAGCTAGAACTATAATAAATATACGTATTATTTTTATTATCATCAATATAACATGCATTACTACCCATATAATGCAGTTATTAGCGACAGAAGTATAATAAATATACTTATTACTTTTATTATTATCAATATAACAGGCACTCTTAGCCATATTTTACTAGTATTATCGCTAGGACTGTAATAATTATACTTATTACTCCGGTTATTATCAATATAACATCCATTATTACCCATATAATGCAGTTCTCATCGCTGGAACTGTAATAATTATACTTATTACTCCCGATATTATCAATATGACATGCATTATTACCCATATAATGGGGTTATTAGCGCTAGAACTGTAATAATTATACTTATTACTTATATTATTATCAATATAACATGCATTATTACCCATATAATGGAGTTATTATCGCTAGAACTGTAATAATTATACTTATTACTCCCGATATTATCAATATCACATGCATTATTACCCATGTTATGCAGTTATTATCGCTAGAACTATAATAAATATACGTATTACTTTTATTGTCATCAATATAACATGCATTATTACCCATATTATGCAGTTATTATCGATAGAACTGTAATAAATATACTTATTACTTATATTATTATTAATATAACATGCATTACTACCCATATTATGCAGTTATTATAGCTAGAACTATAATAAATATACGTATTATTTTTATTATCATCAATATAACATGCATTACTACCCATATAATGCAGTTATTAGCGACAGAAGTATAATAAATATACTTATTACTTTTATTATTATCAATATAACAGGCACTCTTAGCCATATTTTACTAGTATTATCGCTAGGACTGTAATAATTATACTTATTACTCCGGTTATTATCAATATAACATCCATTATTACCCATATAATGCAGTTCTCATCGCTGGAACTGTAATAATTATACTTATTACTCCCGATATTATCAATATGACATGCATTATTACCCATATAATGGGGTTATTAGCGCTAGAACTGTAATAATTATACTTATTACTTATATTATTATCAATATAACATGCATTATTACCCATATAATGGAGTTATTATCGCTAGAACTGTAATAATTATACTTATTACTCCCGATATTATCAATATCACATGCATTATTACCCATGTTATGCAGTTATTATCGCTAGAACTATAATAAATATACGTATTACTTTTATTGTCATCAATATAACATGCATTATTACCCATATTATGCAGTTATTATCGATAGAACTGTAATAAATATACTTATTACTTTTATTATTATCAATATAACATGCACTATTAGCCATATTGTACAATTATTATAGCTAGAGCTATAATAAATATACTTTTTACTTTTATTATTATCAATATAACATGCATTATTACCCATATAATGCAGTTATTATCGCTAGAACTGTAATAAATATACTTATTACTTATATTATTATCAATATAACATGCATTATTACCCATGTAATGGAGTTATTATCGCTAGAACTGTAATAATTATACTTATTACTCCCGATATTATCAATATCACATGCATTATTACCCATGTTATGCAGTTATTATCGCTAGAACTATAATAAATATACGTATTACTTTTATTGTCATCAATATAACATGCATTATTACCCATATTATGCAGTTATTATCGCTAGAACTGTAATAATTATACTTATTACTTATATTATTATCAATATAACATGCATTATTACCCATATTATGCAGTTATTATAGCTAGAACTATAATAAATATACGTATTACTTTTTTTATCATCAATATAACATGCATTATTACGCATATAATGCAGTTATTATCGATAGAACTATAATAAATATACTTATTACTTTTATTATTATCAATATAACATGCATTATTACCCATATAATGCAGTTATTATCGACAGAAGTATAATAAATATACTTATTACTTTTATTATTATCAATATAACAGGCACTCTTCGCCATATTTTACTAGTATTATCGCTAGGACTGTAATAATTATACTTATTACTCCCGATATTATCAATATAACATCCATTATTACCCATATAATGCAGTTCTCATCGCTGGAACTGTAATAATTATACTTATTACTCCCGATATTATCAATATGACATGCATTATTACCCATATTATGCAGTTATTATCGATAGAACTGTAATAAATATACTTATTACTTATATTATTATCAATATAACATGCATTATTACCCATATAATGCAGTTATTATCGCTAGAACTATAATAAATATACGTATTACTTTTATTATCATCAATATAACATGCATTATTACAAATGTTATGCAGTTATTATCGATAGAACTGTAATAAATATACTTATTACTTTTATTATTATCAATATAACATGCACTATTAGCCATATTGTACAATTATTATCGCTAGAACTATAATAATTATACTTATTAGTCCCGATATTATCAATATGACATGCATTATTATCTATATAATGGAGTTATTATTGCTAGAACTGTAATAATTATACTTATTACTTATATTATTATCAACATAACATGCAATATTACCCATATAATGGAGTTATTATCGCTAGGCCTGTAATAATTATACTCATTACTTATATTATTATCAATATAACATGCATTATTACCCATATTATGCAGTTATTATCGATAGAACTGTAATAAATATACTTATTACTTTTATTATTATCAATGTAACATGCATTATTACCCATATAATGCAGTTATTATCGCTAGAACTGTAATAATTATACTTATTACTTATATTATTAACAATATAACATGCATTATTACCCATATAATGGAGTTATTATCGCTAGAACTGTAATAATTATACTCATTACTTTTATTATTATCAATATAACATGCATTATTACCCATATAATGCAGTTATTATCGCTAGAACTGTAATAATTATACTTATTACTTATATTATTATCAATATAACATGCATTATTACCCATATAATGGAGTTATTATCGCTAGAACTGTAATAATTATACTCATTACTTATATTATTATCAATATAACATGCATTATTACCCATATTATGCAGTTATTATCGATAGAACTATAATAAATATACTTATTACTTTTATTATTATCAATATAACATGCATTACTACCCATATTATGCAGTTATTATCGATAGAACTGTAATAAATATACTTACTACTTTCATTATCATCAATATAACATGCATTATTACCCATATTATGCAGTTACTATCGATAGAACTATAATAAATATACTTATTACTTTTATTATTATCAATATAACATGCATTATTACCCATATAATGGAGTTATTATCGCTAGAACTGTAATAATTATACTTATTACTTAAATTATTATCAATATAACATGCATTGTTACCCATATTATGCAGTTATTATAGCTAGAACTATAATAAATATACGTATTACTTTTTTTATCATCAATATAACATGCATTATTACGCATATAATGCAGTTATTATCGATGGAACTATAATAAATATACTTATTACTTTTATTATTATCAATATAACATGCATTATTACCCATATAATGCAGTTATTATCGACAGAAGTATAATAAATATACTTATTACTTTTATTATTATCAATATAACAGGCACTCTTCGCCATATTTTACTAGTATTATCGCTAGGACTGTAATAATTATACTTATTACTCCCGATATTATCAATATAACATCCATTATTACCCATATAATGCAGTTCTCATCGCTGGAACTGTAATAATTATACTTATTACTCCCGATATTATCAATATGACATGCATTATTACCCTTATAATGGGGTTATTAGCGCTAGAACTGTAATAATTATACTTATTACTTATATTATTATCAATATAACATGCATTATTACCCATATAATGGAGTTATTATCGCTAGAACTGTAATAATTATACTTATTACTCCCGATATTATCAATATCACATGCATTATTACCCATGTTATGCAGTTATTATCGCTAGAACTATAATAAATATACGTATTACTTTTATTGTCATCAATATAACATGCATTATTACCCATATTATGCAGTTATTATCGATAGAACTGTAATAAATATACTTATTACTTATATTATTATCAATATAACATGCATTACTACCCATATTATGCAGTTATTATAGCTAGAACTATAATAAATATACGTATTATTTTTATTATCATCAATATAACATGCATTACTACCCATATAATGCAGTTATTAGCGACAGAAGTATAATAAATATACTTATTACTTTTATTATTATCAATATAACAGGCACTCTTAGCCATATTTTACTAGTATTATCGCTAGGACTGTAATAATTATACTTATTACTCCGGTTATTATCAATATAACATCCATTATTACCCATATAATGCAGTTCTCATCGCTGGAACTGTAATAATTATACTTATTACTCCCGATATTATCAATATGACATGCATTATTACCCATATAATGGGGTTATTATCGCTAGAACTGTAATAATTATACTTATTACTTATATTATTATCAATATAACATGCGTTATTACCCATATTATGCAGTTATTATCGATAGAACTGTAATAAATATACTTATTACTTTTATTATTATCAATATAACATGCACTATTAGCCATATTGTACAATTATTATAGCTAGAGCTATAATAATTATACTTTTTACTTTTATTATTATCAATATAACATGCATTATTACCCATATAATGCAGTTATTATCGCTAGAACTGTAATAAATATACTTATTACTTATATTATTATCAATATAACATGCATTATTACCCATATAATGGAGTTATTATCGCTAGAACTGTAATAATTATACTTATTACTCCCGATATTATCAATATCACATGCATTATTACCCATGTTATGCAGTTATTATCGCTAGAACTATAATAAATATACGTATTACTTTTATTGTCATCAATATAACATGCATTATTACCCATATTATGCAGTTATTATCGCTAGAACTGTAATAATTATACTTATTACTTATATTATTATCAATATAACATGCATTATTACCCATATTATGCAGTTATTATAGCTAGAACTATAATAAATATACGTATTACTTTTTTTATCATCAATATAACATGCATTATTACGCATATAATGCAGTTATTATCGATAGAACTATAATAAATATACTTATTACTTTTATTATTATCAATATAACATGCATTATTACCCATATAATGCAGTTATTATCGACAGAAGTATAATAAATATACTTATTACTTTTATTATTATCATTATAACAGGCACTCTTCGCCATATTTTACTAGTATTATCGCTAGGACTGTAATAATTATACTTATTACTCCCGATATTATCAATATAACATCCATTATTACCCATATAATGCAGTTCTCATCGCTGGAACTGTAATAATTATACTTATTACTCCCGATATTATCAATATGACATGCATTATTACCCATATAATGGGGTTATTAGCGCTAGAACTGTAATAATTATACTTATTACTTATATTATTATCAATATAACATGCATTATTACCCATATAATGGAGTTATTATCGCTAGAACTGTAATAAATATACTTATTACTTATATTATTATCAATATAACATGCATTACTACCCATATTATGCAGTTATTATCGATAGAACTGTAATAAATATACGTACTACTTTCATTATCATCAATATAACATGCATTATTACCCATATTATGCAGTTATTATCGATAGAACTATAATAAATATACTCATTACTTTTATTATTATCAATATAACATGCACTATTAGCCATATAATGCAGTTATTATCGACAGAAGTATAATAAATATACTTATTACTTTTATTATTATCAATATAACAGGCACTCTTAGCCATATTTTACTAGTATTATCGCTAGGACTGTAATAATTATACTTATTACTCCCGATATTATCAATATAACATCCATTATTACCCATATAATGCAGTTCTCATCGCTGGAACTGTAATAATTATACTTATTACTCCCGATATTATCAATATGATATGCATTATTACCCATATAATGGGGTTATTAGCGCTAGAACTGTAATAATTATACTTATTACTTATATTATTATCAATATAACATGCATTATTACCCATATTATGCAGTTATTATCGATAGAACTGTAATAAATATACTTATTACTTTTATTATTATCAATATAACATGCACTATTAGCGATATTGTACAATTATTATAGCTAGAACTATAATAATTATACTTATTACTTTTATTATTATCAATATAACATGCATTATTACCCATATAATGCAGTTATTATCGCTAGAACTGTAATAATTATACTTATTACTCCCGATATTATCAATGTCATATGCATTATTACCCATGTTATGCAGTTATTATCGCTAGAACTATAATAAATATACGTATTACTTTTATTGTCATCAATATAACATGCATTATTACCCATACTATGCAGTTATTATCGATAGAACTGTAATAAATATACTTATTACTTATATTATTATCAATATAACATGCATTATTACCCATATAATGCAGTTATTATCGCTAGAACTATAATAAATATACGTATTACTTTTATTATCATCAATATAACATGCATTATTACAAATGTTATGCAGTTATTATCGATAGAACTGTAATAAATATACTTATTACTTTTATTATTATCAATATAACATGCACTATTAGCCATATTGTACAATTATTATCGCTAGAACTATAATAATTATACTTATTAGTCCCGATATTATCAATATGACATGCATTATTATCTATATAATGGAGTTATTATTGCTAGAACTGTAATAATTATACTTATTACTTATATTATTATCAACATAACATGCAATATTACCCATATAATGGAGTTATTATCGCTAGGCCTGTAATAATTATACTCATTACTTATATTATTATCAATATAACATGCATTATTACCCATATAATGGAGTTATTATCGCTAGAACTGTAATAAATATACTTATTACTTATATTATTATCAATATAACATGCATTATTACCCATATAATGGAGTTATTATCGCTAGAACTGTAATAATTATACTTATTACTCCCGATATTATCAATATCACATGCATTATTACCCATGTTATGCAGTTATTATCGCTAGAACTATAATAAATATACGTATTACTTTTATTGTCATCAATATAACATGCATTATTACCCATATTATGCAGTTATTATCGATAGAACTGTAATAAATATACTTATTACTTATATTATTATCAATATAACATGCATTACTACCCATATTATGCAGTTATTATAGCTAGAACTATAATAAATATACGTATTATTTTTATTATCATCAATATAACATGCATTACTACCCATATAATGCAGTTATTAGCGACAGAAGTATAATAAATATACTTATTACTTTTATTATTATCAATATAACAGGCACTCTTAGCCATATTTTACTAGTATTATCGCTAGGACTGTAATAATTATACTTATTACTCCCGATATTATCAATATAACATCCATTATTACCCATATAATGCAGTTCTCATCGCTGGAACTGTAATAATTATACTTATTACTCCCGATATTATCAATATGATATGCATTATTACCCATATAATGGGGTTATTAGCGCTAGAACTGTAATAATTATACTTATTACTTATACTATTATCAATATAACATGCATTATTACCCATATTATGCAGTTATTATCGATAGAACTGTAATAAATATACTTATTACTTTTATTATTATCAATATAACATGCACTATTAGCGATATTGTACAATTATTATAGCTAGAACTATAATAATTATACTTATTACTTTTATTATTATCAATATAACATGCATTATTACCCATATAATGCAGTTATTATCGCTAGAACTGTAATAATTATACTTATTACTCCCGATATTATCAATGTCATATGCATTATTACCCATGTTATGCAGTTATTATCGCTAGAACTATAATAAATATACGTATTACTTTTATTGTCATCAATATAACATGCATTATTACCCATATTATGCAGTTATTATCGATAGAACTGTAATAAATATACTTATTACTTATATTATTATCAATATAACATGCATTATTACCCATATAATGCAGTTATTATCGCTAGTACTATAATAAATATACGTATTACTTTTATTATCATCAATATAACATGCATTATTACAAATGTTATGCAGTTATTATCGATAGAACTGTAATAAATATACTTATTACTTTTATTATTATCAATATAACATGCACTATTAGCCATATTGTACAATTATTATCGCTAGAACTATAATAATTATACTTATTAGTCCCGATATTATCAATATGACATGCATTATTATCTATATAATGGAGTTATTATTGCTAGAACTGTAATAATTATACTTATTACTTATATTATTATCAACATAACATGCAATATTACCCATATAATGGAGTTATTATCGCTAGGCCTGTAATAATTATACTCATTACTTATATTATTATCAATATAACATGCATTATTACCCATATAATGGAGTTATTATCGCTAGAACTGTAATAAATATACTTATTACTTATATTATTATCAATATAACATGCATTATTACCCATATAATGGAGTTATTATCGCTAGAACTGTAATAATTATACTTATTACTCCCGATATTATCAATATCACATGCATTATTACCCATGTTATGCAGTTATTATCGCTAGAACTATAATAAATATACGTATTACTTTTATTGTCATCAATATAACATGCATTATTACCCATATTATGCAGTTATTATCGATAGAACTGTAATAAATATACTTATTACTTTTATTATTATCAATATAACATGCACTATTAGCGATATTGTACAATTATTATAGCTAGAACTATAATAATTATACTTATTACTTTTATTATTATCAATATAACATGCATTATTACCCATATAATGCAGTTATTATCGCTAGAACTGTAATAATTATACTTATTACTCCCGATATTATCAATGTAATATGCATTATTACCCATGTTATGCAGTTATTATCGCTAGAACTATAATAAATATACGTATTACTTTTATTGTCATCAATATAACATGCATTATTACCCATATTATGCAGTTATTATCGATAGAACTGTAATAAATATACTTATTACTTATATTATTATCAATATAACATGCATTATTACCCATATAATGCAGTTATTATCGCTAGAACTATAATAAATATACGTATTACTTTTATTATCATCAATATAACATGCATTATTACAAATGTTATGCAGTTATTATCGATAGAACTGTAATAAATATACTTATTACTTTTATTATTATCAATATAACATGCACTATTAGCCATATTGTACAATTATTATCGCTAGAACTATAATAATTATACTTATTAGTCCCGATATTATCAATATGACATGCATTATTATCTATATAATGGAGTTATTATTGCTAGAACTGTAATAATTATACTTATTACTTATATTATTATCAACATAACATGCAATATTACCCATATAATGGAGTTATTATCGCTAGGCCTGTAATAATTATACTCATTACTTATATTATTATCAATATAACATGCATTATTACCCATATTATGCAGTTATTATCGATAGAACTGTAATAAATATACTTATTACTTTTATTATTATCAATGTAACATGCATTATTACCCATATAATGCAGTTATTATCGCTAGAACTGTAATAATTATACTTATTACTTATATTATTATCAATATAACATGCATTATTACCCATATAATGGAGTTATTATCGCTAGAACTGTAATAATTATACTCATTACTTTTATTATTATCAATATAACATGCATTATTACCCATATAATGCAGTTATTATCGCTAGAACTGTAATAATTATACTTATTACTTATATTATTATCAATATAACATGCATTATTACCCATATAATGGAGTTATTATCGCTAGAACTGTAATAATTATACTCATTACTTATATTATTATCAATATAACATGCATTATTACCCATATTATGCAGTTATTATCGATAGAACTATAATAAATATACTTATTACTTTTATTATTATCAATATAACATGCATTACTACCCATATTATGCAGTTATTATCGATAGAACTGTAATAAATATACTTACTACTTTCATTATCATCAATATAACATGCATTATTACCCATATTATGCAGTTACTATCGATATAACTATAATAAATATACTTATTACTTTTATTATTATCAATATAACATGCATTATTACCCATATAATGGAGTTATTATCGCTAGAACTGTAATAATTATACTTATTACTTAAATTATTATCAATATAACATGCATTATTACCCATATTATGCAGTTATTATAGCTAGAACTATAATAAATATACGTATTACTTTTTTTATCATCAATATAACATGCATTATTACGCATATAATGCAGTTATTATCGATGGAACTATAATAAATATACTTATTACTTTTATTATTATCAATATAACATGCATTATTACCCATATAATGCAGTTATTATCGACAGAAGTATAATAAATATACTTATTACTTTTATTATTATCAATATAACAGGCACTCTTCGCCATATTTTACTAGTATTATCGCTAGGACTGTAATAATTATACTTATTACTCCCGATATTATCAATATAACATCCATTATTACCCATATAATGCAGTTCTCATCGCTGGAACTGTAATAATTATACTTATTACTCCCGATATTATCAATATGACATGCATTATTACCCATATAATGGGGTTATTAGCGCTAGAACTGTAATAATTATACTTATTACTTATATTATTATCAATATAACATGCATTATTACCCATATAATGGAGTTATTATCGCTAGAACTGTAATAATTATACTTATTACTCCCGATATTATCAATATCACATGCATTATTACCCATGTTATGCAGTTATTATCGCTAGAACTATAATAAATATACGTATTACTTTTATTGTCATCAATATAACATGCATTATTACCCATATTATGCAGTTATTATCGATAGAACTGTAATAAATATACTTATTACTTATATTATTATCAATATAACATGCATTACTACCCATATTATGCAGTTATTATAGCTAGAACTATAATAAATATACGTATTATTTTTATTATCATCAATATAACATGCATTACTACCCATATAATGCAGTTATTAGCGACAGAAGTATAATAAATATACTTATTACTTTTATTATTATCAATATAACAGGCACTCTTAGCCATATTTTACTAGTATTATCGCTAGGACTGTAATAATTATACTTATTACTCCGGTTATTATCAATATAACATCCATTATTACCCATATAATGCAGTTCTCATCGCTGGAACTGTAATAATTATACTTATTACTCCCGATATTATCAATATGACATGCATTATTACCCATATAATGGGGTTATTAGCGCTAGAACTGTAATAATTATACTTATTACTTATATTATTATCAATATAACATGCATTATTACCCATATAATGGAGTTATTATCGCTAGAACTGTAATAATTATACTTATTACTCCCGATATTATCAATATCACATGCATTATTACCCATGTTATGCAGTTATTATCGCTAGAACTATAATAAATATACGTATTACTTTTATTGTCATCAATATAACATGCATTATTACCCATATTATGCAGTTATTATCGATAGAACTGTAATAAATATACTTATTACTTATATTATTATTAATATAACATGCATTACTACCCATATTATGCAGTTATTATAGCTAGAACTATAATAAATATACGTATTATTTTTATTATCATCAATATAACATGCATTACTACCCATATAATGCAGTTATTAGCGACAGAAGTATAATAAATATACTTATTACTTTTATTATTATCAATATAACAGGCACTCTTAGCCATATTTTACTAGTATTATCGCTAGGACTGTAATAATTATACTTATTACTCCGGTTATTATCAATATAACATCCATTATTACCCATATAATGCAGTTCTCATCGCTGGAACTGTAATAATTATACTTATTACTCCCGATATTATCAATATGACATGCATTATTACCCATATAATGGGGTTATTAGCGCTAGAACTGTAATAATTATACTTATTACTTATATTATTATCAATATAACATGCATTATTACCCATATAATGGAGTTATTATCGCTAGAACTGTAATAATTATACTTATTACTCCCGATATTATCAATATCACATGCATTATTACCCATGTTATGCAGTTATTATCGCTAGAACTATAATAAATATACGTATTACTTTTATTGTCATCAATATAACATGCATTATTACCCATATTATGCAGTTATTATCGATAGAACTGTAATAAATATACTTATTACTTTTATTATTATCAATATAACATGCACTATTAGCCATATTGTACAATTATTATAGCTAGAGCTATAATAAATATACTTTTTACTTTTATTATTATCAATATAACATGCATTATTACCCATATAATGCAGTTATTATCGCTAGAACTGTAATAAATATACTTATTACTTATATTATTATCAATATAACATGCATTATTACCCATGTAATGGAGTTATTATCGCTAGAACTGTAATAATTATACTTATTACTCCCGATATTATCAATATCACATGCATTATTACCCATGTTATGCAGTTATTATCGCTAGAACTATAATAAATATACGTATTACTTTTATTGTCATCAATATAACATGCATTATTACCCATATTATGCAGTTATTATCGCTAGAACTGTAATAATTATACTTATTACTTATATTATTATCAATATAACATGCATTATTACCCATATTATGCAGTTATTATAGCTAGAACTATAATAAATATACGTATTACTTTTTTTATCATCAATATAACATGCATTATTACGCATATAATGCAGTTATTATCGATAGAACTATAATAAATATACTTATTACTTTTATTATTATCAATATAACATGCATTATTACCCATATAATGCAGTTATTATCGACAGAAGTATAATAAATATACTTATTACTTTTATTATTATCAATATAACAGGCACTCTTCGCCATATTTTACTAGTATTATCGCTAGGACTGTAATAATTATACTTATTACTCCCGATATTATCAATATAACATCCATTATTACCCATATAATGCAGTTCTCATCGCTGGAACTGTAATAATTATACTTATTACTCCCGATATTATCAATATGACATGCATTATTACCCATATTATGCAGTTATTATCGATAGAACTGTAATAAATATACTTATTACTTATATTATTATCAATATAACATGCATTATTACCCATATAATGCAGTTATTATCGCTAGAACTATAATAAATATACGTATTACTTTTATTATCATCAATATAACATGCATTATTACAAATGTTATGCAGTTATTATCGATAGAACTGTAATAAATATACTTATTACTTTTATTATTATCAATATAACATGCACTATTAGCCATATTGTACAATTATTATCGCTAGAACTATAATAATTATACTTATTAGTCCCGATATTATCAATATGACATGCATTATTATCTATATAATGGAGTTATTATTGCTAGAACTGTAATAATTATACTTATTACTTATATTATTATCAACATAACATGCAATATTACCCATATAATGGAGTTATTATCGCTAGGCCTGTAATAATTATACTCATTACTTATATTATTATCAATATAACATGCATTATTACCCATATTATGCAGTTATTATCGATAGAACTGTAATAAATATACTTATTACTTTTATTATTATCAATGTAACATGCATTATTACCCATATAATGCAGTTATTATCGCTAGAACTGTAATAATTATACTTATTACTTATATTATTAACAATATAACATGCATTATTACCCATATAATGGAGTTATTATCGCTAGAACTGTAATAATTATACTCATTACTTTTATTATTATCAATATAACATGCATTATTACCCATATAATGCAGTTATTATCGCTAGAACTGTAATAATTATACTTATTACTTATATTATTATCAATATAACATGCATTATTACCCATATAATGGAGTTATTATCGCTAGAACTGTAATAATTATACTCATTACTTATATTATTATCAATATAACATGCATTATTACCCATATTATGCAGTTATTATCGATAGAACTATAATAAATATACTTATTACTTTTATTATTATCAATATAACATGCATTACTACCCATATTATGCAGTTATTATCGATAGAACTGTAATAAATATACTTACTACTTTCATTATCATCAATATAACATGCATTATTACCCATATTATGCAGTTACTATCGATAGAACTATAATAAATATACTTATTACTTTTATTATTATCAATATAACATGCATTATTACCCATATAATGGAGTTATTATCGCTAGAACTGTAATAATTATACTTATTACTTAAATTATTATCAATATAACATGCATTGTTACCCATATTATGCAGTTATTATAGCTAGAACTATAATAAATATACGTATTACTTTTTTTATCATCAATATAACATGCATTATTACGCATATAATGCAGTTATTATCGATGGAACTATAATAAATATACTTATTACTTTTATTATTATCAATATAACATGCATTATTACCCATATAATGCAGTTATTATCGACAGAAGTATAATAAATATACTTATTACTTTTATTATTATCAATATAACAGGCACTCTTCGCCATATTTTACTAGTATTATCGCTAGGACTGTAATAATTATACTTATTACTCCCGATATTATCAATATAACATCCATTATTACCCATATAATGCAGTTCTCATCGCTGGAACTGTAATAATTATACTTATTACTCCCGATATTATCAATATGACATGCATTATTACCCTTATAATGGGGTTATTAGCGCTAGAACTGTAATAATTATACTTATTACTTATATTATTATCAATATAACATGCATTATTACCCATATAATGGAGTTATTATCGCTAGAACTGTAATAATTATACTTATTACTCCCGATATTATCAATATCACATGCATTATTACCCATGTTATGCAGTTATTATCGCTAGAACTATAATAAATATACGTATTACTTTTATTGTCATCAATATAACATGCATTATTACCCATATTATGCAGTTATTATCGATAGAACTGTAATAAATATACTTATTACTTATATTATTATCAATATAACATGCATTACTACCCATATTATGCAGTTATTATAGCTAGAACTATAATAAATATACGTATTATTTTTATTATCATCAATATAACATGCATTACTACCCATATAATGCAGTTATTAGCGACAGAAGTATAATAAATATACTTATTACTTTTATTATTATCAATATAACAGGCACTCTTAGCCATATTTTACTAGTATTATCGCTAGGACTGTAATAATTATACTTATTACTCCGGTTATTATCAATATAACATCCATTATTACCCATATAATGCAGTTCTCATCGCTGGAACTGTAATAATTATACTTATTACTCCCGATATTATCAATATGACATGCATTATTACCCATATAATGGGGTTATTATCGCTAGAACTGTAATAATTATACTTATTACTTATATTATTATCAATATAACATGCGTTATTACCCATATTATGCAGTTATTATCGATAGAACTGTAATAAATATACTTATTACTTTTATTATTATCAATATAACATGCACTATTAGCCATATTGTACAATTATTATAGCTAGAGCTATAATAATTATACTTTTTACTTTTATTATTATCAATATAACATGCATTATTACCCATATAATGCAGTTATTATCGCTAGAACTGTAATAAATATACTTATTACTTATATTATTATCAATATAACATGCATTATTACCCATATAATGGAGTTATTATCGCTAGAACTGTAATAATTATACTTATTACTCCCGATATTATCAATATCACATGCATTATTACCCATGTTATGCAGTTATTATCGCTAGAACTATAATAAATATACGTATTACTTTTATTGTCATCAATATAACATGCATTATTACCCATATTATGCAGTTATTATCGCTAGAACTGTAATAATTATACTTATTACTTATATTATTATCAATATAACATGCATTATTACCCATATTATGCAGTTATTATAGCTAGAACTATAATAAATATACGTATTACTTTTTTTATCATCAATATAACATGCATTATTACGCATATAATGCAGTTATTATCGATAGAACTATAATAAATATACTTATTACTTTTATTATTATCAATATAACATGCATTATTACCCATATAATGCAGTTATTATCGACAGAAGTATAATAAATATACTTATTACTTTTATTATTATCATTATAACAGGCACTCTTCGCCATATTTTACTAGTATTATCGCTAGGACTGTAATAATTATACTTATTACTCCCGATATTATCAATATAACATCCATTATTACCCATATAATGCAGTTCTCATCGCTGGAACTGTAATAATTATACTTATTACTCCCGATATTATCAATATGACATGCATTATTACCCATATAATGGGGTTATTAGCGCTAGAACTGTAATAATTATACTTATTACTTATATTATTATCAATATAACATGCATTATTACCCATATAATGGAGTTATTATCGCTAGAACTGTAATAAATATACTTATTACTTATATTATTATCAATATAACATGCATTACTACCCATATTATGCAGTTATTATCGATAGAACTGTAATAAATATACGTACTACTTTCATTATCATCAATATAACATGCATTATTACCCATATTATGCAGTTATTATCGATAGAACTATAATAAATATACTCATTACTTTTATTATTATCAATATAACATGCACTATTAGCCATATAATGCAGTTATTATCGACAGAAGTATAATAAATATACTTATTACTTTTATTATTATCAATATAACAGGCACTCTTAGCCATATTTTACTAGTATTATCGCTAGGACTGTAATAATTATACTTATTACTCCCGATATTATCAATATAACATCCATTATTACCCATATAATGCAGTTCTCATCGCTGGAACTGTAATAATTATACTTATTACTCCCGATATTATCAATATGATATGCATTATTACCCATATAATGGGGTTATTAGCGCTAGAACTGTAATAATTATACTTATTACTTATATTATTATCAATATAACATGCATTATTACCCATATTATGCAGTTATTATCGATAGAACTGTAATAAATATACTTATTACTTTTATTATTATCAATATAACATGCACTATTAGCGATATTGTACAATTATTATAGCTAGAACTATAATAATTATACTTATTACTTTTATTATTATCAATATAACATGCATTATTACCCATATAATGCAGTTATTATCGCTAGAACTGTAATAATTATACTTATTACTCCCGATATTATCAATGTCATATGCATTATTACCCATGTTATGCAGTTATTATCGCTAGAACTATAATAAATATACGTATTACTTTTATTGTCATCAATATAACATGCATTATTACCCATACTATGCAGTTATTATCGATAGAACTGTAATAAATATACTTATTACTTATATTATTATCAATATAACATGCATTATTACCCATATAATGCAGTTATTATCGCTAGAACTATAATAAATATACGTATTACTTTTATTATCATCAATATAACATGCATTATTACAAATGTTATGCAGTTATTATCGATAGAACTGTAATAAATATACTTATTACTTTTATTATTATCAATATAACATGCACTATTAGCCATATTGTACAATTATTATCGCTAGAACTATAATAATTATACTTATTAGTCCCGATATTATCAATATGACATGCATTATTATCTATATAATGGAGTTATTATTGCTAGAACTGTAATAATTATACTTATTACTTATATTATTATCAACATAACATGCAATATTACCCATATAATGGAGTTATTATCGCTAGGCCTGTAATAATTATACTCATTACTTATATTATTATCAATATAACATGCATTATTACCCATATAATGGAGTTATTATCGCTAGAACTGTAATAAATATACTTATTACTTATATTATTATCAATATAACATGCATTATTACCCATATAATGGAGTTATTATCGCTAGAACTGTAATAATTATACTTATTACTCCCGATATTATCAATATCACATGCATTATTACCCATGTTATGCAGTTATTATCGCTAGAACTATAATAAATATACGTATTACTTTTATTGTCATCAATATAACATGCATTATTACCCATATTATGCAGTTATTATCGATAGAACTGTAATAAATATACTTATTACTTATATTATTATCAATATAACATGCATTACTACCCATATTATGCAGTTATTATAGCTAGAACTATAATAAATATACGTATTATTTTTATTATCATCAATATAACATGCATTACTACCCATATAATGCAGTTATTAGCGACAGAAGTATAATAAATATACTTATTACTTTTATTATTATCAATATAACAGGCACTCTTAGCCATATTTTACTAGTATTATCGCTAGGACTGTAATAATTATACTTATTACTCCCGATATTATCAATATAACATCCATTATTACCCATATAATGCAGTTCTCATCGCTGGAACTGTAATAATTATACTTATTACTCCCGATATTATCAATATGATATGCATTATTACCCATATAATGGGGTTATTAGCGCTAGAACTGTAATAATTATACTTATTACTTATACTATTATCAATATAACATGCATTATTACCCATATTATGCAGTTATTATCGATAGAACTGTAATAAATATACTTATTACTTTTATTATTATCAATATAACATGCACTATTAGCGATATTGTACAATTATTATAGCTAGAACTATAATAATTATACTTATTACTTTTATTATTATCAATATAACATGCATTATTACCCATATAATGCAGTTATTATCGCTAGAACTGTAATAATTATACTTATTACTCCCGATATTATCAATGTCATATGCATTATTACCCATGTTATGCAGTTATTATCGCTAGAACTATAATAAATATACGTATTACTTTTATTGTCATCAATATAACATGCATTATTACCCATATTATGCAGTTATTATCGATAGAACTGTAATAAATATACTTATTACTTATATTATTATCAATATAACATGCATTATTACCCATATAATGCAGTTATTATCGCTAGTACTATAATAAATATACGTATTACTTTTATTATCATCAATATAACATGCATTATTACAAATGTTATGCAGTTATTATCGATAGAACTGTAATAAATATACTTATTACTTTTATTATTATCAATATAACATGCACTATTAGCCATATTGTACAATTATTATCGCTAGAACTATAATAATTATACTTATTAGTCCCGATATTATCAATATGACATGCATTATTATCTATATAATGGAGTTATTATTGCTAGAACTGTAATAATTATACTTATTACTTATATTATTATCAACATAACATGCAATATTACCCATATAATGGAGTTATTATCGCTAGGCCTGTAATAATTATACTCATTACTTATATTATTATCAATATAACATGCATTATTACCCATATAATGGAGTTATTATCGCTAGAACTGTAATAAATATACTTATTACTTATATTATTATCAATATAACATGCATTATTACCCATATAATGGAGTTATTATCGCTAGAACTGTAATAATTATACTTATTACTCCCGATATTATCAATATCACATGCATTATTACCCATGTTATGCAGTTATTATCGCTAGAACTATAATAAATATACGTATTACTTTTATTGTCATCAATATAACATGCATTATTACCCATATTATGCAGTTATTATCGATAGAACTGTAATAAATATACTTATTACTTTTATTATTATCAATATAACATGCACTATTAGCGATATTGTACAATTATTATAGCTAGAACTATAATAATTATACTTATTACTTTTATTATTATCAATATAACATGCATTATTACCCATATAATGCAGTTATTATCGCTAGAACTGTAATAATTATACTTATTACTCCCGATATTATCAATGTAATATGCATTATTACCCATGTTATGCAGTTATTATCGCTAGAACTATAATAAATATACGTATTACTTTTATTGTCATCAATATAACATGCATTATTACCCATATTATGCAGTTATTATCGATAGAACTGTAATAAATATACTTATTACTTATATTATTATCAATATAACATGCATTATTACCCATATAATGCAGTTATTATCGCTAGAACTATAATAAATATACGTATTACTTTTATTATCATCAATATAACATGCATTATTACAAATGTTATGCAGTTATTATCGATAGAACTGTAATAAATATACTTATTACTTTTATTATTATCAATATAACATGCACTATTAGCCATATTGTACAATTATTATCGCTAGAACTATAATAATTATACTTATTAGTCCCGATATTATCAATATGACATGCATTATTATCTATATAATGGAGTTATTATTGCTAGAACTGTAATAATTATACTTATTACTTATATTATTATCAACATAACATGCAATATTACCCATATAATGGAGTTATTATCGCTAGGCCTGTAATAATTATACTCATTACTTATATTATTATCAATATAACATGCATTATTACCCATATTATGCAGTTATTATCGATAGAACTGTAATAAATATACTTATTACTTTTATTATTATCAATGTAACATGCATTATTACCCATATAATGCAGTTATTATCGCTAGAACTGTAATAATTATACTTATTACTTATATTATTATCAATATAACATGCATTATTACCCATATAATGGAGTTATTATCGCTAGAACTGTAATAATTATACTCATTACTTTTATTATTATCAATATAACATGCATTATTACCCATATAATGCAGTTATTATCGCTAGAACTGTAATAATTATACTTATTACTTATATTATTATCAATATAACATGCATTATTACCCATATAATGGAGTTATTATCGCTAGAACTGTAATAATTATACTCATTACTTATATTATTATCAATATAACATGCATTATTACCCATATTATGCAGTTATTATCGATAGAACTATAATAAATATACTTATTACTTTTATTATTATCAATATAACATGCATTACTACCCATATTATGCAGTTATTATCGATAGAACTGTAATAAATATACTTACTACTTTCATTATCATCAATATAACATGCATTATTACCCATATTATGCAGTTACTATCGATATAACTATAATAAATATACTTATTACTTTTATTATTATCAATATAACATGCATTATTACCCATATAATGGAGTTATTATCGCTAGAACTGTAATAATTATACTTATTACTTAAATTATTATCAATATAACATGCATTATTACCCATATTATGCAGTTATTATAGCTAGAACTATAATAAATATACGTATTACTTTTTTTATCATCAATATAACATGCATTATTACGCATATAATGCAGTTATTATCGATGGAACTATAATAAATATACTTATTACTTTTATTATTATCAATATAACATGCATTATTACCCATATAATGCAGTTATTATCGACAGAAGTATAATAAATATACTTATTACTTTTATTATTATCAATATAACAGGCACTCTTCGCCATATTTTACTAGTATTATCGCTAGGACTGTAATAATTATACTTATTACTCCCGATATTATCAATATAACATCCATTATTACCCATATAATGCAGTTCTCATCGCTGGAACTGTAATAATTATACTTATTACTCCCGATATTATCAATATGACATGCATTATTACCCATATAATGGGGTTATTAGCGCTAGAACTGTAATAATTATACTTATTACTTATATTATTATCAATATAACATGCATTATTACCCATATAATGGAGTTATTATCGCTAGAACTGTAATAATTATACTTATTACTCCCGATATTATCAATATCACATGCATTATTACCCATGTTATGCAGTTATTATCGCTAGAACTATAATAAATATACGTATTACTTTTATTGTCATCAATATAACATGCATTATTACCCATATTATGCAGTTATTATCGATAGAACTGTAATAAATATACTTATTACTTATATTATTATCAATATAACATGCATTACTACCCATATTATGCAGTTATTATAGCTAGAACTATAATAAATATACGTATTATTTTTATTATCATCAATATAACATGCATTACTACCCATATAATGCAGTTATTAGCGACAGAAGTATAATAAATATACTTATTACTTTTATTATTATCAATATAACAGGCACTCTTAGCCATATTTTACTAGTATTATCGCTAGGACTGTAATAATTATACTTATTACTCCGGTTATTATCAATATAACATCCATTATTACCCATATAATGCAGTTCTCATCGCTGGAACTGTAATAATTATACTTATTACTCCCGATATTATCAATATGACATGCATTATTACCCATATAATGGGGTTATTATCGCTAGAACTGTAATAATTATACTTATTACTTATATTATTATCAATATAACATGCGTTATTACCCATATTATGCAGTTATTATCGATAGAACTGTAATAAATATACTTATTACTTTTATTATTATCAATATAACATGCACTATTAGCCATATTGTACAATTATTATAGCTAGAGCTATAATAATTATACTTTTTACTTTTATTATTATCAATATAACATGCATTATTACCCATATAATGCAGTTATTATCGCTAGAACTGTAATAAATATACTTATTACTTATATTATTATCAATATAACATGCATTATTACCCATATAATGGAGTTATTATCGCTAGAACTGTAATAATTATACTTATTACTCCCGATATTATCAATATCACATGCATTATTACCCATGTTATGCAGTTATTATCGCTAGAACTATAATAAATATACGTATTACTTTTATTGTCATCAATATAACATGCATTATTACCCATATTATGCAGTTATTATCGCTAGAACTGTAATAATTATACTTATTACTTATATTATTATCAATATAACATGCATTATTACCCATATTATGCAGTTATTATAGCTAGAACTATAATAAATATACGTATTACTTTTTTTATCATCAATATAACATGCATTATTACGCATATAATGCAGTTATTATCGATAGAACTATAATAAATATACTTATTACTTTTATTATTATCAATATAACATGCATTATTACCCATATAATGCAGTTATTATCGACAGAAGTATAATAAATATACTTATTACTTTTATTATTATCAATATAACAGGCACTCTTCGCCATATTTTACTAGTATTATCGCTAGGACTGTAATAATTATACTTATTACTCCCGATATTATCAATATAACATCCATTATTACCCATATAATGCAGTTCTCATCGCTGGAACTGTAATAATTATACTTATTACTCCCGATATTATCAATATGACATGCATTATTACCCATATAATGGGGTTATTAGCGCTAGAGCTGTAATAATTATACTTATTACTTATATTATTATCAATATAACATGCATTATTACCCATATAATGGAGTTATTATCGCTAGAACTGTAATAATTATACTTATTACTCCCGATATTATCAATATCACATGCATTATTACCCATGTTATGCAGTTATTATCGCTAGAACTATAATAAATATACGTATTACTTTTATTGTCATCAATATAACATGCATTATTACCCATATTATGCAGTTATTATCGATAGAACTGTAATAAATATACTTATTACTTATATTATTATCAATATAACATGCATTACTACCCATATTATGCAGTTATTATCGATAGAACTGTAATAAATATACGTACTACTTTCATTATCATCAATATAACATGCATTATTACCCATATTATGCAGTTATTATCGATAGAACTATAATAAATATACTCATTACTTTTATTATTATCAATATAACATGCACTATTAGCCATATAATGCAGTTATTATCGACAGAAGTATAATAAATATACTTATTACTTTTATTATTATCAATATAACAGGCACTCTTAGCCATATTTTACTAGTATTATCGCTAGGACTGTAATAATTATACTTATTACTCCCGATATTATCAATATAACATCCATTATTACCCATATAATGCAGTTCTCATCGCTGGAACTGTAATAATTATACTTATTACTCCCGATATTATCAATATGATATGCATTATTACCCATATAATGGGGTTATTAGCGCTAGAACTGTAATAATTATACTTATTACTTATATTATTATCAATATAACATGTATTATTACCCATATTATGCAGTTATTATCGATAGAACTGTAATAAATATACTTATTACTTTTATTATTATCAATATAACATGCACTATTAGCGATATTGTACAATTATTATAGCTAGAACTATAATAATTATACTTATTACTTTTATTATTATCAATATAACATGCATTATTACCCATATAATGCAGTTATTATCGCTAGAACTGTAATAATTATACTTATTACTCCCGATATTATCAATGTCATATGCATTATTACCCATGTTATGCAGTTATTATCGCTAGAACTATAATAAATATACGTATTACTTTTATTGTCATCAATATAACATGCATTATTACCCATATTATGCAGTTATTATCGATAGAACTGTAATAAATATACTTATTACTTATATTATTATCAATATAACATGCATTATTACCCATATAATGCAGTTATTATCGCTAGAACTATAATAAATATACGTATTACTTTTATTATCATCAATATAACATGCATTATTACAAATGTTATGCAGTTATTATCGATAGAACTGTAATAAATATACTTATTACTTTTATTATTATCAATATAACATGCACTATTAGCCATATTGTACAATTATTATCGCTAGAACTATAATAATTATACTTATTAGTCCCGATATTATCAATATGACATGCATTATTATCTATATAATGGAGTTATTATTGCTAGAACTGTAATAATTATACTTATTACTTATATTATTATCAACATAACATGCAATATTACCCATATAATGGAGTTATTATCGCTAGGCCTGTAATAATTATACTCATTACTTATATTATTATCAATATAACATGCATTATTACCCATATAATGGAGTTATTATCGCTAGAACTGTAATAAATATACTTATTACTTATATTATTATCAATATAACATGCATTATTACCCATATAATGGAGTTATTATCGCTAGAACTGTAATAATTATACTTATTACTCCCGATATTATCAATATCACATGCATTATTACCCATGTTATGCAGTTATTATCGCTAGAACTATAATAAATATACGTATTACTTTTATTGTCATCAATATAACATGCATTATTACCCATATTATGCAGTTATTATCGATAGAACTGTAATAAATATACTTATTACTTATATTATTATCAATATAACATGCATTACTACCCATATTATGCAGTTATTATCGATAGAACTGTAATAAATATACGTACTACTTTCATTATCATCAATATAACATGCATTATTACCCATATTATGCAGTTATTATCGATAGAACTATAATAAATATACTCATTACTTTTATTATTATCAATATAACATGCACTATTAGCCATATAATGCAGTTATTATCGACAGAAGTATAATAAATATACTTATTACTTTTATTATTATCAATATAACAGGCACTCTTAGCCATATTTTACTAGTATTATCGCTAGGACTGTAATAATTATACTTATTACGCCCGATATTATCAATATAACATCCATTATTACCCATATAATGCAGTTCTCATCGCTGGAACTGTAATAATTATACTTATTACTCCCGATATTATCAATATGACATGCATTATTACCCATATAATGGGGTTATTAGCGCTAGAACTGTAATAATTATACTTATTACTTATATTATTATCAATATAACATGCATTATTACCCATATTATGCAGTTATTATCGATAGAACTGTAATAAATATACTTATTACTTTTATTATTATCAATATAACATGCACTATTAGCGATATTGTACAATTATTATAGCTAGAACTATAATAATTATACTTATTACTTTTATTATTATCAATATAACATGCATTATTACTCATATAATGCAGTTATTATCGCTAGAACTGTAATAATTATACTTATTACTCCCGATATCATCAATGTCATATGCATTATTACCCATGTTATGCAGTTATTATCGCTAGAACTATAATAAATATACGTATTACTTTTATTGTCATCAATATAACATGCATTATTACCCATATTATGCAGTTATTATCGATAGAACTGTAATAAATATACTTATTACTTATATTATTATCAATATAACATGCATTATTACCCATATAATGCAGTTATTATCGCTAGAACTATAATAAATATACGTATTACTTTTATTATCATCAATATAACATGCATTATTACAAATGTTATGCAGTTATTATCGATAGAACTGTAATAAATATACTTATTACTTTTATTATTATCAATATAACATGCACTATTAGCCATATTGTACAATTATTATCGCTAGAACTATAATAATTATACTTATTAGTCCCGATATTATCAATATGACATGCATTATTATCTATATAATGGAGTTATTATTGCTAGAACTGTAATAATTATACTTATTACTTATATTATTATCAACATAACATGCAATATTACCCATATAATGGAGTTATTATCGCTAGGCCTGTAATAATTATACTCATTACTTATATTATTATCAATATAACATGCATTATTACCCATATAATGGAGTTATTATCGCTAGAACTGTAATAAATATACTTATTACTTATATTATTATCAATATAACATGCATTATTACGCATATAATGGAGTTATTATCGCTAGAACTGTAATAATTATACTTATTACTCCCGATATTATCAATGTCACATGCATTATTACCCATGTTATGCAGTTATTATCGCTAGAACTATAATAAATATACGTATTACTTTTATAGTCATCAATATAACATGCATTATTACCCATATTATGCAGTTATTATCGCTAGAACTGTAATAATTATACTCATTACTTATATTATTATCAATATAACATGCATTATTACCCATATAATGGAGTTATTATCGCTAGAACTGTAATAAATATACTTATTACTTATATTATTATCAATATAACATGCATTATTACCCATATAATGGAGTTATTATCGCTAGAACTGTAATAATTATACTTATTACTCCCGATATTATCAATATCACATGCATTATTACCCATGTTATGCAGTTATTATCGCTAGAACTATAATAAATATACGTATTACTTTTATTGTCATCAATATAACATGCATTATTACCCATATTATGCAGTTATTATCGATAGAACTGTAATAAATATACTTATTACTTATATTATTATCAATATAACATGCATTACTACCCATATTATGCAGTTATTATCGATAGAACTGTAATAAATATACGTACTACTTTCATTATCATCAATATAACATGCATTATTACCCATATTATGCAGTTATTATCGATAGAACTATAATAAATATACTCATTACTTTTATTATTATCAATATAACATGCACTATTAGCCATATAATTCAGTTATTATCGACAGAAGTATAATAAATATACTTATTACTTTTATTATTATCAATATAACAGGCACTCTTAGCCATATTTTACTAGTATTATCGCTAGGACTGTAATAATTATACTTATTACTCCCGATATTATCAATATGACATGCATTATTACCCATATAATGGGGTTATTAGCGCTAGAACTGTAATAATTATACTTATTACTTATATTATTATCAATATAACATGCATTATTACCCATATTATGCAGTTATTATCGATAGAACTGTAATAAATATACTTATTACTTTTATTATTATCAATATAACATGCACTATTAGCGATATTGTACAATTATTATAGCTAGAACTATAATAATTATACTTATTACTTTTATTATTATCAATATAACATGCATTATTACCCATATAATGCAGTTATTATCGCTAGAACTGTAATAATTATACTTATTACTCCCGATATTATCAATGTCATATGCATTATTACCCATGTTATGCAGCTATTATCGCTAGAACTATAATAAATATACGTATTACTTTTATTGTCATCAATATAACATGCATTATTACCCATATTATGCAGTTATTATCGATAGAACTGTAATAAATATACTTATTACTTATATTATTATCAATATAACATGCATTATTACCCATTTAATGCAGTTATTATCGCCAGAACTATAATAAATATACGTATTACTTTTATTATCATCAATATAACATGCATTATTACAAATGTTATGCAGTTATTATCGATAGAACTGTAATAAATATACTTATTACTTTTATTATTATCAATATAACATGCACTATTAGCCATATTGTACAATTATTATCGCTAGAACTATAATAATTATACTTATTAGTCCCGATATTATCAATATGACATGCATTATTATCTATATAATGGAGTTATTATTGCTAGAACTGTAATAATTATACTTATTACTTATATTATTATCAACATAACATGCAATATTACCCATATAATGGAGTTATTATCGCTAGGCCTGTAATAATTATACTCATTACTTATATTATTATCAATATAACATGCATTATTACCCATATAATGGAGTTATTATCGCTAGAACTGTAATAAATATACTTATTACTTATATTATTATCAATATAACATGCATTATTACCCATATAATGGAGTTATTATCGCTAGAACTGTAATAATTATACTTATTACTCCCGATATTATCAATATCACATGCATTATTACCCATGTTATGCAGTTATTATCGCTAGAACTATAATAAATATACGTATTACTTTTATTGTCATCAATATAACATGCATTATTACCCATATTATGCAGTTATTATCGCTAGAACTGTAATAATTATACTTATTACTCCCGATATTATCAATATCACATGCATTATTACCCATGTTATGCAGTTATTATCGCTAGAACTATAATAAATATACGTATTACTTTTTTTATCATCAATATAACATGCATTATTACGCATATAATGCAGTTATTATCGATAGAACTATAATAAATATACTTATTACTTTTATTATTATCAATATAACATGCATTATTACCCATATAATGCAGTTATTATCGACAGAAGTATAATAAATATACTTATTACTTTTATTATTATCAATATAACAGGCACTCTTCGCCATATTTTACTAGTATTATCGCTAGGACTGTAATAATTATACTTATTACTCCCGATATTATCAATATAACATCCATTATTACCCATATAATGCAGTTCTCATCGCTGGAACTGTAATAATTATACTTATTACTCCCGATATTATCAATATGACATGCATTATTACCCATATAATGGGGTTATTAGCGCTAGAACTGTAATAATTATACTTATTACTTATATTATTATCAATATAACATGCATTATTACCCATATAATGGAGTTATTATCGCTAGAACTGTAATAATTATACTTATTACTCCCGATATTATCAATATCACATGCATTATTACCCATGTTATGCAGTTATTATCGCTAGAACTATAATAAATATACGTATTACTTTTATTGTCATCAATATAACATGCATTATTACCCATATTATGCAGTTATTATCGATAGAACTGTAATAAATATACTTATTACTTATATTATTATCAATATAACATGCATTACTACCCATATTATGCAGTTATTATCGATAGAACTGTAATAAATATACGTACTACTTTCATTATCATCAATATAACATGCATTATTACCCATATTATGCAGTTATTATCGATAGAACTATAATAAATATACTCATTACTTTTATTATTATCAATATAACATGCACTATTAGCCATATAATGCAGTTATTATCGACAGAAGTATAATAAATATACTTATTACTTTTATTATTATCAATATAACAGGCACTCTTCGCCATATTTTACTAGTATTATCGCTAGGACTGTAATAATTATACTTATTACTCCCGATATTATCAATATAACATCCATTATTACCCATATAATGCAGTTCTCATCGCTGGAACTGTAATAATTATACTTATTACACCCGATATTATCAATATGACATGCATTATTACCCATATAATGGGGTTATTAGCGCTAGAACTGTAATAATTATACTTATTACTTATATTATTATCAATATAACATGCATTATTACCCATATTATGCAGTTATTATCGATAGAACTGTAATAAATATACTTATTACTTTTATTATTATTAATATAACATGCACTATTAGCGATATTGTACAATTATTATAGCAAGAACTATAATAATTATACTTATTACTTTTATTATTATCAATATAACATGCATTATTACCCATATAATGCAGTTATTATCGCTAGAACTGTAATAATTATACTTATTACTTATATTATTATCAATATAACATGCATTATTACGCATATAATGGAGTTATTATCGCTAGAACTGTAATAATTATACTTATTACTCCCGATATTATCAATATTACATGCATTATTACCCATATTATGCAGTTATTATCGCTAGAACTGTAATAATTATACTTATTACTTATATTATTATCAATATAACATGCATTATTACCCATATAATGGAGTTATTATCGCTAGAACTGTAATAATTATACTTATTACTTATATTATTATCAATATAACATGCATTATTACCCATATTATGCAGTTATTATAGCTAGAACTATAATAAATATACGTATTACTTTTATTATCATCAATATAGCATGCATTATTACCCATATTATGCAGTTATTATCGATAGAACTATAATAAATATACTTATTACTTTTATTATTATCAATATAACATGCATTACTACCCATATTATGCAGTTATTATCGATAGAACTGTAATAAATATACTTATTACTTATATTATTATCAATATAACATGCATTATTACCCATATAATAGTGTTATTATCGCTAGAACTGTAATAATTATGCTTATTACTCCCGATATTATCAATATCACATGCATTATTACCCATGTTATGCAGTTATTATCGCTAGAACTATAATAAATATACGTATTACTTTTATTGTCATCAATATAACATGCATTATTACCCATATTATGCAGTTATTATCGATAGAACTGTAATAAATATACTTATTACTTATATTATTATCAATATAACATGCATTATTACCCATATAATGCAGTTATTATCGCTAGAACTATAATAAATATACGTATTACTTTTATTATCATCAATATAACATGCATTATTACCCATGTTATGCAGTTATTATCGATAGAACTGTAATAAATATACTTATTACTTTTATTATTATCAATATAACATGCACTATTAGCCATATTGTACAATTATTATCGCTAGAACTATAATAATTATACTTATTAGTCCCGATATTATCAATATGACATGCATTATTATCCATATAATGGAGTTATTATTGCTAGAACTGTAATAATTATACTTATTACTTATATTATTGGCAATATAGCGTGCATTGTTACCCATATTATGCTGTTATTATCGCTAGAATTGTAATAGTTATACTTATTACTTATATTATTATCAATATAACATGCATTATTACCCATATAATGGAGTTATTAACGCTAGACCTGTAATAATTATACTCATTACTTATATTATTATCAATATAACATGCATTATTACCCATATAATGGAGTTATTATCGCTAGAACTGTAATAATTATACTCATTACTTATATTATTATCAATATAACATGCATTATTACCCACATTATGCAGTTATTATAGCTAGAACTATAATAAATATACGTATTACTTTTATTATCATCAATATAGCATGCATTATTACCCATATTATGCAGTTATTATCGACAGAAGTGTAATAAATATACTTATTACTTTTATTATTATCAATATAACAGGCACTCTTAGCCTTATTTTACTAGTATTATCGCTAGAACTGTAATAATTATACTTATTACTCCCGATATTATCAATATAACATCCATTACTACCCATATTATGCAGTTATTATCGATAGAACTGTATTAAGTATACTTTTTACTTTTATTATTGTCAATATAACATGCATTATTACCCATATTATGCAGTTATTATCGATAGAACTATAATAAATATACTTATTACTTTTATTATTATCAATGTAACATGCACTATTACCCATATAATGCAGTTATTATTGACAGAAGTATAATAAATATACTTCTTACTTTTATTATTATCAATATAACAGGCACTCTTAGCCATATTTTACTAGTATTATCGCTAGAACTGTAATAATTATACTTATTACTCCCGATATTATCAATATAACATCCATTACTACCCATATTATGCAGTTATTATCGATAGAACTGTATTAAATATATTTTTTCCTTTTATTATTATCAATATAACATGCATTATTACGCATATTATGGAGATATAATCGCTAGAACTATAATAAATATACCTATTACTTATATTATTATCAATATAACATGCATTATTACCCATATTATGCAGTTATTATCGATAGAACTATAATAAATATACTTATTACTTTTATTATTATCAATATAACATGCATTATTACCCATATAATGCAGTTATTATCGACAGAAGTATAATAAATATACTTATTACTTTTATAATTATCAATATAACAGGCACTCTTAGCCATATTTTACTAGTATTATCGCTAGAACTGTAATGATTATTCTTATTATTCCCAATATTACCAACATAACATGCATTATTACCCATATAATGCAGTTATTATCGCTAGAACTGTAATAATTATACTTATTACTTATATTATTATCAATATAACGTGCATTATTACCCATATTATGCAGTTATTATCGCTAGAACTGTAATAAATATACTTATTACTTTTATTATTATCAATATAACATGCACTATTACTCATATAATGCAGTTATTATCGACAGAAGTATAATAAATATACTTATTACTTTTATTATTATCAATATAACAGGCACTCTTAGCCATATTTTACTAGTATTATCGCTTGGACTGTAATAATTATACTTATTACTCTCGATATTATCAATATAACATCCATTGTTACCCATATAATGCAGTTCTTATCGCTGGAACTGTAATAATTATACTTGTTACTCCCGATATTATCAATATAACATGCATTATTACCCATATAATGCAGTTATTATAGCTAGAACTATAATAAATATACGTATTACTTTTATTATCATCAATATAACATGCATTATTACCCATATTATGCAGTTATTATCGATAGAACTGTAATAAATATACTTATTACTTTTATTATTATCAATCTAACATGCATTATTACCCATATAATGCAGTTATTATCGCTAGAACTGTAATAATTATACTTATTACTTATATTATTATCAATATAACATGCATTATTACCCATATAATGGAGTTATTATCGCTAGACCTGTAATAATTATACTCATTACTTATATTATTATCAATATAACATGCATTATTACCCATATAATGGAGTTATTATCGCTAGAACTGTAATAATTATACTCATTACTTATATTATTATCAATATAACATGCATTATTACCCATATTATGCAGTTATTATAGCTAGAACTATAATAAATATACGTATTACTTTTATTATCATCAATATAGCATGCATTATTACCCATATTATGCAGTTATTATCGACAGAAGTGTAATAAATATACTTATTACTTTTATTATTATCAATATAACATGCATTATTACCCATATAATGCAGTTATTATCGCTAGAACTGTAATAATTATACTTATTACTTATATTATTATCAATATAACATGCATTATTACCCATATAATGGAGTTATTATCGCTAGAACTGTAATAATTATACTCATTACTGATATTATTATCAATATAACATGCATTATTACCCATATAATGGAGTTATTATCGCTAGAACTGTAATAATTATACTTATTACTTATATTATTATCAATATAACATGCATTATTACCCATATTATGCAGTTATTATAGCTACAACTATAATAAATATACGTATTATTTTTATTATCATCAATATAACATGCATTATTACCCATATTATGCAGTTATTATCGATAGAACTATAATAAATATACTTATTACTTTTATTATTATCAATATAACATGCATTATTACCCATATAATGCAGTTATTATCGACAGAAGTATAATAAATATACTTATTACTTTTATTATTATCAATATAACAGGCACTCTTAGCCATATTTTACTAGTATTATCGCTAGGACTGTAATAATTATACTTATTATTCCCGATATTATCAATATAACATCCATTATTACCCATATAATGCAGTTCTCATCGCTGGAACTGTAATAATTATACTTATTACTCCCGATATTATCAATATGACATGCATTATTACCCATATAATGGGGTTATTATCGCTAGAACTGTAATAATTATACTTAATACTTATATTATTATCAATATAACATGCACTATTAGCCATATTGTACAATTATTATAGCTAGAACTATAATAATGATACTTTTTACTTTCATTATTATCAATATAACATGCATTATTACCCATATAATGCAGTTATTAACGCTAGAACTGTAATAAATATACTTATTACTTATATTATTATCAATATAACATGCATTATTACCCATATAATGGAGTTATTATCGCTAGAACTGTAATAATTATACTTATTACTCCCGATATTATCAATATCACATGCATTATTACCCATGTTATGCAGTTATTATCGCTAGAACTATAATAAATATACGTATTACTTTTATTGTCATCAATATAACATGCATTATTACCCATATTATGCAGTTATTATCGCTAGAACTGTAATAATTATACTTATTACTTATATTATTATCAATATAACATGCATTATTACCCATATTATGCAGTTATTATAGCTAGAACTATAATAAATATACGTATTACTTTTTTTATCATCAATATAACATGCATTATTACGCATATAATGCAGTTATTATCGATAGAACTATAATAAATATTCTTATTACTTTTATTATTATCAATATAACATGCATTATTACCCATATAATGCAGTTATTATCGACAGAAGTATAATAAATATACTTATTACTTTTATTATTATCAATATAACAGGCACTCTTAGCCATATTTTACTAATATTATCGCTAGGACTGTAATAATTATACTTATTACTCCCGATATTATCAATATAACATCCATTATTACCCATATAATGCAGTTCTCATCGCTGGAACTGTAATAATTATACTTATTACTTATATTATTATCAATATAACATGCATTATTACCCATATAATGGAGTTATTATCGCTAGAACTGTAATAATTATACTTATTACTCCCGATATTATCAATATTACATGCATTATTACCCATATTATGCAGTTATTATCGCTAGAACTGTAATAATTATACTTATTACTTATATTATTATCAATATAACATGCATTATTACCCATATAATGGAGTTATTATCGCTAGAACTGTAATAATTATACTCATTACTTATATTATTATCAATATAACATGCATTATTACCCATATAATGGAGTTATTATCGCTAGAACTGTAATAATTATACTTATTACTTATATTATTATCAATATAACATGCATTATTACCCATATTATGCAGTTATTATAGCTAGAACTATAATAAATATACGTATTACTTTTATTATCATCAATATAGCATGCATTATTACCCATATTATGCAGTTATTATCGATAGAACTATAATAAATATACTTATTACTTTTATTATTATCAATATAACATGCATTACTACCCATATTATGCAGTTATTATCGATAGAACTGTAATAAATATACGTACTACTTTCATTATCATCAATATAACATGCATTATTACCCATATTATGCAGTTATTATTGATAGAACTATAATAAATATACTCATTACTTTTATTATTATCAATATAACATGCACTATTAGCCATATTGTACAATTATTATCGCTAGAACTATAATAATTATACTTGTTACTCCCGATATTATCAATATGACATGCATTATTATCCATATAATGGAGTTATTATCGCTAGAACTGTAATAATTATACTTATTACTTATATTATTAGCAATATAGCGTGCATTATTACCCATATTATGCAGTTATTATCGATAGAACTATAATAAATATACTTATTACTTTTATTATTATCAATATAACATGCATTACTACCCATATTATGCAGTTATTATCGATAGAACTGTAATAAATATACGTACTACTTTCATTATCATCAATATAACATGCATTATTACCCATATTATGCAGTTATTATCGATAGAACTATAATAAATATACTCATTACTTTTATTATTATCAATATAACATGCACTATTAGCCATATTGTACAATTATTATCGCTAGAACTATAATAATTATACTTATTACTCCCGATATTATCAATATGACATGCATTATTATCCATATAATGGAGTTATTATCGCTAGAACTGTAATAATTATACTTATTACTTATATTATTAGCAATATAGCGTGCATTATTACCCATATTATGCAGTTATTATCGCTAGAACTGTAATAATTATACTTATTATTTATATTATTATCAATATAACATGCATTATTACCCATATAATGGAGTTATTATCGCTAGAACTGTAATAATTATACTCATTACTTATATTATTATCAATATAACATGCATTATTACCCATATAATGGAGTTATTATCGCTAGAACTGTAATAATTATACTTATTACTTATATTATTATCAATATAACATGCATTATAACCCATATTATGCAGTTATTATAGCTAGAACTATAATAAATATACGTACTACTTTCATTATCATCAATATAACATGCATTATTACCCATATTATGCAGTTATTATCGATAGAACTATAATAAATATACTCATTACTTTTATTATTATCAATATAACATGCACTATTAGCCATATAATGCAGTTATTATCGACAGAAGTATAATAAATATACTTATTACTTTTATTATTATCAATATAACAGGCACTCTTAGCCATATTTTACTAGTATTATCGCTAGGACTGTAATAATTATACTTATTACTCCCGATATTATCAATATAACATCCATTATTACCCATATAATGCAGTTCTCATCGCTGGAACTGTCATAATTATACTTATTACTCCCGATATTATCAATATGACATGCATTATTACCCATATAATGGGGTTATTAGCGCTAGAACTGTAATAAGTATACTTATTACTTATATTATTATCAATATAACATGCATTATTACCCATATTATGCAGTTATTATCGATAGAACTGTAATAAATATACTTATTACTTTTATTATTATCAATATAACATGCACTATTAGCGATATTGTACAATTATTATAGCTAGAACTATAATAATTATACTTATTACTTTTATTATTATCAATATAACATGCATTATTACCCATATAATGCAGTTATTATCGCTAGAACTGTAATAATTATACTTATTACTTATATTATTATCAATATAACATGCATTATTAACCATATAATGGAGTTATTATCGCTAGAACTGTAATAATTATACTTATTACTCCCGATATTATCAATATTACATGCATTATTACCCATATTATGCAGTTATTATCGCTAGAACTGTAATAATTATACTTATTACTTATATTATTATCAATATAACATGCATTATTACCCATATAATGGAGTTATTATCGCTAGAACTGTAATAATTATACTCATTACTTATATTATTATCAATATAACATGCATTATTACCCATATAATGGAGTTATTATCGCTAGAACTGTAATAATTATACTTATTACTTATATTATTATCAATATAACATGCATTATTACCCATATTATGCAGTTATTATAGCTAGAACTATAATAAATATACGTATTACTTTTATTATCATCAATATAGCATGCATTATTACCCATATTATGCAGTTATTATCGATAGAACTATAATAAATATACTTATTACTTTTATTATTATCAATATAACATGCATTACTACCCATATTATGCAGTTATTATCGATAGAACTGTAATAAATATACGTACTACTTTCATTATCATCAATATAACATGCATTATTACCCATATTATGCAGTTATTATCGATAGAACTATAATAAATATACTCATTACTTTTATTATTATCAATATAACATGCACTATTAGCCATATTGTACAATTATTATCGCTAGAACTATAATAATTATACTTATTACTCCCGATATTATCAATATAACATGCATTATTACCCATATTATGCAGTTATTATAGCTAGAACTATAATAAATATACGTATTACTTTTATTATCATCAATATAGCATGCATTATTACCCATATTATGCAGTTATTATCGATAGAACTATAATAAATATACTTATTACTTTTATTATTATCAATATAACATGCATTACTACCCATATTATGCAGTTATTATCGATAGAACTGTAATAAATATACTTATTACTTATATTATTATCAATATAACATGCATCATTACCCATATAATGGAGTTATTATCGCTAGAACTGTAATAATTATGCTTATTACTCCCGATATTATCAATATCACATGCATTATTACCCATATTATGCAGTTATTATAGCTAGAACTATAATAAATATACGTATTACTTTTATTATCATCAATATAGCATGCATTATTACCCATATTATGCAGTTATTATCGACAGAAGTGTAATAAATATACTTATTACTTTTATTATTATCAATATAACAGGCACTCTTAGCCTTATTTTACTAGTATTATCGCTAGAACTGTAATAATTATACTTATTACTCCCGATATTATCAATATTACATGCATTATTACCCATATTATGCAGTTATTATCGCTAGAACTGTAATAATTATACTTATTACTTATATTATTATCAATATAACATGCATTATTACCCATATAATGGAGTTATTATCGCTAGAACTGTAATAATTATACTCATTACTTATATTATTATCAATATAACATGCATTATTACCCATATAATGGAGTTATTATCGCTAGAACTGTAATAATTATACTTATTACTTATATTATTATCAATATAACATGCATTATTACCCATATTATGCAGTAATTATAGCTAGAACTATAATAAATATACGTATTACTTTTATTATCATCAATATAGCATGCATTATTACCCATATTATGCAGTTATTATCGATAGAACTATAATAAATATACTTATTACTTTTATTATTATCAATATAACATGCATTACTACCCATATTATGCAGTTATTATCGATAGAACTGTAATAAATATACGTACTACTTTCATTATCATCAATATAACATGCATTATTACCCATATTATGCAGTTATTATTGATAGAACTATAATAAATATACTCATTACTTTTATTATTATCAATATAACATGCACTATTAGCCATATTGTACAATTATTATCGCTAGAACTATAATAATTATACTTATTACTCCCGATATTATCAATATGACATGCATTATTATCCATATAATGGAGTTATTATCGCTAGAACTGTAATAATTATACTTATTACTTATATTATTAGCAATATAGCGTGCATTATTACCCATATTATGCAGTTATTATCGATAGAACTATAATAAATATACTTATTACTTTTATTATTATCAATATAACATGCATTACTACCCATATTATGCAGTTATTATCGATAGAACTGTAATAAATATACGTACTACTTTCATTATCATCAATATAACATGCATTATTACCCATATTATGCAGTTATTATCGATAGAACTATAATAAATATACTCATTACTTTTATTATTATCAATATAACATGCACTATTAGCCATATTGTACAATTATTATCGCTAGAACTATAATAATTATACTTATTACTCCCGATATTATCAATATGACATGCATTATTATCCATATAATGGAGTTATTATCGCTAGAACTGTAATAATTATACTTATTACTTATATTATTAGCAATATAGCGTGCATTATTACCCATATTATGCAGTTATTATCGCTAGAACTGTAATAATTATACTTATTATTTATATTATTATCAATATAACATGCATTATTACCCATATAATGGAGTTATTATCGCTAGAACTGTAATAATTATACTCATTACTTATATTATTATCAATATAACATGCATTATTACCCATATAATGGAGTTATTATCGCTAGAACTGTAATAATTATACTTATTACTTATATTATTATCAATATAACATGCATTATAACCCATATTATGCAGTTATTATAGCTAGAACTATAATAAATATACGTACTACTTTCATTATCATCAATATAACATGCATTATTACCCATATTATGCAGTTATTATCGATAGAACTATAATAAATATACTCATTACTTTTATTATTATCAATATAACATGCACTATTAGCCATATAATGCAGTTATTATCGACAGAAGTATAATAAATATACTTATTACTTTTATTATTATCAATATAACAGGCACTCTTAGCCATATTTTACTAGTATTATCGCTAGGACTGTAATAATTATACTTATTACTCCCGATATTATCAATATAACATCCATTATTACCCATATAATGCAGTTCTCATCGCTGGAACTGTCATAATTATACTTATTACTCCCGATATTATCAATATGACATGCATTATTACCCATATAATGGGGTTATTAGCGCTAGAACTGTAATAAGTATACTTATTACTTATATTATTATCAATATAACATGCATTATTACCCATATTATGCAGTTATTATCGATAGAACTGTAATAAATATACTTATTACTTTTATTATTATCAATATAACATGCACTATTAGCGATATTGTACAATTATTATAGCTAGAACTATAATAATTATACTTATTACTTTTATTATTATCAATATAACATGCATTATTACCCATATAATGCAGTTATTATCGCTAGAACTGTAATAATTATACTTATTACTTATATTATTATCAATATAACATGCATTATTAACCATATAATGGAGTTATTATCGCTAGAACTGTAATAATTATACTTATTACTCCCGATATTATCAATATTACATGCATTATTACCCATATTATGCAGTTATTATCGCTAGAACTGTAATAATTATACTTATTACTTATATTATTATCAATATAACATGCATTATTACCCATATAATGGAGTTATTATCGCTAGAACTGTAATAATTATACTCATTACTTATATTATTATCAATATAACATGCATTATTACCCATATAATGGAGTTATTATCGCTAGAACTGTAATAATTATACTTATTACTTATATTATTATCAATATAACATGCATTATTACCCATATTATGCAGTTATTATAGCTAGAACTATAATAAATATACGTATTACTTTTATTATCATCAATATAGCATGCATTATTACCCATATTATGCAGTTATTATCGATAGAACTATAATAAATATACTTATTACTTTTATTATTATCAATATAACATGCATTACTACCCATATTATGCAGTTATTATCGATAGAACTGTAATAAATATACGTACTACTTTCATTATCATCAATATAACATGCATTATTACCCATATTATGCAGTTATTATCGATAGAACTATAATAAATATACTCATTACTTTTATTATTATCAATATAACATGCACTATTAGCCATATTGTACAATTATTATCGCTAGAACTATAATAATTATACTTATTACTCCCGATATTATCAATATAACATGCATTATTACCCATATTATGCAGTTATTATAGCTAGAACTATAATAAATATACGTATTACTTTTATTATCATCAATATAGCATGCATTATTACCCATATTATGCAGTTATTATCGATAGAACTATAATAAATATACTTATTACTTTTATTATTATCAATATAACATGCATTACTACCCATATTATGCAGTTATTATCGATAGAACTGTAATAAATATACTTATTACTTATATTATTATCAATATAACATGCATCATTACCCATATAATGGAGTTATTATCGCTAGAACTGTAATAATTATGCTTATTACTCCCGATATTATCAATATCACATGCATTATTACCCATATTATGCAGTTATTATAGCTAGAACTATAATAAATATACGTATTACTTTTATTATCATCAATATAGCATGCATTATTACCCATATTATGCAGTTATTATCGACAGAAGTGTAATAAATATACTTATTACTTTTATTATTATCAATATAACAGGCACTCTTAGCCTTATTTTACTAGTATTATCGCTAGAACTGTAATAATTATACTTATTACTCCCGATATTATCAATATAACATTCATTACTACCCATATTATGCAGTTATTATCGATAGAACTGTATTAAGTATACTTTTTACTTTTATTATTGTCAATATAACATGCATTATTACCCATATTATGCAGTTATTATCGATAGAACTATAATAAATATACTCATTACTTTTATTATTATCAATATAACATGCACTATTAGCCATATTGTACAATTATTATCGCTAGAACTATAATAATTATACTTATTACTCCCGATATTATCAATATAACATGCATTATTACCCATATAATGCAGTTATTATCGACAGAAGTATAATAAATATACTTATTACTTTTATTATTATCAATATAACAGGCACTCTTAGCCATATTTTACTAATATTATCGCTAGGACTGTAATAATTATACTTATTACTCCCGATATTATCAATATAACATCCATTATTACCCATATAATGCAGTTCTCATCGCTGGAACTGTAATAATTATACTTATTACTTATATTATTATCAATATAACATGCATTATTACCCATATAATGGAGTTATTATCGCTAGAACTGTAATAATTATACTTATTACTCCCGATATTATCAATATTACATGCATTATTACCCATATTATGCAGTTATTATCGCTAGAACTGTAATAATTATACTTATTACTTATATTATTATCAATATAACATGCATTATTACCCATATAATGGAGTTATTATCGCTAGAACTGTAATAATTATACTCATTACTTATATTATTATCAATATAACATGCATTATTACCCATATAATGGAGTTATTATCGCTAGAACTGTAATAATTATACTTATTACTTATATTATTATCAATATAACATGCATTATTACCCATATTATGCAGTTATTATAGCTAGAACTATAATAAATATACGTATTACTTTTATTATCATCAATATAGCATGCATTATTACCCATATTATGCAGTTATTATCGATAGAACTATAATAAATATACTTATTACTTTTATTATTATCAATATAACATGCATTACTACCCATATTATGCAGTTATTATCGATAGAACTGTAATAAATATACGTACTACTTTCATTATCATCAATATAACATGCATTATTACCCATATTATGCAGTTATTATTGATAGAACTATAATAAATATACTCATTACTTTTATTATTATCAATATAACATGCACTATTAGCCATATTGTACAATTATTATCGCTAGAACTATAATAATTATACTTATTACTCCCGATATTATCAATATGACATGCATTATTATCCATATAATGGAGTTATTATCGCTAGAACTGTAATAATTATACTTATTACTTATATTATTAGCAATATAGCGTGCATTATTACCCATATTATGCAGTTATTATCGATAGAACTATAATAAATATACTTATTACTTTTATTATTATCAATATAACATGCATTACTACCCATATTATGCAGTTATTATCGATAGAACTGTAATAAATATACGTACTACTTTCATTATCATCAATATAACATGCATTATTACCCATATTATGCAGTTATTATCGATAGAACTATAATAAATATACTCATTACTTTTATTATTATCAATATAACATGCACTATTAGCCATATTGTACAATTATTATCGCTAGAACTATAATAATTATACTTATTACTCCCGATATTATCAATATGACATGCATTATTATCCATATAATGGAGTTATTATCGCTAGAACTGTAATAATTATACTTATTACTTATATTATTAGCAATATAGCGTGCATTATTACCCATATTATGCAGTTATTATCGCTAGAACTGTAATAATTATACTTATTATTTATATTATTATCAATATAACATGCATTATTACCCATATAATGGAGTTATTATCGCTAGAACTGTAATAATTATACTCATTACTTATATTATTATCAATATAACATGCATTATTACCCATATAATGGAGTTATTATCGCTAGAACTGTAATAATTATACTTATTACTTATATTATTATCAATATAACATGCATTATAACCCATATTATGCAGTTATTATAGCTAGAACTATAATAAATATACGTACTACTTTCATTATCATCAATATAACATGCATTATTACCCATATTATGCAGTTATTATCGATAGAACTATAATAAATATACTCATTACTTTTATTATTATCAATATAACATGCACTATTAGCCATATAATGCAGTTATTATCGACAGAAGTATAATAAATATACTTATTACTTTTATTATTATCAATATAACAGGCACTCTTAGCCATATTTTACTAGTATTATCGCTAGGACTGTAATAATTATACTTATTACTCCCGATATTATCAATATAACATCCATTATTACCCATATAATGCAGTTCTCATCGCTGGAACTGTCATAATTATACTTATTACTCCCGATATTATCAATATGACATGCATTATTACCCATATAATGGGGTTATTAGCGCTAGAACTGTAATAAGTATACTTATTACTTATATTATTATCAATATAACATGCATTATTACCCATATTATGCAGTTATTATCGATAGAACTGTAATAAATATACTTATTACTTTTATTATTATCAATATAACATGCACTATTAGCGATATTGTACAATTATTATAGCTAGAACTATAATAATTATACTTATTACTTTTATTATTATCAATATAACATGCATTATTACCCATATAATGCAGTTATTATCGCTAGAACTGTAATAATTATACTTATTACTTATATTATTATCAATATAACATGCATTATTAACCATATAATGGAGTTATTATCGCTAGAACTGTAATAATTATACTTATTACTCCCGATATTATCAATATTACATGCATTATTACCCATATTATGCAGTTATTATCGCTAGAACTGTAATAATTATACTTATTACTTATATTATTATCAATATAACATGCATTATTACCCATATAATGGAGTTATTATCGCTAGAACTGTAATAATTATACTCATTACTTATATTATTATCAATATAACATGCATTATTACCCATATAATGGAGTTATTATCGCTAGAACTGTAATAATTATACTTATTACTTATATTATTATCAATATAACATGCATTATTACCCATATTATGCAGTTATTATAGCTAGAACTATAATAAATATACGTATTACTTTTATTATCATCAATATAGCATGCATTATTACCCATATTATGCAGTTATTATCGATAGAACTATAATAAATATACTTATTACTTTTATTATTATCAATATAACATGCATTACTACCCATATTATGCAGTTATTATCGATAGAACTGTAATAAATATACGTACTACTTTCATTATCATCAATATAACATGCATTATTACCCATATTATGCAGTTATTATCGATAGAACTATAATAAATATACTTATTACTTTTATTATTATCAATGTAACATGTGTAACGTCCCGCGGACCCGGTTTTTGTACTTTACGACACCTCAGATCTATTATCGACAGTATTAGGCAATTACCGACGGCACATTACGAATCTATTACCATATCTGTCAAATTCGACAGTCGGTAACACATATATACATATATATATATATATATTAATATTCATTATTACTAACTATCTTAATTCGGCGTAGGTAATAATCTTCATAAAAGTATTTTAACATTAAATTAGATTAATTAAAGAAAGATTATGTATTATTCTTATTTTAATTCTGATAAATAATTTGTACGAAATTTCCGTTGCGCTACAATAAGACTGCAAGTCACGACGCTCACCGAAACACTTGAGACAGCGATAGTTACAGAGAAGGATAGGAACACTATCTCTATTTACGGCAACTTTAGATATTAAAATTAATTAATTAATTTAATCAATTCATGCATGAGAATTCATCATTCATTAAAACATTTATAGACTTGATCGAAATCAGTTTCATTATCTAAAGGAAAATCCGTAAATCGAAATAGTTTTGACTCGCGCAAAAATCAAACACCCTTGATTAGAAAAGGACAGAAAACGTATCTCCGTTAAAACACCGCTACGGTAATAATCTAATGCCGAAACGTTAATAATTAATTGAAGAGCAATATTTAAAACATAACCGAAGTAACTGATTTTCTAATTAATATGTATTAACGAATTTATGCGAAATTTTGGAAATTCTGACGTCACGAATTCGTTGAATTTTGGGGTATAAAAGGGCAAGCGAAACCCGTCTCAAATCAGAACAGTCTTCGGAATCGAACGCGACACAAGCCTCATTTCTAAGTATAGTAGGAACAGTTTTCGCTGTAAAAGAGCCGACACGAGTCTTAATACTTGACTGGTAAAGCAAGTATACGCCATTTGGATACTTGATCGTGGGTCGTCCAGTAGCTAGCTAACGCGGGCTCCCCATTCAAACGATCTCGTCTCTGAAACTCCGTCAGGAGAGTGCTATGCTTAGCGCCAAGAAAGGCTAAGATATCGAAAGGATAGCTCTCAGCTACTCATCTTGATTTTTTGTCGAATTGCTAACGCGCCGTCAGATTCTCGGAGTTCGCTCTGGGTAGTTTCGTAGCCAGCTAACGCAGGCTCCCCATTTGAGCGACTTGGTCTCTGAAGCCCGTGTCTTTTGGGTGGCAGTTCAGCAATTACGATCTTACATTAGAATCATTCGATTTGATACCCTG
>CAUYWW010000096.1:0-239000 GCA_963576845.1 Megachile leachella
AGAACTGTAATAATTGTACTCATTACTCATATTATTAGCAATATAACATGCATTATTACCCATATTATGCAGTTATTATCGCTAGAACTGTAATAATGATACTTATTACTTATATCATAATCAATATAACATGCATTATTACCCATATAATAGAGGTATTATCGCTAGAACTATAATAATTATACTTATTACTTATACTATTAGCAATATAACGTCCATTCTTACCCATATAATGCAGTTATTATCGCTAGAACTGTAATAATTATACTTATTACTTATATTGTTAGCAATATAACGTGCATTATTACCCATATAATGCAGTTATTATCGCTAGAACTGTAATAATTATACTTATTACTGATATTATTCTCAATATAACATGCATTATTACCCATATTATGCAGTTACTATCGCTAGAACTATAATAAATATACGTATTACTTTTATTAACATCAATATAACATGCATTATTACCCATATTATGCAGTTATTATCGATAGAACTGTAATAAATACACTTACTACTTTTACTATTATCAATATATCATGCACTATTAGCCATATTTTACTATTATTATCGCTAGAACTATAATAATTATACTTATTACTCCCGATGTTATCAATATAACATGCATTATTACCCATATAATGCAGTTATTATCGCTAGAACTGTAATAAATATACTTATTACTTTTATTATTATCAATATAACATGCACTATTAGCCATATTTTACTATTATTATCGCTAGAACTATAATAATTATACTTATTACTCCCGATGTTATCAATATAACATGCATTATTACCCATATAATGCAGTTATTATCGCTAGAACTGTAATAATTATACTTATTACTTATATTATTATGAATATAACATGCATTATTACCCATATAATGCAGTTATTATCGCTAGAACTGTAATAATTGTACTCATTACTTATATTATTAGCAATATAACGTGCATTATTACCCATATTATGCAGTTATTATCGCTAGAACTGTAATAATTATACTTATTACTTATATCATTATCAACTTAACATGCATTATTACCCATATAATGGAGGTATTATCGCTTGAACTGTAATAATTATACTTATTACTTATACTATTAGCAATATAACGTGCATTGTTACCCATATAATGCAGTTATTATCGCTAGAACTGTAATAATTATACTTATTACTTATATTGTTAGCAATATAACGTGCATTATTACCCATATTATGCAGTTATTGTCGATAGAACTGTAATAGATATACTTATTACTTTTATTATTATCAATATAACATGCATTATTACCCATATTATGCAGTTATTGTCGCTAGAACTATAATAAATATACGTACTACTTTCATTATCATCAACATAACATGCATTATTACCCATATAATGGAGGTATTATCGCTAGAACTGTAATAATTATACTGATTACTTATATTATTATCAATATAACATGCATTATTACCCATATTATGCAGTTATTATCCCTAGAACCATAATAAATATACTTATTACTCCCAATATTATCAATATAACATGCATTTTTACCCATATAATGCAGTTATTATCGCTAGAACTGTAATAATTATACTTATTACTTATATTATTATCGATATAACATGCATTATTACCCATATAATGCAGTTATTATCGCTAGAACTGTAATAATTGTACTCATTACTTATATTATTTGCAATATAACGTGCATTATTACCCATATTATGCAGTTATTATCGCTAGAACTGTAATAATTATACTTATTACTTATATCATTATCAATATAACATGCATTATTACCCATATAATGGAGGTATTATCGCTTGAACTGTAATAATTATACTTATTACTTATACTATTAGCAATATAACGTGCATTGTTACCCATATAATGCAGTTATTATCGCTAGAACTGTAATAATTATACTTATTACTTATATTGTTAGCAATATAACGTGCATTATTACCCATATTATGCAGTTATTGTCGATAGAACTGTAATAAATATACTTATTACTTTTATTATTATCAATATAACATGCACTATTTGCCATATTTTACTATTATTATCGCTAGAACTATAATAATTATACTTATTACTCCCGATATTATCAATATAACATGCATTATTACCCATATAATGCAGTTATTATCGCTAGAACTGTAATAATTATACTTATTGCTTATATTGTTAGCAATATAACGTGCATTATTACCCATATAATGCAGTTATTATCGCTAGAACTGTAATAATTATACTTATTACTTATATTATTATCAATATAACATGCATTATTACCCATATTACGCAGTTATTATCGCTAGAACTATAATAAATATACGTATTACTCCCAATATTATCAATATAACATGCATTATTACCTATATTATGCAGTTATTATCGCTAGAACTGTAATAATTGTACTCATTACTTTTATTATTAGCAATATAACGTGCATTATTACCCATATTATGCAGTTATTATCGCTAGAACTGTAATGATTATACTTATTACTTATATTATTCTCAATATAACATGCATTATTAGCCATATTATGCAGTTATTATCGCTAGAACTGTAATAAATATACTTACTACTTTCATTAACATCAATATAACACGCATTATTACCCATATTAAGAAGTTATTATCGCTAGAACTGTAATAATTATACTTATTACTCATATTATTATCAATATAACATGCATTATTACCCATATTATGCAGTTATTATCGCTAGAACTATAATAAATATACGTATTACTTTTATTATCATCAATATAACATGCATTATTACCCATATTATGCAGTTATTATCGATAGAACTGTAATAAATATACTTATTACTTTTATTATTATCAACATAACATGCACTATTTGCCATATTTTACTATTATTATCGCTAGAACTATAATAATTATACTTATTACTCCCGATATTATCAATATAACATGCATTATTAGCCATATTATGCAGTTATTATGGCTAGAACTGTAATAAATATACTTACTACTTTCATTGTCATCAATATAACATGCATTATTACCCATATTAAGAAGTTATTATCGATAGAACTGTAATAAATATACTTATTACTTATATTATTATCAATATAACATGCATTATTACCCATATTATGCAGTTATTATCGCTAGAACTATAATAAATATACGTATTACTTTTATTATCATCAATATAACATGCATTATTACCCATATTATGCAGTTATTATCGATAGAACTGTAATAAATACACTTACTACTTTTACTATTATCAATATATCATGCACTATTAGCCATATTTTACTATTATTATCGCTAGAACTATAATAATTATACTTATTACTCCCGATGTTATCAATATAACATGCATTATTACCCATATAATGCAGTTATTATCGCTAGAACTGTAATAATTATACTTATTACTTATATTATTATCAATATAACATGCATTATTACCCATATAATGCAGTTATTATCGCTAGAACTGTAATAATTGTACTCATTACTCATATTATTAGCAATATAACGTGCATTATTACCCATATTATGCAGTTATTATCGCTAGAACTGTAATAATTATACTTATTACTTATATCATTATCAATATAACATGCATTATTACCCATATAATGGAGGTATTATCGCTTGAACTGTAATAATTATACTTATTACTTATACTATTAGCAATATAACGTGCATTGTTACCCATATAATGCAGTTATTATCGCTAGAACTGTAATAATTATACTTATTACTTATATTGTTAGCAATATAACGTGCATTATTACCCATATTATGCAGTTATTGTCGATAGAACTGTAACAAATATACTTATTACTTTTATTATTATCAATATAACATGCACTATTTGCCATATTTTACTATTATTATCGCTAGAACTATAATAATTATACTTATTACTCCCGATATTATCAATATAACATGCATTATAACCCATATCATGCAGTTATGATCGCCAGAACTATAATAAATATACTTATTACTCCCAATATTATCAATGTGACATGCATTATTACCCATATAATGCAGTTATTATCGCTAGAACTGTAATAATTATACTTATTACTTATATTGTTAGCAATATAACGTGCATTATTACCCATATAATGCAGTTATTATCGCTAGAACTGTAATAATTGTACTCATTACTCATATTATTAGCAATATAACATGCATTATTACCCATATTATGCAGTTATTATCGCTAGAACTGTAATAATGATACTTATTACTTATATCATAATCAATATAACATGCATTATTACCCATATAATAGAGGTATTATCGCTAGAACTATAATAATTATACTTATTACTTATACTATTAGCAATATAACGTCCACTCTTACCCATATAATGCAGTTATTATCGCTAGAACTGTAATAATTATACTTATTACTTATATTGTTAGCAATATAACGTGCATTATTACCCATATAATGCAGTTATTATCGCTAGAACTGTAATAATTATACTTATTACTGATATTATTCTCAATATAACATGCATTATTACCCATATTATGCAGTTACTATCGCTAGAACTATAATAAATATACGTATTACTTTTATTATCATCAATATAACATGCATTATTACCCATATTATGCAGTTATGATCGATAGAACTGTAATAAATACACTTACTACATTTACTATTATCAATATATCATGCACTATTAGCCATATTTTACTATTATTATCGCTAGAACTATAATAATTATACTTATTACTCCCGATGTTATCAATATAACATGCATTATTACCCATATAATGCAGTTATTATCGCTAGAACTGTAATAAATATACTTATTACTTTTATTATTATCAATATAACATGCACTATTAGCCATATTTTACTATTATTATCGCTAGAACTATAATGATTATACTTATTACTCCCGATGTTATCAATATAACATGCATTATTACCCATATAATGCAGTTATTATCGCTAGAACTGTAATAATTATACTTATTACTTATATTATTATGAATATAACATGCATTATTACCCATATAATGCAGTTATTATCGCTAGAACTGTAATAATTGTACTCATTACTTATATTACTAGCAATATAACGTGCATTATTACCCATATTATGCAGTTATTATCGCTAGAACTGTAATAATTATACTTATTACTTATATCATTATCAACTTAACATGCATTATTACCCATATAATGGAGGTATTATCGCTTGAACTGTAATAATTATACTTATTACTTATACTATTAGCAATATAACGTGCATTGTTACCCATATAATGCAGTTATTATCGCTAGAACTGTAATAATTATACTTATTACTTATATTGTTAGCAATATAACGTGCATTATTACCCATATTATGCAGTTATTGTCGATAGAACTGTAATAAATATACTTATTACTTTTATTATTATCAATATAACATGCACTATTTGCCATATTTTACTATTATTATCGCTAGAACTATAATAATTATACTTATTACTCCCGATATTATCAATATAACATGCATTATTACCCATATAATGCAGTTATTATCGCTAGAACTGTAATAATTATACTTATTGCTTATATTGTTAGCAATATAACGTGCATTATTACCCATATAATGCAGTTATTATCGCTAGAACTGTAATAATTATACTTATTACTTATATTATTATCAATATAACATGCATTATTACCCATATTACGCAGTTATTATCGCTAGAACTATAATAAATATACGTATTACTCCCAATATTATCAATATAACATGCATTATTACCTATATTATGCAGTTATTATCGCTAGAACTGTTATAATTGTACTCATTACTTTTATTATTAGCAATATAACGTGCATTATTACCCATATTATGCAGTTATTATCGCTAGAACTGTAATGATTATACTTATTACTTATATTATTCTCAATATAACATGCATTATTAGCCATATTATGCAGTTATTATCGCTAGAACTGTAATAAATATACTTACTACTTTCATTATCATCAATATAACACGCATTATTACCCATATTAAGAAGTTATTATCGCTAGAACTGTAATAATTATACTTATTACTCATATTATTATCAATATAACATGCATTATTACCCATATTATGCAGTTATTATCGCTAGAACTATAATAAATATACGTATTACTTTTATTATCATCAATATAACATGCATTATTACCCATATTATGCAGTTATTATCGATAGAACTGTAATAAATATACTTATTACTTTTATTATTATCAACATAACATGCACTATTTGCCATATTTTACTATTATTATCGCTAGAACTATAATAATTATACTTATTACTCCCGATATTATCAATATAACATGCATTATTAGCCATATTATGCAGTTATTATGGCTAGAACTGTAATAAATATACTTACTACTTTCATTGTCATCAATATAACATGCATTATTACCCATATTAAGAAGTTATTATCGATAGAACTGTAATAAATATACTTATTACTTATATTATTATCAATATAACATGCATTATTACCCATATTATGCAGTTATTATCGCTAGAACTATAATAAATATACGTATTACTTTTATTATCATCAATATAACATGCATTATTACCCATATTATGCAGTTATTATCGATAGAACTGTAATAAATACACTTACTACTTTTACTATTATCAATATATCATGCACTATTAGCCATATTTTACTATTATTATCGCTAGAACTATAATAATTATACTTATTACTCCCGATGTTATCAATATAACATGCATTATTACCCATATAATGCAGTTATTATCGCTAGAACTGTAATAATTATACTTATTACTTATATTATTATCAATATAACATGCATTATTACCCATATAATGCAGTTATTATCGCTAGAACTGTAATAATTGTACTCATTACTCATATTATTAGCAATATAACGTGCATTATTACCCATATTATGCAGTTATTATCGCTAGAACTGTAATAATTATACTTATTACTTATATCATTATCAATATAACATGCATTATTACCCATATAATAGAGGTATTATCGCTAGAACTGTAATAATTATACTTATTACTTATATCATTATCAATATAACGTCCATTCTTACCCATATAATGCAGTTATTATCGCTAGAACTGTAATAATTATACTTATTACTTATACTATTAGCAATATAACGTCCATTCTTACCCATATAATGCAGTTATTATCGCTAGAACTCTAATAATTATACTTATTGCTTATATTGTTAGCAATATAACGTGCATTATTACCCATATAATGCAGTTATTATCGCTAGCACTGTAATAATTATACTTATTACTTATATTATTATCAATATAACATGTATTATTACCCATATTATGCAGTTATTATCGCTAGAACTATAATAAATATACGTATTACTTTTATTATCATCAATACTACATGCATTATTACCCATATTATGCAGTTATTGTCGATAGACCTGTAATAAATATACTTATTACTTTTATTATTATCAATATAACATGCACTATTTGCCATATTTTACTATTATTATCGCTAGAACTATAATAATTATACTTATTACTCCCGAAATTATCAATATAACATGCATTATTACCCATATAATGCAGTTATTATCGCTAGAACTGTAATAATTATACTTATTACTTATATTATTCTCAATATAACATGCATTATTACCCATATAATGCAGTTATTATCGCTAGAACTATAATAAATATACGTATTACTTTCATTATCATCAACATAACATGCATTATTACCCATATAATGGAGGTATTATCGCTAGAACTGTAATAATTATACTGATTACTTATACTATTAGCAATATAACGTGCATTGTTACCCATATAATGCAGTTATTATCGCTAGAACTGTAATAATTATACTTATTACTTATATTGTTAGCAATATAACGTGCATTATTAACCATATTATGCAGTTATTGTCGATAGAACTGTAACAAATATACTTATTACTTTTATTATTATCAATATAACATGCACTATTTGCCATATTTTACTATTATTATCGCTAGAACTATAATAATTATACTTATTACTTATATTGTTAGCAATATAACGTGCATTATTACCCATATAATGCAGTTATTATCGCTAGAACTGTAATAATTATACTTATTACTGATATTATTCTCAATATAACATGCATTATTACCCATATTATGCAGTTACTATCGCTAGAACTATAATAAATATACGTATTACTTTTATTATCATCAACATAACATGCATTATTACCCATATTATGCAGTTATGATCGATAGAACTGTAATAAATACACTTACTACATTTACTATTATCAATATATCATGCACTATTAGCCATATTTTACTATTATTATCGCTAGAACTATAATAATTATACTTATTACTCCCGATGTTATCAATATAACATGCATTATTACCCATATAATGCAGTTATTATCGCTAGAACTGTAATAAATATACTTATTACTTTTATTATTATCAATATAACATGCACTATTAGCCATATTTTACTATTATTATCGCTAGAACTATAATGATTATACTTATTACTCCCGATGTTATCAATATAACATGCATTATTACCCATATAATGCAGTTATTATCGCTAGAACTGTAATAATTATACTTATTACTTATATTATTATGAATATAACATGCATTATTACCCATATAATGCAGTTATTATCGCTAGAACTGTAATAATTGTACTCATTACTTATATTACTAGCAATATAACGTGCATTATTACCCATATTATGCAGTTATTATCGCTAGAACTGTAATAATTATACTTATTACTTATATCATTATCAACTTAACATGCATTATTACCCATATAATGGAGGTATTATCGCTTGAACTGTAATAATTATACTTATTACTTATACTATTAGCAATATAACGTGCATTGTTACCCATATAATGCAGTTATTATCGCTAGAACTGTAATAATTATACTTATTACTTATATTGTTAGCAATATAACGTGCATTATTACCCATATTATGCAGTTATTGTCGATAGAACTGTAATAAATATACTTATTACTTTTATTATTATCAATATAACATGCATTATTACCCATATTATGCAGTTATTATCGCTAGAACTATAATAAATATACGTACTACTTTCATTATCATCAACATAACATGCATTATTACCCATATAATGGAGGTATTATCGCTAGAACTGTAATAATTATACTGATTACTTATATTATTATCAATATAACATGCATTATTACCCATATTATGCAGTTATTATCCCTAGAACCATAATAAATATACTTATTACTCCCAATATTATCAATATAACATGCATTTTTACCCATATAATGCAGTTATTATCGCTAGAACTGTAATAATTATACTTATTACTTATATTATTATCGATATAACATGCATTATTACCCATATAATGCAGTTATTATCGCTAGAACTGTAATAATTGTACTCATTACTTATATTATTTGCAATATAACGTGCATTATTACCCATATTATGCAGTTATTATCGCTAGAACTGTAATAATTATACTTATTACTTATATCATTATCAATATAACATGCATTATTACCCATATAATGGAGGTATTATCGCTTGAACTGTAATAATTATACTTATTACTTATACTATTAGCAATATAACGTGCATTGTTACCCATATAATGCAGTTATTATCGCTAGAACTGTAATAATTATACTTATTACTTATATTGTTAGCAATATAACGTGCATTATTACCCATATTATGCAGTTATTGTCGATAGAACTGTAATAAATATACTTATTACTTTTATTATTATCAATATAACATGCACTATTTGCCATATTTTACTATTATTATCGCTAGAACTATAATAATTATACTTATTACTCCCGATATTATCAATATAACATGCATTATTACCCATATAATGCAGTTATTATCGCTAGAACTGTAATAATTATACTTATTGCTTATATTGTTAGCAATATAACGTGCATTATTACCCATATAATGCAGTTATTATCGCTAGAACTGTAATAATTATACTTATTACTTATATTATTATCAATATAACATGCATTATTACCCATATTACGCAGTTATTATCGCTAGAACTATAATAAATATACGTATTACTCCCAATATTATCAATATAACATGCATTATTACCTATATTATGCAGTTATTATCGCTAGAACTGTTATAATTGTACTCATTACTTTTATTATTAGCAATATAACGTGCATTATTACCCATATTATGCAGTTATTATCGCTAGAACTGTAATGATTATACTTATTACTTATATTATTCTCAATATAACATGCATTATTAGCCATATTATGCAGTTATTATCGCTAGAACTGTAATAAATATACTTACTACTTTCATTATCATCAATATAACACGCATTATTACCCATATTAAGAAGTTATTATCGCTAGAACTGTAATAATTATACTTATTACTCATATTATTATCAATATAACATGCATTATTACCCATATTATGCAGTTATTATCGCTAGAACTATAATAAATATACGTATTACTTTTATTATCATCAATATAACATGCATTATTACCCATATTATGCAGTTATTATCGATAGAACTGTAATAAATATACTTATTACTTTTATTATTATCAACATAACATGCACTATTTGCCATATTTTACTATTATTATCGCTAGAACTATAATAATTATACTTATTACTCCCGATATTATCAATATAACATGCATTATTAGCCATATTATGCAGTTATTATGGCTAGAACTGTAATAAATATACTTACTACTTTCATTGTCATCAATATAACATGCATTATTACCCATATTAAGAAGTTATTATCGATAGAACTGTAATAAATATACTTATTACTTATATTATTATCAATATAACATGCATTATTACCCATATTATGCAGTTATTATCGCTAGAACTATAATAAATATACGTATTACTTTTATTATCATCAATATAACATGCATTATTACCCATATTATGCAGTTATTATCGATAGAACTGTAATAAATACACTTACTACTTTTACTATTATCAATATATCATGCACTATTAGCCATATTTTACTATTATTATCGCTAGAACTATAATAATTATACTTATTACTCCCGATGTTATCAATATAACATGCATTATTACCCATATAATGCAGTTATTATCGCTAGAACTGTAATAATTATACTTATTACTTATATTATTATCAATATAACATGCATTATTACCCATATAATGCAGTTATTATCGCTAGAACTGTAATAATTGTACTCATTACTCATATTATTAGCAATATAACGTGCATTATTACCCATATTATGCAGTTATTATCGCTAGAACTGTAATAATTATACTTATTACTTATATCATTATCAATATAACATGCATTATTACCCATATAATAGAGGTATTATCGCTAGAACTGTAATAATTATACTTATTACTTATATCATTATCAATATAACGTCCATTCTTACCCATATAATGCAGTTATTATCGCTAGAACTGTAATAATTATACTTATTACTTATACTATTAGCAATATAACGTCCATTCTTACCCATATAATGCAGTTATTATCGCTAGAACTCTAATAATTATACTTATTGCTTATATTGTTAGCAATATAACGTGCATTATTACCCATATAATGCAGTTATTATCGCTAGCACTGTAATAATTATACTTATTACTTATATTATTATCAATATAACATGTATTATTACCCATATTATGCAGTTATTATCGCTAGAACTATAATAAATATACGTATTACTTTTATTATCATCAATACTACATGCATTATTACCCATATTATGCAGTTATTGTCGATAGACCTGTAATAAATATACTTATTACTTTTATTATTATCAATATAACATGCACTATTTGCCATATTTTACTATTATTATCGCTAGAACTATAATAATTATACTTATTACTCCCGAAATTATCAATATAACATGCATTATTACCCATATAATGCAGTTATTATCGCTAGAACTGTAATAATTATACTTATTACTTATATTATTCTCAATATAACATGCATTATTACCCATATAATGCAGTTATTATCGCTAGAACTATAATAAATATACGTATTACTTTCATTATCATCAACATAACATGCATTATTACCCATATAATGGAGGTATTATCGCTAGAACTGTAATAATTATACTGATTACTTATATTATTATCAATATAACATGCATTATTACCCATATAATGCAGTTATTATCGCTAGAACTGTAATAATTGTACTCATTACTTATATTATTTGCAATATAACGTGCATTATTACCCATATTATGCAGTTATTATCGCTAGAACTGTAATAATTATACTTATTACTTATATCATTATCAATATAACATGCATTATTACCTATATAATGGAGGTATTATCGATTGAACTGTAATAATTATACTTATTACTTATACTATTAGCAATATAACGTGCATTGTTACCCATATAATGCAGTTATTATCGCTAGAACTGTAATAATTATACTTATTACTTATATTGTTAGCAATATAACGTGCATTATTAACCATATTATGCAGTTATTGTCGATAGAACTGTAACAAATATACTTATTACTTTTATTATTATCAATATAACATGCACTATTTGCCATATTTTACTATTATTATCGCTAGAACTATAATAATTATACTTATTACTTATATTGTTAGCAATATAACGTGCATTATTACCCATATAATGCAGTTATTATCGCTAGAACTGTAATAATTGTACTCATTACTTATATTATTTGCAATATAACGTGCATTATTACCCATATTATGCAGTTATTATCGCTAGAACTGTAATAATTATACTTATTACTTATATCATTATCAATATAACATGCATTATTACCCATATAATGGAGGTATTATCGCTTGAACTGTAATAATTATACTTATTACTTATACTATTAGCAATATAACGTGCATTGTTACCCATATAATGCAGTTATTATCGCTAGAACTGTAATAATTATACTTATTACTTATATTGTTAGCAATATAACGTGCATTATTACCCATATTATGCAGTTATTGTCGATAGAACTGTAATAAATATACTTATTACTTTTATTATTATCAATATAACATGCACTATTTGCCATATTTTACTATTATTATCGCTAGAACTATAATAATTATACTTATTACTCCCGATATTATCAATATAACATGCATTATTACCCATATAATGCAGTTATTATCGCTAGAACTGTAATAATTATACTTATTGCTTATATTGTTAGCAATATAACGTGCATTATTACCCATATAATGCAGTTATTATCGCTAGAACTGTAATAATTATACTTATTACTTATATTATTATCAATATAACATGCATTATTACCCATATTACGCAGTTATTATCGCTAGAACTATAATAAATATACGTATTACTCCCAATATTATCAATATAACATGCATTATTACCTATATTATGCAGTTATTATCGCTAGAACTGTTATAATTGTACTCATTACTTTTATTATTAGCAATATAACGTGCATTATTACCCATATTATGCAGTTATTATCGCTAGAACTGTAATGATTATACTTATTACTTATATTATTCTCAATATAACATGCATTATTAGCCATATTATGCAGTTATTATCGCTAGAACTGTAATAAATATACTTACTACTTTCATTATCATCAATATAACACGCATTATTACCCATATTAAGAAGTTATTATCGCTAGAACTGTAATAATTATACTTATTACTCATATTATTATCAATATAACATGCATTATTACCCATATTATGCAGTTATTATCGCTAGAACTATAATAAATATACGTATTACTTTTATTATCATCAATATAACATGCATTATTACCCATATTATGCAGTTATTATCGATAGAACTGTAATAAATATACTTATTACTTTTATTATTATCAACATAACATGCACTATTTGCCATATTTTACTATTATTATCGCTAGAACTATAATAATTATACTTATTACTCCCGATATTATCAATATAACATGCATTATTAGCCATATTATGCAGTTATTATGGCTAGAACTGTAATAAATATACTTACTACTTTCATTGTCATCAATATAACATGCATTATTACCCATATTAAGAAGTTATTATCGATAGAACTGTAATAAATATACTTATTACTTATATTATTATCAATATAACATGCATTATTACCCATATTATGCAGTTATTATCGCTAGAACTATAATAAATATACGTATTACTTTTATTATCATCAATATAACATGCATTATTACCCATATTATGCAGTTATTATCGATAGAACTGTAATAAATACACTTACTACTTTTACTATTATCAATATATCATGCACTATTAGCCATATTTTACTATTATTATCGCTAGAACTATAATAATTATACTTATTACTCCCGATGTTATCAATATAACATGCATTATTACCCATATAATGCAGTTATTATCGCTAGAACTGTAATAATTATACTTATTACTTATATTATTATCAATATAACATGCATTATTACCCATATAATGCAGTTATTATCGCTAGAACTGTAATAATTGTACTCATTACTCATATTATTAGCAATATAACGTGCATTATTACCCATATTATGCAGTTATTATCGCTAGAACTGTAATAATTATACTTATTACTTATATCATTATCAATATAACATGCATTATTACCCATATAATAGAGGTATTATCGCTAGAACTGTAATAATTATACTTATTACTTATATCATTATCAATATAACGTCCATTCTTACCCATATAATGCAGTTATTATCGCTAGAACTGTAATAATTATACTTATTACTTATACTATTAGCAATATAACGTCCATTCTTACCCATATAATGCAGTTATTATCGCTAGAACTCTAATAATTATACTTATTGCTTATATTGTTAGCAATATAACGTGCATTATTACCCATATAATGCAGTTATTATCGCTAGCACTGTAATAATTATACTTATTACTTATATTATTATCAATATAACATGTATTATTACCCATATTATGCAGTTATTATCGCTAGAACTATAATAAATATACGTATTACTTTTATTATCATCAATACTACATGCATTATTACCCATATTATGCAGTTATTGTCGATAGACCTGTAATAAATATACTTATTACTTTTATTATTATCAATATAACATGCACTATTTGCCATATTTTACTATTATTATCGCTAGAACTATAATAATTATACTTATTACTCCCGAAATTATCAATATAACATGCATTATTACCCATATAATGCAGTTATTATCGCTAGAACTGTAATAATTATACTTATTACTTATATTATTCTCAATATAACATGCATTATTACCCATATAATGCAGTTATTATCGCTAGAACTATAATAAATATACGTATTACTTTCATTATCATCAACATAACATGCATTATTACCCATATAATGGAGGTATTATCGCTAGAACTGTAATAATTATACTGATTACTTATATTATTATCAATATAACATGCATTATTACCCATATAATGCAGTTATTATCGCTAGAACTGTAATAATTGTACTCATTACTTATATTATTTGCAATATAACGTGCATTATTACCCATATTATGCAGTTATTATCGCTAGAACTGTAATAATTATACTTATTACTTATATCATTATCAATATAACATGCATTATTACCTATATAATGGAGGTATTATCGATTGAACTGTAATAATTATACTTATTACTTATACTATTAGCAATATAACGTGCATTGTTACCCATATAATGCAGTTATTATCGCTAGAACTGTAATAATTATACTTATTACTTATATTGTTAGCAATATAACGTGCATTATTAACCATATTATGCAGTTATTGTCGATAGAACTGTAACAAATATACTTATTACTTTTATTATTATCAATATAACATGCACTATTTGCCATATTTTACTATTATTATCGCTAGAACTATAATAATTATACTTATTACTTATATTGTTAGCAATATAACGTGCATTATTACCCATATAATGCAGTTATTATCGCTAGAACTGTAATAATTATACTCATTACTGATATTATTCTCAATATAACATGCATTATTACCCATATTATGCAGTTACTATCGCTAGAACTATAATAAATATACGTATTACTTTTATTATCATCAATATAACATGCATTATTACCCATATTATGCAGTTATGATCGATAGAACTGTAATAAATACACTTACTACTTTTACTATTATCAATATATCATGCACTATTAGCCATATTTTACTATTATTATCGCTAGAACTATAATAATTATACTTATTACTCCCGATGTTATCAATATAACATGCATTATTACCCATATAATGCAGTTATTATCGCTAGAACTGTAATAATTATACTTATTACTTATATTATTATGAATATAACATGCATTATTACCCATATAATGCAGTTATTATCGCTAGAACTGTAATAATTGTACTCATTACTTATATTATTAGCAATATAACGTGCATTATTACCCATATTATGCAGTTATTATCGCTAGAACTGTAATAATTATACTTATTACTTATATCATTATCAACTTAACATGCATTATTACCCATATAATGGAGGTATTATCGCTTGAACTGTAATAATTATACTTATTACTTATACTATTAGCAATATAACGTGCATTGTTACCCATATAATGCAGTTATTATCGCTAGAACTGTAATAATTATACTTATTACTTATATTGTTAGCAATATAACGTGCATTATTACCCATATTATGCAGTTATTGTCGATAGAACTGTAATAAATATACTTATTACTTTTATTATTATCAATATAACATGCATTATTACCCATATTATGCAGTTATTATCGCTAGAACTATAATAAATATACGTACTACTTTCATTATCATCAACATAACATGCATTATTACCCATATAATGGAGGTATTATCGCTAGAACTGTAATAATTATACTGATTACTTATATTATTATCAATATAACATGCATTATTACCCATATTATGCAGTTATTATCCCTAGAACCATAATAAATATACTTATTACTCCCAATATTATCAATATAACATGCATTTTTACCCATATAATGCAGTTATTATCGCTAGAACTGTAATAATTATACTTATTACTTATATTATTATCGATATAACATGCATTATTACCCATATAATGCAGTTATTATCGCTAGAACTGTAATAATTGTACTCATTACTTATATTATTTGCAATATAACGTGCATTATTACCCATATTATGCAGTTATTATCGCTAGAACTGTAATAATTATACTTATTACTTATATCATTATCAATATAACATGCATTATTACCCATATAATGGAGGTATTATCGCTTGAACTGTAATAATTATACTTATTACTTATACTATTAGCAATATAACGTCCATTCTTACCCATATAATGCAGTTATTATCGCTAGAACTGTAATAATTATACTTATTACTTATATTGTTAGCAATATAACGTGCATTATTACCCATATTATGCAGTTATTGTCGATAGAACTGTAATAAATATACTTATTACTTTTATTATTATCAATATAACATGCACTATTTGCCATATTTTACTATTATTATCGCTAGAACTATAATAATTATACTTATTACTCCCGATATTATCAATATAACATGCATTATTACCCATATAGTGCAGTTATTATCGCTAGAACTGTAATAATTATACTTATTGCTTATATTGTTAGCAATATAACGTGCATTGTTACCCATATAATGCAGTTATTATCGCTAGAACTGTAATAATTATACTTATTACTTATATTATTATCAATATAACATGCATTATTACCCATATTATGCAGTTATTATCGCTAGAACTATAATAAATATACGTATTACTCCCAATATTATCAATATAACATGCATTATTACCTATATTATGCAGTTATTATCGCTAGAACTGTAATAATTGTACTCATTACTTTTATTATTAGCAATATAACGTGCATTATTACCCATATTATGCAGTTATTATCGCTAGAACTGTAATGATTATACTTATTACTTATATTATTCTCAATATAACATGCATTATTAGCCATATTATGCAGTTATTATCGCTAGAACTGTAATAAATATACTTACTACTTTCATTATCATCAATATAACACGCATTATTACCCATATTAAGAAGTTATTATCGCTAGAACTGTAATAATTATACTTATTACTCATATTATTATCAATATAACATGCATTATTACCCATATTATGCAGTTATTATCGCTAGAACTATAATAAATATACGTATTACTTTTATTATCATCAATATAACATGCATTATTACCCATATTATGCAGTTATTATCGATAGAACTGTAATAAATATACTTATTACTTTTATTATTATCAACATAACATGCACTATTTGCCATATTTTACTATTATTATCGCTAGAACTATAATAATTATACTTATTACTCCCGATATTATCAATATAACATGCATTATTAGCCATATTATGCAGTTATTATGGCTAGAACTGTAATAAATATACTTACTACTTTCATTGTCATCAATATAACATGCATTATTACCCATATTAAGAAGTTATTATCGATAGAACTGTAATAAATATACTTATTACTTATATTATTATCAATATAACATGCATTATTACCCATATTATGCAGTTATTATCGCTAGAACTATAATAAATATACGTATTACTTTTATTATCATCAATATAACATGCATTATTACCCATATTATGCAGTTATTATCGATAGAACTGTAATAAATACACTTACTACTTTTACTATTATCAATATATCATGCACTATTAGCCATATTTTACTATTATTATCGCTAGAACTATAATAATTATACTTATTACTCCCGATGTTATCAATATAACATGCATTATTACCCATATAATGCAGTTATTATCGCTAGAACTGTAATAATTATACTTATTACTTATATTATTATCAATATAACATGCATTATTACCCATATAATGCAGTTATTATCGCTAGAACTGTAACAATTGTACTCATTACTCATATTATTAGCAATATAACGTGCATTATTACCCATATTATGCAGTTATTATCGCTAGAACTGTAATAATTATACTTATTACTTATATCATTATCAATATAACATGCATTATTACCCATATAATAGAGGTATTATCGCTAGAACTGTAATAATTATACTTATTACTTATATCATTATCAATATAACGTCCATTCTTACCCATATAATGCAGTTATTATCGCTAGAACTGTAATAATTATACTTATTACTTATACTATTAGCAATATAACGTCCATTCTTACCCATATAATGCAGTTATTATCGCTAGAACTCTAATAATTATACTTATTGCTTATATTGTTAGCAATATAACGTGCATTATCACCCATATAATGCAGTTATTATCGCTAGCACTGTAATAATTATACTTATTACTTATATTATTATCAATATAACATGTATTATTACCCATATTATGCAGTTATTATCGCTAGAACTATAATAAATATACGTATTACTTTTATTATCATCAATACTACATGCATTATTACCCATATTATGCAGTTATTGTCGATAGACCTGTAATAAATATACTTATTACTTTTATTATTATCAATATAACATGCACTATTTGCCATATTTTACTATTATTATCGCTAGAACTATAATAATTATACTTATTACTCCCGAAATTATCAATATAACATGCATTATTACCCATATAATGCAGTTATTATCGCTAGAACTGTAATAATTATACTTATTACTTATATTATTCTCAATATAACATGCATTATTACCCATATAATGCAGTTATTATCGCTAGAAACGTAATAATTATACTTATTACTTATATTATTATCAACATAACATGCATTATTACCCATATAATGGAGGTATTATTGCTAGAACTGTAATAATTATACTTATTACTTACACTATTAGCAATATAACGTGCATTGTTACCCATATAATGCAGTTATTATCGCCAGAACTATAATAAATATACGTATTACTCCCAATATTATCAATATAATATGCATTATTACCTATATTATGCAGTTATTATCGCTAGAACTGTAATAATTGTACTCATTACTTTTATTATTAGCAATATAACGTGCATTATTACCCATATTATGCAGTTATTATCGCTAGAACTGTAATGATTATACTTATTACTTATATTATTCTCAATATAACATGCATTATTAGCCATATTATGCAGTTATTATCGCTAGAACTGTAATAAATATACTTACTACTTTCATTATCATCAATATAACATGCATTATTACCCATATTAAGAAGTTATTATCGCTAGAACTGTAATAACTATACTTATTACTCATATTATTATCAATATAACATGCATTATTACCCATATTATGCAGTTATTATCGCTAGAACTATAATAAATATACGTATTACTTTTATTATCATCAATATAACATGCATTATTACCCATATTATGCAGTTATTATCGATAGAACTGTAATAAATATACTTATTACTTTTATTATTATCAACATAACATGCACTATTTGCCATATTTTACTATTATTATCGCTAGAACTATAATAATTATACTTATTACTCCCGATATTATCAATATAACATGCATTATTAGCCATATTATGCAGTTATTATCGCTAGAACTGTAATAAATATACTTTCTACTTTCATTATCATCAATATAACATGCATTATTACCCATATTAAGAAGTTATTATCGATAGAACTGTAATAAATATACATATTACTTATAGTATTATCAATATAACATGCATTATTACCCATATTATGCAGTTATTATCGCTAGAACTATAATAAATATACGTATTACTTTTATTATCATCAATATAACATGCATTATTACCCATATTATGCAGTTATTATCGATAGAACTGTAATAAATATACTTATTACTTAGATTATTATCAATATAACATCCATTATTACCCATATTATGCAGTTATTATCGATAGAACTGTAATAAATATACTTATTACTTTTATTATTATCAACATAACATGCACTATTTGCCATATTTTAATATTATTATCGCTAGAACTATAATAATTATACTTATTACTCCCGATATTATCAATATAACATGCATTATTACCCATATAATGCAGTTATTATCGCTAGAACTGTAATGATTATACTTATTACTTTGATTATTATCAATATAACATCCATTATTACCCATATTATGCAGTTATTATGGATAGGACTGTAATAAATATACTTATTACTTTTATTATTATCAATATAACATGCACTATTTGCCATATTTTACTATTATTATCGCTAGAACTATAATAATTATACTTATTACTCCCGATATTATCAATATAACATGCATTATTACCCATATAATGCAGTTATTATCGCTAGAACTGTTATAATTATACTTATTACTTATATTATTATCAATATAACATGCATTATTACACATATTATGCAGTTATTATCTCTAGAACCATAATAAATATACTTATTACTCCCAATATTATCAATATAACATGCATTTTTACCCATATAATGCAGTTATTATCGCTAGAACTGTAATAATTATACTTATTACTTATATTGTTAGCAATATAACATGCATTATTACCCATATAATGCAGTTATTATCGCTAGAACTATAATAAATATACGTATTACTTTTATTATCATCAATATAACATGCATTATTACCCATATTATGCTGTTATTATGGATAGGACTGTAATAAATATACTTATTACTTTTATTATTATCAATATAACATGCACTATTTGCCATATTTTACTATTATTATCGCTGGAACTATAATAATTATACTTATTACTCCCGATATTATCAATATAACATGCATTATTACCCATATAATGCAGTTATTATCGCTAGAACTGTAATAATTATACTTATTACTTATATTATTATCAATATAACATGCATTATTACCCATATTATGTAGTTATTATCGCTAGAACTATAATAAATATACGTATTACTTTCATTATCATCAATATAACATGCATTATTACCCATATAATGCAGTTATTATCGCTAGAACTGTAATAATTATACTTATTACTTATATTGTTAGCAATATAACGTGCATTATTACCCATATTATGCAGTTATTATCGCTAGAACTATAATAAATATACGTATTACTTTCATTATCATCAGTATAACATGCATTATTACCCACATAATGGAGGTATTATCGCTAGAACTGTAATAATTATACTTATTACTTATATTATTCTCAATATAACATGCATTATTACCCATATTATGCAGTTATTATCGATAGAACTGTAATAAATATACTTATTACTTTTACTATTATCTATATATCATGCACTACTAGCCATATTTTACTATTATTATCGCTAGAACTATAATAATTATACTTATTACTCCCAATATTATCAATATAACATGCCTTATTACGCATATAATGCAGTTATTATCGCTAGAACTGCAATAAATATACTTACTACTTTCATTATCATCAATATAACATGCATTATTACCCATATTATGCAGTTATTATCGATAGAACTGTAATCAATATACTTATTACTTTTACTATTATCAATATATCATGCACTATTAGTCATATTTTACTATTATTATCGCTAGAACTGTAATAATTATACTTATTACTTATATTATTAGCAATATAACGTGCATTATTACCTATATTATGCAGTTATTATCGCTAGAACTGTAGCAGTTATACTTATTACTTATATCATTATCAATATAACATGCATTATTACCCATATAATGGAGGTATTATCGCTAGAACTGTAATAATTATACTTATTACTTATACTATTAGCAATATAACGTGCGTTATTACCCATATAATGCAGTTATTATCGCCAGAATTGTAATAATTATACTTATTACTTATATTATTCACAATATAACATGTATTATTACCCATATTATGCAGTTATTATCGCTAGAAATGTAATAATTATACTTATTACTTAGATTATTATCAATATAACATGCATTATTACCCATATTATGCAGTTATTATCGCTAGAACTGTAATAAATATAAGTATTACTTTTATTATCATCAATATAACATGCATTATTACCCATATTATGCCGTTATTATCGATAGAACTGTAATAAATATATTTATTACTTTTATTATTATCAATATAACATGCACTATTTGCCATATTTTACTATTATTATCGCTAGAACTATAATAATTATACTTATTACTCCCGATATTATCAATATAACATGCATTATTACCCATATAATGCAGTTATTATCGCTAGAACTGTAATAATGATACTTATTGCTTATATTGTTAGCAATATAACGTGCATTATTACCCATATAATGCAGTTATTATCGCTAGAACTGTAATAATTATACTTATTACTTATATTATTATCAATATAACATGCATTATTACCCATATTATGCAGTTATTATCGCCAGTACTATAATAAATATGCGTATTACTCCCAATATTATCAATATAACATGCATTATTACCTATATTATGCAGTTATTATCGCTAGAACTGTAATAATTGTACTCATTACTTTTATTATTAGCAATATAACGTGCATTATTACCCATATTATGCAGTTATTATCGCTAGAACTGTAATGATTATACTTATTACTTATATTATTCTCAATATAACATGCATTATTACCCATATTATGCAGTTATTATGGATAGGACTGTAATAAATATACTTATTACTTTTATTATTATCAATATAACATGCACTATTTGCCATATTTTACTATTATTATCGCTAGAACTATAATAATTATACTTATTACTCCCGATATAATCAATATAACATGCATTATTACCCATATAATGCAGTTATTATCGCTAGAACTGTTATAATTATACTTATTACTTATATTATTATCAATATAACATGCATTATTACCCATATTATGCAGTTATTATCTCTAGAACCATAATAAATATACTTAATACTCCCAATATTATCAATATAACATGCATTTTTACCCATATAATGCAGTTATTATCGCTAGAACTGTAATAATTATACTTATTACTTATATTGTTAGCACTATAACGTGCATTATTACCCATATAATGCAGTTATTATCGCTAGAACTATAATAAATATACGTATTACTTTTATTATCATCAATATAACATGCATTATTACCCATATTATGCAGTTATTATGGATAGGACTGTAATAAATATACTTATTACTTTTATTATTATCAATATAACATGCACTATTTGCCATATTTTACTATTACTATCGCTAGAACTATAATAATTATACTTATTACTCCCGATATTATCAATATAACATGCATTATTACCCATATAATGCAGTTATTATCGCTAGAACTGTTATAATTATACTCATTACTTATATTATTATCAATATAACATGCATTATTACCCATATTATGCAGTTATTATCTCTAGAACCATAATAAATATACTTATTACTCCCAATATTATCAATATAACATGCATTTTTACCCATATAATGCAGTTATTATCGCTAGAACTGTAATAATTATACTTATTACTTATATTGTTAGCAATATAACGTGCATTATTACCCATATAATGCAGTTATTATCGCTAGAACTATAATAAATATACGTATTACTTTTATTATCATCAATATAACATGCATTATTACCCATATTATGCAGTTATTCTGGATAGGACTGTAATAAATATACTTATTACTTTTATTATTATCAATATAACATGCACTATTTGCCATATTTTACTATTATTATCGCTAGAACTATAATAATTATACTTATTACTCCCGATATTATCAATATAACATGCATTATTACCCATATAATGCAGTTACTATCGCTAGAACTGTAATAATTATACTTATTACTTATATTATTATCAATATAACATGCATTATTACCCATATTATGTAGTTATTATCGCTAGAACTATAATAAATATACGTATTACTTTCATTATCATCAATATAACATGCATTATTACCCATATAATGCAGTTATTATCGCTAGAACTGTAATAATTATACTTATTACTTATATTGTTAGCAATATAACGTGCATTATTACCCATATTATGCAGTTATTATCGCTAGAACTATAATAAATATACGTATTACTTTCATTATCATCAGTATAACATGCATTATTACCCACATAATGGAGGTATTATCGCTAGAACTGTAATAATTATACTTATTACTTATATTATTCTCAATATAACATGCATTATTACCCATATTATGCAGTTATTATCGATAGAACTGTAATAAATATACTTATTACTTTTACTATTATCAATATATCATGCACTACTAGCCATATTTTACTATTATTATCGCTAGAACTATAATAATTATACTTATTACTCCCAATATTATCAATATAACATGCCTTATTACGCATATAATGCAGTTATTATCGCTAGAACTGTAATAAATATACTTACTACTTTCATTATCATCAATATAACATGCATTATTACCCATATTATGCAGTTATTATCGATAGAACTGTAATCAATATACTTATTACTTTTACTGTTATCAATATATCATGCACTATTAGTCATATTTTACTATTATTATCGCTAGAACTGTAATAATTATACTTATTACTTATACTATTAGCAATATAACGTGCATTGTTACCCATATAATGCAGTTATTATCGCTAGAACTGTAATAATTATACTTATTACTTATATTGTTAGCAATATAACGTGCATTATTACCCATATTATGCAGTTATTGTCGATAGAACTGTAATAAATATACTTATTACTTTTATTATTATCAATATAACATGCACTATTTGCCATATTTTACTATTATTATCGCTAGAACTGTAATAATTATACTTATTACTTATATTATTAGCAATATAACGTGCATTATTACCTATATTATGCAGTTATTATCGCTAGAACTGTAGCAGTTATACTTATTACTTATATCATTATCAATATAACATGCATTATTACCCATATAATGGAGGTATTATCGCTAGAACTGTAATAATTATACTTATTACTTAGATTATTATCAATATAACATGCATTATTACCCATATTATGCAGTTATTATCGCTAGAACTGTAATAAATATACTTACTACTTTCATTATCATCAATATAACATGCATTATTACCCATATTATGCAGTTATTATCGATAGAACTGTAATAAATATACTTACTACTTTCATTATCATCAATATAACATGCATTATTACCCATATTATGCAGTTATTATCGATAGAACTGTAATCAATATACTTATTACTTTTACTATTATCAATATATCATGCACTATTAGTCATATTTTACTATTATTATCGCTAGAACTATAATAATTATACTTATTACTCCCGATATTATCAATATAACATGCATTATTACCCATATAATGCAGTTATTATCGCTAGAAATGTAATAATTACACTTATTACTTATACTATTAGCAATAAAACGTGCATTGTTACCCATATAATGCAGTTATTATCGCTAGAACTATAATAATTATACTTATTACTCCCGATATTATCAATATAACATGCATTATTACCCATATAATGCAGTTATTATCGCCAGAACTGTAATAATTATACTTATTACTTTTATTATCATCAATATAACATGCATTATTACCCATATTATGCCGTTATTATCGATAGAACTGTAATAAATATATTTATTACTTTTATTATTATCAATATAACATGCACTATTTGCCATATTTTACTATTATTATCGCTAGAACTATAATAATTATACTTATTACTCCCGATATTATCAATATAACATGCATTATTACCCATATAATGCAGTTATTATCGCTAGAACTGTAATAATGATACTTATTGCTTATATTGTTAGCAATATAACGTGCATTATTACCCATATAATGCAGTTATTATCGCTAGAACTGTAATAATTATACTTATTACTTATATTATTATCAATATAACATGCATTATTACCCATATTATGCAGTTATTATCGCCAGTACTATAATAAATATGCGTATTACTCCCAATATTATCAATATAACATGCATTATTACCTATATTATGCAGTTATTATCGCTAGAACTGTAATAATTGTACTCATTACTTTTATTATTAGCAATATAACGTGCATTATTACCCATATTATGCAGTTATTATCGCTAGAACTGTAATGATTATACTTATTACTTATATTATTCTCAATATAACATGCATTATTAGCCATATTATGCAGTTATTATCGCTAGAACTGTAATAAATATACTAACTACTTTCATTATCATCAATATAACATGCATTATTACCCATATTAAGAAGTTATTATCGCTAGAACTGTAATAACTATACTTATTACTCATATTATTATCAATATAACATGCATTATTACCCATATTATGCAGTTATTATCGCTAGAACTATAATAAATATACGTATTACTTTTATTATCATCAATATAACATGCATTATTACCCATATTATGCAGTTATTATCGATAGAACTGTAATAAATATACTTATTACTTTTATTATTATCAACATAACATGCACTATTTGCCATATTTTACTATTATTATCGCTAGAACTATAATAATTATACTTATTACTCCCGATATTATCAATATAACATGCATTATTAGCCATATTATGCAGTTATTATCGCTAGAACTGTAATAAATATACTTTCTACTTTCATTATCATCAATATAACATGCATTATTACCCATATTAAGAAGTTATTATCGATAGAACTGTAATAAATATACATATTACTTATAGTATTATCAATATAACATGCATTATTACCCATATTATGCAGTTATTATCGCTAGAACTATAATAAATATACGTATTACTTTTATTATCATCAATATAACATGCATTATTACCCATATTATGCAGTTATTATCGATAGAACTGTAATAAATATACTTATTACTTTTATTATTATCAACATAACAAGCACTATTTGCCATATTTTACTATTATTATCGCTAGAACTATAATAATTATACTTATTACTCCCGATATTATCAATATAACATGCATTATTACCCATATAATGCAGTTATTATCGCTAGAACTGTAATGATTATACTTATTACTTAGATTATTATCAATATAACATCCATTATTACCCATATTATGCAGTTATTATGGATAGGACTGTAATAAATATACTTATTACTTTTATTATTATCAATATAACATGCACTATTTGCCATATTTTACTATTATTATCGCTAGAACTATAATAATTATACTTATTACTCCCGATATTATCAATATAACATGCATTATTACCCATATAATGCAGTTATTATCGCTAGAACTGTTATAATTATACTTATTACTTATATTATTATCAATATAACATGCATTATTACCCATATTATGCAGTTATTATCTCTAGAACCATAATAAATATACTTAATACTCCCAATATTATCAATATAACATGCATTTTTACCCATATAATGCAGTTATTATCGCTAGAACTGTAATAATTATACTTATTACTTATATTGTTAGCACTATAACGTGCATTATTACCCATATAATGCAGTTATTATCGCTAGAACTATAATAAATATACGTATTACTTTTATTATCATCAATATAACATGCATTATTACCCATATTATGCAGTTATTATGGATAGGACTGTAATAAATATACTTATTACTTTTATTATTATCAATATAACATGCACTATTTGCCATATTTTACTATTACTATCGCTAGAACTATAATAATTATACTTATTACTCCCGATATTATCAATATAACATGCATTATTACCCATATAATGCAGTTATTATCGCTAGAACTGTTATAATTATACTCATTACTTATATTATTATCAATATAACATGCATTATTACCCATATTATGCAGTTATTATCTCTAGAACCATAATAAATATACTTATTACTCCCAATATTATCAATATAACATGCATTTTTACCCATATAATGCAGTTATTATCGCTAGAACTGTAATAATTATACTTATTACTTATATTGTTAGCAATATAACGTGCATTATTACCCATATAATGCAGTTATTATCGCTAGAACTATAATAAATATACGTATTACTTTTATTATCATCAATATAACATGCATTATTACCCATATTATGCAGTTATTATGGATAGGACTGTAATAAATATACTTATTACTTTTATTATTATCAATATAACATGCACTATTTGCCATATTTTACTATTATTATCGCTAGAACTATAATAATTATACTTATTACTCCCGATATTATCAATATAACATGCATTATTACCCATATAATGCAGTTATTATCGCTAGAACTGTAATAATTATACTTATTACTTATATTATTATCAATATAACATGCATTATTACCCATATTATGTAGTTATTATCGCTAGAACTATAATAAATATACGTATTACTTTCATTATCATCAATATAACATGCATTATTACCCATATAATGCAGTTATTATCGCTAGAACTGTAATAATTATACTTATTACTTATATTGTTAGCAATATAACGTGCATTATTACCCATATTATGCAGTTATTATCGCTAGAACTATAATAAATATACGTATTACTTTCATTATCATCAGTATAACATGCATTATTACCCATATTATGCAGTTATTATCGATAGAACTGTAATCAATATACTTATTACTTTTACTATTATCAATATATCATGCACTATTAGTCATATTTTACTATTATTATCGCTAGAACTATAATAATTATACTTATTACTCCCGATATTATCAATATAACATGCATTATTACCCATATAATGCAGTTATTATCGCTAGAACTATAATAAATATACGTATTACTTTTATTATCATCAATATAACATGCATTATTACCCATATTATGCAGTTATTATGGATAGGACTGTAATAAATCTACTTATTACTTTTATTATTATCAATATAACATGCACTATTTGCCATATTTTACTATTATTATCGCTAGAACTATAATAATTATACTTATTACTCCCGATATTATCAATATAACATGCATTATTACCCATATAATGCAGTTATTATCGCTAGAACTGTAATAATTATACTTATTACTTATATTATTATCAATATAACATGCATTATTACCCATATTATGTAGTTATTATCGCTAGAACTATAATAAATATACGTATTACTTTCATTATCATCAATATAACATGCATTATTACCCATATAATGCAGTTATTATCGCTAGAACTGTAATAATTATACTTATTACTTATATTGTTAGCAATATAACGTGCATTATTACCCATATTATGCAGTTATTATCGCTAGAACTATAATAAATATACGTATTACTTTCATTATCATCAGTATAACATGCATTATTACCCACATAATGGAGGTATTATCGCTAGAACTGTAATAATTATACTTATTACTTATATTATTCTCAATATAACATGCATTATTACCCATATTATGCAGTTATTATCGATAGAACTGTAATAAATATACTTATTACTTTTACTATTATCAATATATCATGCACTACTAGCCATATTTTACTATTATTATCGCTAGAACTATAATAATTATACTTATTACTCCCAATATTATCAATATAACATGCCTTATTACGCATATAATGCAGTTATTATCGCTAGAACTGTAATAAATATACTTACTACTTTCATTATCATCAATATAACATGCATTATTACCCATATTATGCAGTTATTATCGATAGAACTGTAATCAATATACTTATTACTTTTACTATTATCAATATATCATGCACTATTAGTCATATTTTACTATTATTATCGCTAGAACTGTTATAATTATACTTATTACTTATATTATTAGCAATATAACGTGCGTTATTACCCATATAATGCAGTTATTATCGCCAGAATTGTAATAATTATACTTATTACTTATATTATTCTCAATATAACATGTATTATTACCCATATTATGCAGTTATTATCGCTAGAACTATAATAATTATACTTATTACTCCCGATATTATCAATATAACATGCATTATTACCCATATAATGCAGTTATTATCGCTAGAACTGTTATAATTATACTTATTACTTATATTATTATCAATATAACATGCATTATTACCCATATTATGCAGTTATTATCTCTAGAACCATAATAAATATACTTAATACTCCCAATATTATCAATATAACATGCATTTTTACCCATATAATGCAGTTATTATCGCTAGAACTGTAATAATTATACTTATTACTTATATTGTTAGCACTATAACGTGCATTATTACCCATATAATGCAGTTATTATCGCTAGAACTATAATAAATATACGTATTACTTTTATTATCATCAATATAACATGCATTATTACCCATATTATGCAGTTATTATGGATAGGACTGTAATAAATATACTTATTACTTTTATTATTATCAATATAACATGCACTATTTGCCATATTTTACTATTATTATCGCTAGAACTATAATAATTATACTTATTACTCCCGATATTATCAATATAACATGCATTATTACCCATATAATGCAGTTATTATCGCTAGAACTGTTATAATTATACTTATTACTTATATTATTATCAATATAACATGCATTATTACCCATATTATGCAGTTATTATCTCTAGAACCATAATAAATATACTTATTACTCCCAATATTATCAATATAACATGCATTTTTACCCATATGATGCAGTTATTATCGCTGGAACTGTAATAATTATACTTATTACTTATATTGTTAGCAATATAACGTGCATTATTACCCATATAATGCAGTTATTATCGCTAGAACTATAATAAATATACGTATTACTTTTATTATCATCAATATAACATGCATTATTACCCATATTATGCAGTTATTATGGATAGGACTGTAATAAATATACTTATTACTTTTATTATTATCAATATAACATGCACTATTTGCCATATTTTACTATTATTATCGCTAGAACTATAATAATTATACTTATTACTCCCGATATTATCAATATAACATGCATTATTACCCATATAATGCAGTTATTATCGCTAGAACTGTAATAATTATACTTATTACTTATATTATTATCAATACAACATGCATTATTACCCATATTATGTAGTTATTATCGCTAGAACTATAATAAATATACGTATTACTTTCATTATCATCAATATAACATGCATTATTACCCATATAATGCAGTTATTATCGCTAGAACTGTAATAATTATACTTATTACTTATATTGTTAGCAATATAACGTGCATTATTACCCATATTATGCAGTTATTATCGCTAGAACTATAATAAATATACGTATTACTTTCATTATCATCAGTATAACATGCATTATTACCCACATAATGGAGGTATTATCGCTAGAACTGTAATAATTATACTTATTACTTATATTATTCTCAATATAACATGCATTATTACCCATATTATGCAGTTATTATCGATAGAACTGTAATAAATATACTTATTACTTTTACTATTATCAATATATCATGCACTACTAGCCATATTTTACTATTATTATCGCTAGAACTATAATAATTATACTTATTACTCCCAATATTATCAATATAACATGCCTTATTACGCATATAATGCAGTTATTATCGCTAGAACTGTAATAAATATACTTACTACTTTCATTATCATCAATATAACATGCATTATTACCCATATTATGCAGTTATTATCGATAGAACTGTAATCAATATACTTATTACTTTTACTGTTATCAATATATCATGCACTATTAGTCATATTTTACTATTATTATCGCTAGAACTGTAATAATTATACTTATTACTTATACTATTAGCAATATAACGTGCATTGTTACCCATATAATGCAGTTATTATCGCTAGAACTGTAATAATTATACTTATTACTTATATTGTTAGCAATATAACGTGCATTATTACCCATATTATGCAGTTATTGTCGATAGAACTGTAATAAATATACTTATTACTTTTATTATTATCAATATAACATGCACTATTTGCCATATTTTACTATTATTATCGCTAGAACTGTAAGAATTATACTTATTACTTATATTATTAGCAATATAACGTGCATTATTACCTATATTATGCAGTTATTATCGCTAGAACTGTAGCAGTTATACTTATTACTTATATCATTATCAATATAACATGCATTATTACCCATATAATGGAGGTATTATCGCTAGAACTGTAATAATTATACTTATTACTTAGATTATTATCAATATAACATGCATTATTACCCATACTATGCAGTTATTATCGCTAGAACTGTAATAAATATACTTACTACTTTCATTATCATCAATATAACATGCATTATTACACATATTATGCAGTTATTATCGATAGAACTGTAATCAATATACTTATTACTTTTACTATTATCAATATATCATGCACTATTTGCCATATTTTACTATTATTATCGCTAGAACTATAATAATTATACTTATTACTCCCGATATTATCAATATAACATGCATTATTACCCATATAATGCAGTTATTATCGCTAGAACTGTTATAATTATACTTATTACTTATATTATTATCAATATAACATGCATTATTACACATATTATGCAGTTATTATCTCTAGAACCATAATAAATATACTTATTACTCCCAATATTATCAATATAACATGCATTTTTACCCATATAATGCAGTTATTATCGCTAGAACTGTAATAATTATACATATTACTTATATTGTTAGCAATATAACATGCATTATTACCCATATAATGCAGTTATTATCGCTAGAACTATAATAAATATACGTATTACTTTTATTATCATCAATATAACATGCATTATTACCCATATTATGCAGTTATTATGGATAGGACTGTAATAAATATACTTATTACTTTTATTATTATCAATATAACATGCACTATTTGCCATATTTTACTATTATTATCGCTAGAACTATAATAATTATACTTATTACTCCCGATATTATCAATATAACATGCATTATTACCCATATAATGCAGTTATTATCGCTAGAACTGTAATAATTATACTTATTACTTATATTATTATCAATATAACATGCATTATTACCCATATTATGTAGTTATTATCGCTAGAACTATAATTAATGTACGTATTACTTTCATTATCATCAATATAACATGCATTATTACCCATATAATGCAGTTATTATCGCTAGAACTGTAATAATTATACTTATTACTTATATTGTTAGCAATATAACGTGCATTATTACCCATATTATGCAGTTATTATCGCTAGAACTATAATAAATATACGTATTACTTTCATTATCATCAGTATAACATGCATTATTACCCACATAATGGAGGTATTATCGCTAGAACTGTAATAATTATACTTATTACTTATATTATTCTCAATATAACATGCATTATTACCCATATTATGCAGTTATTATCGATAGAACTGTAATAAATATACTTATTACTTTTACTATTATCAATATATCATGCACTACTAGCCATATTTTACTATTATTATCGCTAGAACTATAATAATTATACTTATTACTCCCAATATTATCAATATAACATGCCTTATTACGCATATAATGCAGTTATTATCGCTAGAACTGTAATAAATATACTTACTACTTTCATTATCGTCAATATAACATGCATTATTACCCATATTATGCAGTTATTATCGATAGAACTGTAATCAATATACTTATTACTTTTACTATTTTCAATATATCATGCACTATTAGTCATATTTTACTATTATTATCGCTAGAACTGTAATAATTATACTTATTACTTATATTATTAGCAATATAACGTGCGTTATTACCCATATAATGCAGTTATTATCGCCAGAATTGTAATAATTATACTTATTACTTATATTATTCTCAATATAACATGTATTATTACCCATATTATGCAGTTATTATCGCTAGAAATATAATAATTATACTTATTACTTAGATTATTATCAATATAACATGCATTATTACCCATATTATGCAGTTATTATCCCTAGAACTGTAATAAATATACGTATTACTTTTATTATCATCAATATAACATGCATTATTACCCATATTATGCCGTTATTATCGATAGAACTGTAATAAATATATTTATTACTTTTATTATTATCAATATAACATGCACTATTTGCCATATTTTACTATTATTATCGCTAGAACTATAATAATTATACTTATTACTCCCGATATTATCAATATAACATGCATTATTACCCATATAATGCAGTTATTATCGCTAGAACTGTAATAATTGTACTCATTACTTATATTATTAGCAATATAACGTGCATTATTACCCATATTATGCAGTTATTATCGCTAGAACTATAATAAATATACGTATTACTTTCATTATCATCACTATAACATGCATTATTACCCATATAATGGAGGTATTATCGCTAGAACTGTAATAATTATACTTATTACTTATATTATTATCAATATAACATGCATTATTACCCATATTATGCACTTATTATCGACAGAACTGTAATAAATACACTTACTACTTTTACTATTATCAATATATCATGCACTATTAGCCATATGTTACTATTATTATCACTAGAACTATAATAATTATACTTATTACTCCCGATGTTATCAATATAACATGCGTTATTACCCATATAATGCAGTTATTATCGCTAGAACTGTAATAATTATACTTATTACTTATATTATTCTCAATATAACATGCATTATTACCCATATTATGCAGTTATTATCGCTGGAGCTGTAATAATTGTACTCATTACTTATATTATTAGCAATATAACCTGCATTATTACCCATATTATGCAGTTATTATCGCTAGAACTGTAATAATTATACTTATTACTTATATCATTATCAATATAACATGCATTATAACCCATATAATAGAGGTATTATCGCTAGAACTGTAATAATTATACTTATTACTTATACTATTAGCAATATAACGTGCATTATTACCTATATTATGCAGTTATTATCGCTAGAACTGTAGCAGTTATACTTATTACTTATATCATTATCAATATAACATGCATTATTACCCATATAATGGAGGTATTATCGCTAGAACTGTAATAATTATACTTATTACTTAGATTATTATCAATATAACATGCATTATTACCCATACTATGCAGTTATTATCGCTAGAACTATAATAAATATACGTATTACTTTTATTATCATCAATATAACATGCATTATTACCCATATTATGCAGTTATTATCGATAGAACTGTAATAAATATACTTATTACTTTTATTATTATCAATATAACATGCACTATTTGCCATATTTTACTATTAATATCGCTAGAACTATAATAATTATACTTATTACTCCCGATATTATCAATATAACATGCATTATTACCCATATAATGCAGTTATTATCGCTAGAACTGTAATAATTATACTTATTACTTATATTATTCTCAATATAACATGCATTATTACCCATATTATGCAGTTATTATCGCTAGAACTATAATAAATATACGTATTACTTTCATTATCATCAACATAACATGCATTATTACCCATATAATGGAGGTATTATCGCTAGAACTGTAATAATAATACTGATTACTTATATTATTATCAATATAACATGCATTATTACCCATATTATGCAGTTATTATCCCTAGAACCATAATAAATATACTTATTACTCCCAATATTATCAATATAACATGCATTTTTACCCATATAATGCAGTTATTATCGCTAGAACTGTAATAATTATACTTATTACTTATATCATTATCAATATAACATGCATTATTACCCATATAATGGAGGTATTATCGCTTGAACTGTAATAATTATACTTATTACTTATACTATTAGCAATATAACGTGCATTGTTACCCATATAATGCAGTTATTATCGCTAGAACTGTAATAATTATACTTATTACTTATATTGTTAGCAATATAACGTGCATTATTACCCATATTATGCAGTTATTGTCGATAGAACTGTAATAAATATACTTATTACTTTTATTATTATCAATATAACATGCACTATTTGCCATATTTTACTATTATTATCGCTAGAACTATACTAATTATACTTATTACTCCCGATATTATCAATATAACATGCATTATTACCCATATAATGCAGTTATTATCGCTAGAACTGTAATAATTATACTTATTGCTTATATTGTTAGCAATATAACGTGCATTATTACCCATATAATGCAGTTATTATCGCTAGAACTGTAATAATTATACTTATTACTTATATTATTATCAATATAACATGCATTATTACCCATATTATGCAGTTATTATCGCTAGAACTATAATAAATATACGTATTTCTCCCAATATTATCAATATAACATGCATTATTACCTATATTATGCAGTTATTATCGCTAGAACTGTAATAATTGTACTCATTACTTTTATTATTAGCAATATAACGTGCATTATTACCCATATTATGCAGTTATTATCGCTAGAACTGTAATGATTATACTTATTACTTATATTATTCTCAATATAACATGCATTATTAGCCATATTATGCAGTTATTATCTCTAGAACCATAATAAATATACTTATTACTCCCAATATTATCAATATAACATGCATTTTTACCCATATAATGCAGTTATTATCGCTAGAACTGTAATAATTATACATATTACTTATATTGTTAGCAATATAACATGCATTATTACCCATATTATGCAGTTATTATGGATAGGACTGTAATAAATATACTTATTACTTTTATTATTATCAATATAACATGCACTATTTGCCATATTTTACTATTATTATCGCTAGAACTATAATAATTATACTTATTACTCCCGATATTATCAATATAACATGCATTATTACCCATATAATGCAGTTATTATCGCTAGAACTGTAATAATTATACTTATTACTTATATTATTATCAATATAACATGCATTATTACCCATATTATGTAGTTATTATCGCTAGAACTATAATAAATATACGTATTACTTTCATTATCATCAATATAACATGCATTATTACCCATATAATGCAGTTATTATCGCTAGAACTGTAATAATTATACTTATTACTTATATTGTTAGCAATATAACGTGCATTATTACCCATATTATGCAGTTATTATCGCTAGAACTATAATAAATATACGTATTACTTTCATTATCATCAGTATAACATGCATTATTACCCACATAATGGAGGTATTATCGCTAGAACTGTAATAATTATACTTATTACTTATATTATTCTCAATATAACATGCATTATTACCCATATTATGCAGTTATTATCGATAGAACTGTAATAAATATACTTATTACTTTTACTATTATCAATATATCATGCACTACTAGCCATATTTTACTATTATTATCGCTAGAACTATAATAATTATACTTATTACTCCCATTATTATCAATATAACATGCCTTATTACGCATATAATGCAGTTATTATCGCTAGAACTGTAATAAATATACTTACTACTTTCATTATCGTCAATATAACATGCATTATTACCCATATTATGCAGTTATTATCGATAGAACTGTAATCAATATACTTATTACTTTTACTATTTTCAATATATCATGCACTATTAGTCATATTTTACTATTATTATCGCTAGAACTGTAATAATTATACTTATTACTTATATTATTAGCAATATAACGTGCGTTATTACCCATATAATGCAGTTATTATCGCCAGAATTGTAATAATTATACTTATTACTTATATTATTCTCAATATAACATGTATTATTACCCATATTATGCAGTTATTATCGCTAGAAATATAATAATTATACTTATTACTTAGATTATTATCAATATAACATGCATTATTACCCATATTATGCAGTTATTATCGCTAGAACTGTAATAAATATACGTATTACTTTTATTATCATCAATATAACATGCATTATTACCCATATTATGCCGTTATTATCGATAGAACTGTAATAAATATATTTATTACTTTTATTATTATCAATATAACATGCACTATTTGCCATATTTTACTATTATTATCGCTAGAACTATAATAATTATACTTATTACTCCCGATATTATCAATATAACATGCATTATTACCCATATAATGCAGTTATTATCGCTAGAACTGTAATAATTGTACTCATTACTTATATTATTAGCAATATAACCTGCATTATTACCCATATTATGCAGTTATTATCGCTAGAACTGTAATAATTATACTTATTACTTATATCATTATCAATATAACATGCATTATAACCCATATAATAGAGGTATTATCGCTAGAACTGTAATAATTATACTTATTACTTATACTATTAGCAATATAACGTGCATTATTACCTATATTATGCAGTTATTATCGCTAGAACTGTAGCAGTTATACTTATTACTTATATCATTATCAATATAACATGCATTATTACCCATATAATGGAGGTATTATCGCTAGAACTGTAATAATTATACTTATTACTTAGATTATTATCAATATAACATGCATTATTACCCATACTATGCAGTTATTATCGCTAGAACTATAATAAATATACGTATTACTTTTATTATCATCAATATAACATGCATTATTACCCATATTATGCAGTTATTATCGATAGAACTGTAATAAATATACTTATTACTTTTATTATTATCAATATAACATGCACTATTTGCCATATTTTACTATTAATATCGCTAGAACTATAATAATTATACTTATTACTCCCGATATTATCAATATAACATGCATTATTACCCATATAATGCAGTTATTATCGCTAGAACTGTAATAATTATACTTATTACTTATATTATTCTCAATATAACATGCATTATTACCCATATTATGCAGTTATTATCGCTAGAACTATAATAAATATACGTATTACTTTCATTATCATCAACATAACATGCATTATTACCCATATAATGGAGGTATTATCGCTAGAACTGTAATAATAATACTGATTACTTATATTATTATCAATATAACATGCATTATTACCCATATTATGCAGTTATTATCCCCAGAACCATAATAAATATACTTATTACTCCCAATATTATCAATATAACATGCATTTTTACCCATATAATGCAGTTATTATCGCTAGAACTGTAATAATTATACTTATTACTTATATCATTATCAATATAACATGCATTATTACCCATATAATGGAGGTATTATCGCTTGAACTGTAATAATTATACTTATTACTTATACTATTAGCAATATAACGTGCATTGTTACCCATATAATGCAGTTATTATCGCTAGAACTGTAATAATTATACTTATTACTTATATTGTTAGCAATATAACGTGCATTATTACCCATATTATGCAGTTATTGTCGATAGAACTGTAATAAATATACTTATTACTTTTATTATTATCAATATAACATGCACTATTTGCCATATTTTACTATTATTATCGCTAGAACTATACTAATTATACTTATTACTCCCGATATTATCAATATAACATGCATTATTACCCATATAACGCAGTTATTATCGCTAGAACTGTAATAATTATACTTATTGCTTATATTGTTAGCAATATAACGTGCATTATTACCCATATAATGCAGTTATTATCGCTAGAACTGTAATAATTATACTTATTACTTATATTATTATCAATATAACATGCATTATTACCCTTATTATGCAGTTATTATCGCTAGATCTATAATAAATATACGTATTTCTCCCAATATTATCAATATAACATGCATTATTACCTATATTATGCAGTTATTATCGCTAGAACTGTAATAATTGTACTCATTACTTTTATTATTAGCAATATAACGTGCATTATTACCCATATTATGCAGTTATTATCGCTAGAACTGTAATGATTATACTTATTACTTATATTATTCTCAATATAACATGCATTATTAGCCATATTATGCAGTTATTATCTCTAGAACCATAATAAATATACTTATTACTCCCAATATTATCAATATAACATGCATTTTTACCCATATAATGCAGTTATTATCGCTAGAACTGTAATAATTATACATATTACTTATATTGTTAGCAATATAACATGCATTATTACCCATATTATGCAGTTATTATGGATAGGACTGTAATAAATATACTTATTACTTTTATTATTATCAATATAACATGCACTATTTGCCATATTTTACTATTATTATCGCTAGAACTATAATAATTATACTTATTACTCCCGATATTATCAATATAACATGCATTATTACCCATATAATGCAGTTATTATCGCTAGAACTGTAATAATTATACTTATTACTTATATTATTATCAATATAACATGCATTATTACCCATATTATGTAGTTATTATCGCTAGAACTATAATAAATATACGTATTACTTTCATTATCATCAATATAACATGCATTATTACCCATATAATGCAGTTATTATCGCTAGAACTGTAATAATTATACTTATTACTTATATTGTTAGCAATATAACGTGCATTATTACCCATATTATGCAGTTATTATCGCTAGAACTATAATAAATATACGTATTACTTTCATTATCATCAGTATAACATGCATTATTACCCACATAATGGAGGTATTATCGATAGAACTGTAATAATTATACTTATTACTTATATTATTCTCAATATAACATGCATTATTACCCATATTATGCAGTTATTATCGATAGAACTGTAATAAATATACTTATTACTTTTACTATTATCAATATATCATGCACTACTAGCCATATTTTACTATTATTATCGCTAGAACTATAATAATTATACTTATTACTCCCAATATTATCAATATAACATGCCTTATTACGCATATAATGCAGTTATTATCGCTAGAACTGTAATAAATATACTTACTACTTTCATTATCGTCAATATAACATGCATTATTACCCATATTATGCAGTTATTATCGATAGAACTGTAATCAATATACTTATTACTTTTACTATTTTCAATATATCATGCACTATTAGTCATATTTTACTATTATTATCGCTAGAACTGTAATAATTATACTTATTACTTATATTATTAGCAATATAACGTGCGTTATTACCCATATAATGCAGTTATTATCGCCAGAATTGTAATAATTATACTTATTACTTATATTATTCTCAATATAACATGTATTATTACCCATATTATGCAGTTATTATCGCTAGAAATATAATAATTATACTTATTACTTAGATTATTATCAATATAACATGCATTATTACCCATATTATGCAGTTATTATCGCTAGAACTGTAATAAATATACGTATTACTTTTATTATCATCAATATAACATGCATTATTACCCATATTATGCCGTTATTATCGATAGAACTGTAATAAATATATTTATTACTTTTATTATTATCAATATAACATGCACTATTTGCCATATTTTACTATTATTATCGCTAGAACTATAATAATTATACTTATTACTCCCGATATTATCAATATAACATGCATTATTACCCATATAATGCAGTTATTATCGCTAGAACTGTAATAATTGTACTCATTACTTATATTATTAGCAATATAACGTGCATTATTACCCATATTATGCAGTTATTATCGCTAGAACTATAATAAATATACGTATTACTTTCATTATCATCACTATAACATGCATTATTACCCATATAATGGAGGTATTATCGCTAGAACTGTAATAATTATACTTATTACTTATATTATTATCAATATAACATGCATTATTACCCATATTATGCACTTATTATCGACAGAACTGTAATGAATACACTTACTACTTTTACTATTATCAATATATCATGCACTATTAGCCATATGTTACTATTATTATCACTAGAACTATAATAATTATACTTATTACTCCCGATGTTATCAATATAACATGCCTTATTACCCATATAATGCAGTTATTATCGCTAGAACTGTAATAATTATACTTATTACTTATATTATTCTCAATATAACATGCATTATTACCCATATTATGCAGTTATTATCGCTGGAGCTGTAATAATTGTACTCATTACTTATATTATTAGCAATATAACCTGCATTATTACCCATATTATGCAGTTATTATCGCTAGAACTGTAATAATTATACTTATTACTTATATCATTATCAATATAACATGCATTATAACCCATATAATAGAGGTATTATCGCTAGAACTGTAATAATTATACTTATTACTTATACTATTAGCAATATAACGTGCATTATTACCCATATTATGCAGTTATTATCGCTAGAACTATAATAAATATACGTATTACTTTTATTATCATCAATATAACATGCATTATTACCCATATTATGCAGTTATTATCGATAGAACTGTAATAAATATACTTATTACTTTTATTATTATCAATATAACATGCACTATTTGCCATATTTTACTATTAATATCGCTAGAACTATAATAATTATACTTATTACTCCCGATATTATCAATATAACATGCATTATTACCCATATAATGCAGTTATTATCGCTAGAACTGTAATAATTATACTTATTACTTATATTATTCTCAATATAACATGCATTATTACCCATATTATGCAGTTATTATCGCTAGAACTATAATAAATATACGTATTACTTTCATTATCATCAACATAACATGCATTATTACCCATATAATGGAGGTATTATCGCTAGAACTGTAATAATAATACTGATTACTTATATTATTATCAATATAACATGCATTATTACCCATATTATGCAGTTATTATCCCTAGAACCATAATAAATATACTTATTACTCCCAATATTATCAATATAACATGCATTTTTACCCATATAATGCAGTTATTATCGCTAGAACTGTAATAATTATACTTATTACTTATATCATTATCAATATAACATGCATTATTACCCATATAATGGAGGTATTATCGCTTGAACTGTAATAATTATACTTATTACTTATACTATTAGCAATATAACGTGCATTGTTACCCATATAATGCAGTTATTATCGCTAGAACTGTAATAATTATACTTATTACTTATATTGTTAGCAATATAACGTGCATTATTACCCATATTATGCAGTTATTGTCGATAGAACTGTAATAAATATACTTATTACTTTTATTATTATCAATATAACATGCACTATTTGCCATATTTTACTATTATTATCGCTAGAACTATACTAATTATACTTATTACTCCCGATATTATCAATATAACATGCATTATTACCCATATAATGCAGTTATTATCGCTAGAACTGTAATAATTATACTTATTGCTTATATTGTTAGCAATATAACGTGCATTATTACCCATATAATGCAGTTATTATCGCTAGAACTGTAATAATTATACTTAATACTTATATTATTATCAATATAACATGCATTATTACCCATATTATGCAGTTATTATCGCTAGAACTATAATAAATATACGTATTTCTCCCAATATTATCAATATAACATGCATTATTACCTATATTATGCAGTTATTATCGCTAGAACTGTAATAATTATACTTATTACTTATATTGTTAGCAATATAACGTGCATTATTACCCATATTATGCAGTTATTGTCGATAGAACTGTAATAAATATACTTATTACTTTTATTATTGTCAATATAACATGCACTATTTGCCATATTTTACTATTATTATCGCTAGAACTATAATAATTATACTTATTACTCCCGATATTATCAATATAACATGCATTATTACCCATATAATGCAGTTATTATCGCTAGAACTGTAATAATTATACTTATTGCTTATATTGTTAGCAATATAACGTGCATTATTACCCATATAATGCAGTTATTATCGCTAGAACTGTAATAAATATACTTACTACTTTCATTATCATCAATATAACATGCATTATTACCCATATTAAGAAGTTATTATCGCTAGAACTGTAATAATTATACTTATTACTCCTATTATTATCAATATAACATGCATTATTACCCATATAATGCAGTTATTATCGCTAGAACTGTAATAATTATACTTATTACTTATATTATTATCAACATAACATGCATTATTACCCATATAATGGAGGTATTATTGCTAGAACTGTAATAATTATACTTATTACTTACACTATTAGCAATATAACGTGCATTGTTACCCATATAATGCAGTTATTATCGCCAGAACTGTAATAATTATACTTATTACTTATATTATTCTCAATATAACATGCATTATTACCCATATTATGCAGTTATTATCGCAAGAACTATAATAAATATACGTATTACTTTTATTATCATCAATATAACTTGCATTATTACCCATATTATGCAGTTATTATCGATAGAACTGTAATAAATATATTTATTAGTTTTATTATTATCAATATAACATGCACCATTTGCCATATTTTACTATTATTATCGCTAGAACTATAATAATTATACTTATTACTCCCGATATTATCAATATAACATGCATTATTACCCATATAATGCAGTTATTATCGCCAGAACTGTAATAATTATACTTATTACTTATATTATTCTCAATATAACATGCATTATTACCCATATTATGCAGTTCTTATCGGTAGAACTATAATAAATATACGTATTACTTTCATTATCATGAATATAACATGCACTATTTGCCATATTTTACTATTATTATCGCTAGAACTATAATAATTATACTTATTACTCCCGATATTATCAATATAACATGCATTATTACCCATATAATGCAGTTATTATCGCTAGAACTGTAATAATTATACTTATTACTTATATTATTATCAATATAACATGCATTATTACCCATATTATGTAGTTATTATCGCTAGAACTATAATAAATATACGTATTACTTTCATTATCATCAATATAACGTGCATTATTACCCATATTATGCAGTTATTATCGCTAGAACTGTAATAATTATACTTATTACTCATATTATTATCAATATAACCTGCATTATTACCCATATAATGGAGGTATTATCGCTAGAACTGTAATAATTATACTTATTACTTATACTATTAGCAATATAACGTGCATTATCACCCATATAATGCAGTTATTATCGCTAGAACTATAATAAATATACGTATTACTTTCATTATCATCAATATAACATGCATTATTACCCATATAATGCAGTTATTATCGCTAGAACTGTAATAATTATACTTATTACTTATATTATTATCAATATAACGTGCATTGTTACCCATATAATGCAGTTATTATCGCCAGAACTATAATAATTATACTTATTACTTATATTATTCTCAATATAACATGCATTATTACCCATATTATGCAGTTATTATCGCAAGAACTATAATAAATATACGTATTACTTTTATTATCATCAATATAACTTGCATTATTACCCATATTATGCAGTTATTATCGATAGAACTGTAATAAATATATTTATTAGTTTTATTATTATCAATATAACATGCACCATTTGCCATATTTTACTATTGTTATCGGTAGAACTATAATAATTATACTTATTACTCCCGATATTATCAATATAACATGCATTATTACCCATATAATGCAGTTATTATCGCCAGAACTGTAATAATTATACTTATTACTTATATTATTCTCAATATAACATGCATTATTACCCATATTATGCAGTTATTATCGCTAGAACTATAATAAATATACGTATTACTTTCATTATCATCAATATAACATGCATTATTACCCATATAATGGAGGTATTATCGCTAGAACTGTAATAATTATACTTATTACTTATATTATTATCGATATAACATGCATTATTACCCATATTATGCAGTTATTATCTCCAGAACCATAATAAATATACTCATTACTCCCAATATTATCAATATAACCCGCATTATTACCCATATTATGCAGTTATTATCGCTAGAACTATAATAAATATACGTATTACTTTTATTATCATCAATATAACATGCATTATTACCCATATTATGCAGTTCTTATCGGTAGAACTGTAATAAATATACTTATTACTTTTATTATTATCAATATAACATGCACTATTTGCCATATTTTACTATTATTATCGCTAGAACTATAATAATTATACTTATTACTCCCGATATTATCAATATAACATGCATTATTACCCATATAATGCAGTTATTATCGCTAGAACTGTAATAATTATACTTATTACTTATATTATTATCAATATAACATGCATTATTACCCATATTATGTAGTTATTATCGCTAGAACTATAATAAATATACGTATTACTTTCATTATCATCAATATAACATGCATTATTACCCATATAATGCAGTTATTATCGCTAGAACTGTAATAATTATACTTATTACTTATATTGTTAGCAATATAACGTGCATTATTACCCATATTATGCAGTTATTATCGCTAGAACTATAATAAATATACGTATTACTTTCATTATCATCAGTATAACATGCATTATTACCCACATAATGGAGGTATTATCGCTAGAACTGTAATAATTATACTTATTACTTATATTATTCTCAATATAACATGCATTATTACCCATATTATGCAGTTATTATCGCTAGAACTATAATAAATATACGTATTACTTTCATTATCATCAGCATAACATGCATTATTACCCACATAATGGAGGTATTATCGCTAGAACTGTAATAATTATACTTATTACTTATATTATTATCAATATAACATGCCTTATTACCCATATAATGCTGTTATTATCGCTAGAACTGTAATAATTATACTCATTAATTATATTATTAGCAATATAACGTGCATTATTACCCATATTATACAGTTATTATCGCTAGAACTGTAATAATTAAACTTATTACATATATCATTATCAATCTAACATGCATTATTACCCATATAATGGAGGAATTATCGCTAGAACTGTAATAATTACACTTATTACTTATATTATTATCAACATAACATGCATTATTACCCATATAATGGTGGTATTATTGCTAGAACTGTAATAATTATACTTATTACTCATATCATTATCAATATAACCTGCATTATTACCCATATAATGGAGGTATTATCGCTAGAACTGTAATAATTATACTTATTACTTATACTATTAGCAATATAACGTGCATTATCACCCATATAATGCAGTTATTATCGCTAGAACTATAATAAATATACGTATTACTTTCATTATCATCAATATAACATGCATTATTACCCATATTATGCAGTTATTATCGATGGAACTGTAATAAATATACTTATTACTTTTACTATTATCAATATATCATGCACTACTAGCCATATTTTACTATTATTATCGCTAGAACTATAATAATTATACTTATTACTCCCAATGTTATCAATATAACATGCCTTATTACGCATATAATGCAGTTATTATCGCTAGAACTGTAATAAATATACTTACTACTTTCATTATCATCAATATAACATGCATTATTACCCATATTATGCAGTTATTATCGATAGAACTGTAATCAATATACTTATTACTTTTACTATTATCAATATATCATGCACTATTAGTCGTATATTACTATTATTATCGCTAGAACTGTAATAATTATACTTATTACTTATATTATTAGCAATATAACGTGCATTATTACCTATATTATGCAGTTATTATCGGTAGAACTGTAACAGTTATACTTATTACTTATATCATTATCAATATAACATGCATTATTACCCATATAATGGAGGTATTATCGCTAGAACTGTAATAATTATACTTATTACTTATACTATTAGCAATATAACGTGCGTTATTACCCATATAATGCAGTTATTATCGCCAGAATTGTAATAATTATACTTATTACTTATATTATTCTCAATATAACATGTATTATTACCCATATGATGCAGTTATTACCGCTAGAAATGTAATAATTATACTTATTACTTAGATTATTATCAATATAACATGCATTATTACCCATATTATGCAGTTATTATCGACAGAACTGTAATAAATACACTTACTACTTTTACTATTATCCATATATCATGCACTATTAGCCATATTTTACTATTATTATCACTAGAACTATAATAATTATACTTATTACTCCCGATATTATCAATATAACATGCATTATTACCCATATAATGCAGTTATTATCGCTAGAACTGTAATAATTATACTTATTGCTTATATTGTTAGCAATATAACGTGCATTATTACCCATATAATGCAGTTATTATCGCTAGAACTGTAATAAATATACTTACTACTTTCATTATCATCAATATAACATGCATTATTACCCATATTAAGAAGTTATTATCGCTAGAACTGTAATAATTATACTTATTACTCCTATTATTATCAATATAACATGCATTATTACCCATATAATGCAGTTATTATCGCTAGAACTGTAATAATTATACTTATTACTTATATTATTATCAACATAACATGCATTATTACCCATATAATGGAGGTATTATTGCTAGAACTGTAAGAATTATACTTATTACTTACACTATTAGCAATATAACGTGCATTGTTACCCATATAATGCAGTTATTATCGCCAGAACTGTAATAATTATACTTATTACTTATATTATTCTCAATATAACATGCATTATTACCCATATTATGCAGTTATTATCGCAAGAACTATAATAAATATACGTATTACTTTTATTATCATCAATATAACTTGCATTATTACCCATATTATGCAGTTATTATCGATAGAACTGTAATAAATATATTTATTAGTTTTATCATTATCAATATAACATGCACCATTTGCCATATTTTACTATTGTTATCGCTAGAACTATAATAATTATACTTATTACTCCCGATATTATCAATATAACATGCATTATTACCCATATAATGCAGTTATTATCGCCAGAACTGTAATAATTATACTTATTACTTATATTATTCTCAATATAACATGCATTATTACCCATATTATGCAGTTATTATCGCTAGAACTATAATAAATATACGTATTACTTTCATTATCATCAATATAACATGCATTATTACCCATATAATGGAGGTATTATCGCTAGAACTGTAATAATTATACTTATTACTTATATTATTATCAATATAACATGCATTATTACCCATATTATGCAGTTATTATCTCCAGAACCATAATAAATATACTCATTACTCCCAATATTATCAATATAACCCGCATTATTACCCATATTATGCAGTTATTATCGCTAGAACTATAATAAATATACGTATTACTTTTATTATCATCAATATAACATGCATTATTACCCATATTATGCAGTTCTTATCGGTAGAACTGTAATAAATATACTTATTACTTTTATTATTATCAATATAACATGCACTATTTGCCATATTTTACTATTATTATCGCTAGAACTATAATAATTATACTTATTACTCCCGATATTATCAATATAACATGCATTATTACCCATATAATGCAGTTATTATCGCTAGAACTGTAATAATTATACTTATTACTTATATTATTATCAATATAACATGCATTATTACCCATATTATGTAGTTATTATCGCTAGAACTATAATAAATATACGTATTACTTTCATTATCATCAATATAACATGCATTATTACCCATATAATGCAGTTATTATCGCTAGAACTGTAATAATTATACTTATTACTTATATTGTTAGCAATATAACGTGCATTATTACCCATATTATGCAGTTATTATCGCTAGAACTATAATAAATATACGTATTACTTTCATTATCATCAGTATAACATGCATTATTACCCACATAATGGAGGTATTATCGCTAGAACTGTAATAATTATACTTATTACTTATATTATTCTCAATATAACATGCATTATTACCCATATTATGCAGTTATTATCGCTAGAACTATAATAAATATACGTATTACTTTCATTATCATCAGCATAACATGCATTATTACCCACATAATGGAGGTATTATCGCTAGAACTGTAATAATTATACTTATTACTTATATTATTATCAATATAACATGCCTTATTACCCATATAATGCTGTTATTATCGCTAGAACTGTAATAATTATACTCATTAATTATATTATTAGCAATATAACGTGCATTATTACCCATATTATACAGTTATTATCGCTAGAACTGTAATAATTAAACTTATTACATATATCATTATCAATCTAACATGCATTATTACCCATATAATGGAGGAATTATCGCTAGAACTGTAATAATTACACTTATTACTTATATTATTATCAACATAACATGCATTATTACCCATATAATGGTGGTATTATTGCTAGAACTGTAATAATTATACTTATTACTCATATCATTATCAATATAACCTGCATTATTACCCATATAATGGAGGTATTATCGCTAGAACTGTAATAATTATACTTATTACTTATACTATTAGCAATATAACGTGCATTATCACCCATATAATGCAGTTATTATCGCTAGAACTATAATAAATATACGTATTACTTTCATTATCATCAATATAACATGCATTATTACCCATATTATGCAGCTATTATCGATGGAACTGTAATAAATATACTTATTACTTTTACTATTATCAATATATCATGCACTACTAGCCATATTTTACTATTATTATCGCTAGAACTATAATAATTATACTTATTACTCCCAATGTTATCAATATAACATGCCTTATTACGCATATAATGCAGTTATTATCGCTAGAACTGTAATAAATATACTTACTACTTTCATTATCATCAATATAACATGCATTATTACCCATATTATGCAGTTATTATCGATAGAACTGTAATCAATATACTTATTACTTTTACTATTATCAATATATCATGCACTATTAGTCGTATATTACTATTATTATCGCTAGAACTGTAATAATTATACTTATTACTTATATTATTAGCAATATAACGTGCATTATTACCTATATTATGCAGTTATTATCGGTAGAACTGTAACAGTTATACTTATTACTTATATCATTATCAATATAACATGCATTATTACCCATATAATGGAGGTATTATCGCTAGAACTGTAATAATTATACTTATTACTTATACTATTAGCAATATAACGTGCGTTATTACCCATATAATGCAGTTATTATCGCCAGAATTGTAATAATTATACTTATTACTTATATTATTCTCAATATAACATGTATTATTACCCATATGATGCAGTTATTACCGCTAGAAATGTAATAATTATACTTATTACTTAGATTATTATCAATATAACATGCATTATTACCCATATTATGCAGTTATTATCGACAGAACTGTAATAAATACACTTACTACTTTTACTATTATCCATATATCATGCACTATTAGCCATATTTTACTATTATTATCACTAGAACTATAATAATTATACTTATTACTCCCGATATTATCAATATAACATGCATTATTACCCATATAATGCAGTTATTATCGCTAGAACTGTAATAATTATACTTATTGCTTATATTGTTAGCAATATAACGTGCATTATTACCCATATAATGCAGTTATTATCGCTAGAACTGTAATAATTATACTTATTACTTATATTATTATCAACATAACATGCATTATTACCCATATAATGGAGGTATTATTGCTAGAACTGTAATAATTATACTTATTACTTACACTATTAGCAATATAACGTGCATTGTTACCCATATAATGCAGTTATTATCGCCAGAACTGTAATAATTATACTTATTACTTATATTATTCTCAATATAACATGCATTATTACCCATATTATGCAGTTATTATCGCAAGAACTATAATAAATATACGTATTACTTTTATTATCATCAATATAACTTGCATTATTACCCATATTATGCAGTTATTATCGATAGAACTGTAATAAATATATTTATTAGTTTTATTATTATCAATATAACATGCACCATTTGCCATATTTTACTATTATTATCGCTAGAACTATAATAATTATACTTATTACTCCCGATATTATCAATATAACATGCATTATTACCCATATAATGCAGTTATTATCGCCAGAACTGTAATAATTATACTTATTACTTATATTATTCTCAATATAACATGCATTATTACCCATATTATGCAGTTATTATCGCTAGAACTATAATAAATATACGTATTACTTTCATTATCATCAATATAACATGCATTATTACCCATATAATGGAGGTATTATCGCTAGAACTGTAATAATTATACTTATTACTTATATTATTATCAATATAACATGCATTATTACCCATATTATGCAGTTATTATCTCCAGAACCATAATAAATATACTCATTACTCCCAATATTATCAATATAACCCGCATTATTACCCATATTATGCAGTTATTATCGCTAGAACTATAATAAATATACGTATTACTTTTATTATCATCAATATAACATGCATTATTACCCATATTATGCAGTTCTTATCGGTAGAACTGTAATAAATATACTTATTACTTTTATTATTATCAATATAACATGCACTATTTGCCATATTTTACTATTATTATCGCTAGAACTATAATAATTATACTTATTACTCCCGATATTATCAATATAACATGCATTATTACCCATATAATGCAGTTATTATCGCTAGAACTGTAATAATTATACTTATTACTTATATTATTATTAATATAACATGCATTATTACCCATATTATGTAGTTATTATCGCTAGAACTATAATAAATATACGTATTACTTTCATTATCATCAATATAACATGCATTATTACCCATATAATGCAGTTATTATCGCTAGAACTGTAATAATTATACTTATTACTTATATTGTTAGCAATATAACGTGCATTATTACCCATATTATGCAGTTATTATCGCTAGAACTATAATAAATATACGTATTACTTTCATTATCATCAGTATAACATGCATTATTACCCACATAATGGAGGTATTATCGCTAGAACTGTAATAATTATACTTATTACTTATATTATTCTCAATATAACATGCATTATTACCCATATTATGCAGTTATTATCGCTAGAACTATAATAAATATACGTATTACTTTCATTATCATCAGCATAACATGCATTATTACCCACATAATGGAGGTATTATCGCTAGAACTGTAATAATTATACTTATTACTTATATTATTATCAATATAACATGCCTTATTACCCATATAATGCTGTTATTATCGCTAGAACTGTAATAATTATACTCATTAATTATATTATTAGCAATATAACGTGCATTATTACCCATATTATACAGTTATTATCGCTAGAACTGTAATAATTAAACTTATTACATATATCATTATCAATCTAACATGCATTATTACCCATATAATGGAGGAATTATCGCTAGAACTGTAATAATTACACTTATTACTTATATTATTATCAACATAACATGCATTATTACCCATATAATGGTGGTATTATTGCTAGAACTGTAATAATTATACTTATTACTCATATCATTATCAATATAACCTGCATTATTACCCATATAATGGAGGTATTATCGCTAGAACTGTAATAATTATACTTATTACTTATACTATTAGCAATATAACGTGCATTATCACCCATATAATGCAGTTATTATCGCTAGAACTATAATAAATATACGTATTACTTTCATTATCATCAATATAACATGCATTATTACCCATATTATGCAGTTATTATCGATGGAACTGTAATAAATGTACTTATTACTTTTACTATTATCAATATATCATGCACTACTAGCCATATTTTACTATTATTATCGCTAGAACTATAATAATTATACTTATTACTCCCAATGTTATCAATATAACATGCCTTATTACGCATATAATGCAGTTATTATCGCTAGAACTGTAATAAATATACTTACTACTTTCATTATCATCAATATAACATGCATTATTACCCATATTATGCAGTTATTATCGATAGAACTGTAATCAATATACTTATTACTTTTACTATTATCAATATATCATGCACTATTAGTCGTATATTACTATTATTATCGCTAGAACTGTAATAATTATACTTATTACTTATATTATTAGCAATATAACGTGCATTATTACCTATATTATGCAGTTATTATCGGTAGAACTGTAACAGTTATACTTATTACTTATATCATTATCAATATAACATGCATTATTACCCATATAATGGAGGTATTATCGCTAGAACTGTAATAATTATACTTATTACTTATACTATTAGCAATATAACGTGCGTTATTACCCATATAATGCAGTTATTATCGCCAGAATTGTAATAATTATACTTATTACTTATATTATTCTCAATATAACATGTATTATTACCCATATGATGCAGTTATTACCGCTAGAAATGTAATAATTATACTTATTACTTAGATTATTATCAATATAACATGCATTATTACCCATATTATGCAGTTATTATCGACAGAACTGTAATAAATACACTTACTGCTTTTACTATTATCCATATATCATGCACTATTAGCCATATTTTACTATTATTATCACTAGAACTATAATAATTATACTTATTACTCCCGATGTTATCAATATAACATGCCTTATTACCCATATAATGCAGTTATTATCGCTAGAACTGTAATAATTATACTTATTACTTATATTATTCTCAATATAACATGCATTATTACCCATATTATGCAGTTATTATCGCTGGAGCTGTAATAATTGTACTCATTACTTATATTATTAGCAATATAACCTGCATTATTACCCATATTATGCAGTTATTATCGCTAGAACTGTAATAATTATACTTATTACTTATATCATTATCAATTTAACATGCATTATAACCCATATAATAGAGGTATTATCGCTAGAACTGTAATAATTATACTTATTACTTATACTATTAGCAATATAACGTGCATTGTTACCCATGTAATGCAGTTATTATCGCCAGAACTGTAATAATTATACTTATTACTTATATTATTCTCAATATAACATGCATTACTACCCATATTATGCAGTTATTATCGCTAGAACTATAATAAATATACGTATTACTTTCATTATCATCAGTATAACATGCATTATTACCCATATAATAGAGGTATTATCGCTAGAACTGTAATAATTATACTTATTACTTATACTATTAGCAATATAACGTGCATTATTACCCATATAATGCAGTTATTATCGCCAGAACTGTAATAATTATACTTATTACTTATATTATTCTCAATATAACATGCATTATTACCCATATTATGCAGTTATTATCGCTAGAACTATAATAAATATACGTATTACTTTTATTATCATCAATATAACATGCATTATTACCCATATTATGCAGTTATTATCGATAGAACTGTAATAAATATACTTATTACTTTTATTATTATCAATATAACATGCACTATGTGCCATATTTTACTATTATTATCGCTAGAACTATAATAATTATACTTATTACTCCCGATATTATAAATATAACATGCATTATTACCCATATAATGCAGTTATTATCGCTAGAACTGTAATAATTATACTTATTACTTATATTATTCTCAATATAACATGCATTATTACCCATATTATGCAGTTATTATCGCTAGAACTGTAATAATTATACTTATTACTTATATCATTATCAATATAACATGCATTATTACCCATATAATGGAGGTATTATCGCTTGAAGTGTAATAATTATACTTATTACTTATACTATTAGCAATATAGCGTGCATTGTTACCCATATAATGCAGTTATTATCGCTAGAACTGTAATAATTATACTTATTACTTATATTGTTAGCAATATAACGTGCATTATTACCCATATTATGCAGTTATTGTCGATAGAACTGTAATAAATATACTTATTACTTTTATTATTATCAATATAACATGCACTATTTGCCATATTTTACTATTATTATCGCTAGAACTATACTAATTATACTTATTACTCCCGATATTATCAATATAACATGCATTATTACCCATATAATGCAGTTATTATCGCTAGAACTGTAATAATTATACTTATTGCTTATATTGTTAGCAATATAACGTGCATTATTACCCATATAATGCAGTTATTATCGCTAGAACTGTAATAATTATACTTATTACTTATATTATTATCAATATAACATGCATTATTACCCATATTATGCAGTTATTATCGCTAGAACTATAATAAATATACGTATTACTCCCAATATTATCAATATAACATGCATTATTACCTATATTATGCAGTTATTATCGCTAGAACTGTAATAATTATACTTATTACTTATATTATTAGCAATATAACGTGCATTATTACCTATATTATGCAGTTATTATCGCTAGAACTGTAACAGTTATACTTATTACTTATATCATTATCAATATAACCTGCATTATTACCCATATAATGGAGGTATTATCGCTAGAACTGTAATAATTATACTTATTACTTATACTATTAGCAATATAACGTGCATTATCACCCATATAATGCAGTTATTATCGCTAGAACTATAATAAATATACGTATTACTTTCATTATCATCAATATAACATGCATTATTACCCATATTATGCAGTTATTATCGATGGAACTGTAATAAATGTACTTATTACTTTTACTATTATCAATATATCATGCACTACTAGCCATATTTTACTATTATTATCGCTAGAACTATAATAATTATACTTATTACTCCCAATGTTATCAATATAACATGCCTTATTACGCATATAATGCAGTTATTATCGCTAGAACTGTAATAAATATACTTACTACTTTCATTATCATCAATATAACATGCATTATTACCCATATTATGCAGTTATTATCGATAGAACTGTAATCAATATACTTATTACTTTTACTATTATCAATATATCATGCACTATTAGTCGTATATTACTATTATTATCGCTAGAACTGTAATAATTATACTTATTACTTATATTATTAGCAATATAACGTGCATTATTACCTATATTATGCAGTTATTATCGGTAGAACTGTAACAGTTATACTTATTACTTATATCATTATCAATATAACATGCATTATTACCCATATAATGGAGGTATTATCGCTAGAACTGTAATAATTATACTTATTACTTATACTATTAGCAATATAACGTGCGTTATTACCCATATAATGCAGTTATTATCGCCAGAATTGTAATAATTATACTTATTACTTATATTATTCTCAATATAACATGTATTATTACCCATATGATGCAGTTATTACCGCTAGAAATGTAATAATTATACTTATTACTTAGATTATTATCAATATAACATGCATTATTACCCATATTATGCAGTTATTATCGACAGAACTGTAATAAATACACTTACTACTTTTACTATTATCCATATATCATGCACTATTAGCCATATTTTACTATTATTATCACTAGAACTATAATAATTATACTTATTACTCCCGATGTTATCAATATAACATGCCTTATTACCCATATAATGCAGTTATTATCGCTAGAACTGTAATAATTATACTTATTACTTATATTATTCTCAATATAACATGCATTATTACCCATATTATGCAGTTATTATCGCTGGAGCTGTAACAATTGTACTCATTACTTATATTATTAGCAATATAACCTGCATTATTACCCATATTATGCAGTTATTATCGCTAGAACTGTAATAATTATACTTATTACTTATATCATTATCAATTTAACATGCATTATAACCCATATAATAGAGGTATTATCGCTAGAACTGTAATAATTATACTTATTACTTATACTATTAGCAATATAACGTGCATTGTTACCCATGTAATGCAGTTATTATCGCCAGAACTGTAATAATTATACTTATTACTTATATTATTCTCAATATAACATGCATTACTACCCATATTATGCAGTTATTATCGCTAGAACTATAATAAATATACGTATTACTTTCATTATCATCAGTATAACATGCATTATTACCCATATAATAGAGGTATTATCGCTAGAACTGTAATAATTATACTTATTACTTATACTATTAGCAATATAACGTGCATTATTACCCATATAATGCAGTTATTATCGCCAGAACTGTAATAATTATACTTATTACTTATATTATTCTCAATATAACATGTATTATTACCCATATTATGCAGTTATTATCGCTAGAACTATAATAAATATACGTATTACTTTTATTATCATCAATATAACATGCATTATTACCCATATTATGCAGTTATTATCGATAGAACTGTAATAAATATACTTATTACTTTTATTATTATCAATATAACATGCACTATGTGCCATATTTTACTATTATTATCGCTAGAACTATAATAATTATACTTATTACTCCCGATATTATAAATATAACATGCATTATTACCCATATAATGCAGTTATTATCGCTAGAACTGTAATAATTATACTTATTACTTATATTATTCTCAATATAACATGCATTATTACCCATATTATGCAGTTATTATCGCTAGAACTGTAATAATTATACTTATTACTTATATCATTATCAATATAACATGCATTATTACCCATATAATGGAGGTATTATCGCTTGAAGTGTAATAATTATACTTATTACTTATACTATTAGCAATATAGCGTGCATTGTTACCCATATAATGCAGTTATTATCGCTAGAACTGTAATAATTATACTTATTACTTATATTGTTAGCAATATAACGTGCATTATTACCCATATTATGCAGTTATTGTCGATAGAACTGTAATAAATATACTTATTACTTTTATTATTATCAATATAACATGCACTATTTGCCATATTTTACTATTATTATCGCTAGAACTATACTAATTATACTTATTACTCCCGATATTATCAATATAACATGCATTATTACCCATATAATGCAGTTATTATCGCTAGAACTGTAATAATTATACTTATTGCTTATATTGTTAGCAATATAACGTGCATTATTACCCATATAATGCAGTTATTATCGCTAGAACTGTAATAATTATACTTATTACTTATATTATTATCAATATAACATGCATTATTACCCATATTATGCAGTTATTATCGCTAGAACTATAATAAATATACGTATTACTCCCAATATTATCAATATAACATGCATTATTACCTATATTATGCAGTTATTATCGCTAGAACTGTAATAATTATACTTATTACTTATATTATTAGCAATATAACGTGCATTATTACCTATATTATGCAGTTATTATCGCTAGAACTGTAACAGTTATACTTATTACTTATATCATTATCAATATAACATGCATTATTACACATATAATGGAGGTATTATCGCTAGAACTGTAATAATTATACTTATTACTTATACTATTAGCAATATAACGTGCGTTATTACCCATATAATGCAGTTATTATCGCCAGAATTGTAATAATTATACTTATTACTTATATTATTCTCAATATAACATGTATTATTACCCATATGATGCAGTTATTACCGCTAGAAATGTAATAATTATACTTATTACTTAGATTATTATCAATATAACATGCATTATTACCCATATTATGCAGTTATTATCGCCAGAACTGTAATAAATATACGTATTACTTTTATTATCATCAATATAACATGCATTATTACCCATATTATGCAGTTATTATCGACAGAACTGTAATAAATACACTTACTACTTTTATTATTATCAATATAACATGCACTATTTGCCATATTTTACTATTATTATCGCTAGAACTATAATAATTATACTTATTACTCCCGATATTATCAATATAACATGCATTATTACCCATATAATGCAGTTATTATCGCTAGAACTGTAATAATTGTACTCATTACTTATATTATTAGCAATATAACGTGCATTATTACCCATATTATGCAGTTATTATCGCTAGAACTATAATAAATATACGTATTACTTTCATTATCATCAATATAACATGCATTATTACCCATATAATGGAGGTATTATAGCTAGAACTGTAATAATTATACTTATTACTTATATTATTATCAATATAACATGCATTATTACCCATATTATGCAGTTATTATCGACAGAACTGTAATAAATACACTTACTACTTTTACTATTATCAATATATCATGCACTATTAGCCATATTTTACTATTATTATCACTAGAACTATGATAATTATACTTATTACTCCCGATGTTATCAATATAACATGCCTTATTACCCATATAATGCAGTTATTATCGCTAGAACTGTAATAATTATACTTATTACTTATATTATTCTCAATATAACATGCATTATTACCCATATTATGCAGTTATTATCGCTGGAGCTGTAATAATTGTACTCATTACTTATATTATTAGCAATATAACCTGCATTATTACCCATATTATGCAGTTATTATCGCTAGAACTGTAATAATTATACTTATTACTTATATCATTATCAATATAACATGCATTATAACCCATATAATAGAGGTATTATCGCTAGAACTGTAATAATTATACTTATTACTTATACTATTAGCAATATAACGTGCATTGTTACCCATATAATGCAGTTATTATCGCCAGAACTGTAATAATTATACTTATTACTTATATTATTCTCAATATAACATGCATTATTACCCATATTATGCAGTTATTATCGCTAGAACTATAATAAATATACGTATTACTTTCATTATCATCAGTATAACATGCATTATTACCCATATAATAGAGGTATTATCGCTAGAACTGTAATAATTATACTTATTACTTATACTATTAGCAATATAACGTGCATTATTACCCATATAATGCAGTTATTATCGCCAGAACTGTAATAATTATACTTATTACTTATATTATTCTCAATATAACATGCATTATTACCCATATTATGCAGTTATTATCGCTAGAACTATAATAAATATACGTATTACTTTTATTATCATCAATATAACATGCATTATTACCCATATTATGCAGTTATTATCGATAGAACTGTAATAAATATACTTATTACTTTTATTATTATCAATATAACATGCACTATTTGCCATATTTTACTATTATTATCGCTAGAACTATAAAAATTATACTTATTACTCCCGATATTATCAATATAACATGCATTATTACCCATATAATGCAGTTATTATCGCTAGAACTGTAATAATTATACTTATTACTTATATCATTATCAATATAACATGCATTATTACCCATACAATGGAGGTATTATCGCTTGAACTGTAATAATTATACTTATTACTTATATTATTATCGATATAACATGCATTATTACCCATATAATGCAGTTATTATCGCTAGAACTGTAATAATTGTACTCATTACTTATATTATTTGCAATATAACGTGCATTATTACCCATATTATGCAGTTATTATCGCTAGAACTGTAATAATTATACTTATTACTTATATCATTATCAATATAACATGCATTATTACCCATATAATGGAGGTATTATCGCTTCAACTGTAATAATTATACTTATTACTTATACTATTAGCAATATAGCGTGCATTGTTACCCATATAATGCAGTTATTATCGCTAGAACTGTAATAATTATACTTATTACTTATATTATTCTCAATATAACATGCATTATTACCCATATTATGCAGTTATTATCGCTAGAACTATAATAAATATACGTATTACTTTCATTATCATCAACATAACATGCATTATTACCCATATAATGGAGGTATTATCGCTAGAACTGTAATAATTGTACTGATTACTTATTTTATTATCAATATAACTTGCATTATTACCCATATTATGCAGTTATTATCCCTAGAACCATAATAAATATACTTATTACTCCCAATATTATCAATATAACGTGCATTATTACCCATATTATGCAGTTATTATCGCTAGAACTGTAATAATTATACTTATTACTTATATCATTATCAATATAACATGCATTATTACCCATATAATGGAGGTATTATCGCTTGAACTGTAATAATTATACTTATTACTTATATTATTATCGATATAACATGCATTATTACCCATATAATGCAGTTATTATCGCTAGAACTGTAATAATTGTACTCATTACTTATATTATTTGCAATATAACGTGCATTATTACCCATATTATGCAGTTATTATCGCTAGAACTGTAATAATTATACTTATTACTTATATCATTATCAATATAACATGCATTATTACCCATATAATGGAGGTATTATCGCTTGAACTGTAATAATTATACTTATTACTTATACTATTAGCAATATAACGTGCATTGTTACCCATATAATGCAGTTATTATCGCTAGAACTGTAATAATTATACTTATTACTTATATTATTATCGATATAACATGCATTATTACCCATATAATGCAGTTATTATCGCTAGAACTGTAATAATTGTACTCATTACTTATATTATTTGCAATATAACGTGCATTATTACCCATATTATGCAGTTATTATCGCTAGAACTGTAATAATTATACTTATTACTTATATCATTATCAATATAACATGCATTATTACCCATATAATGGAGGTATTATCGCTTGAACTGTAATAATTATACTTATTACTTATACTATTAGCAATATAGCGTGCATTGTTACCCATATAATGCAGTTATTATCGCTAGAACTGTAATAATTATACTTATTACTTATATTATTCTCAATATAACATGCATTATCACCCATATTATGCAGTTATTATCGCTAGAACTATAATAAATATACGTATTACTTTCATTATCACCAACATAACATGCATTATTACCCATATAATGGAGGTATTATCGCTAGAACTGTAATAATTGTACTGATTACTTATATTATTATCAATATAACTTGCATTATTACCCATATTATGCAGTTATTATCCCTAGAACCATAATAAATATACTTATTACTCCCAATATTATCAATATAACATGCATTTTTACCCATATAATGCAGTTATTATCGCTAGAACTGTAATAATTATACTTATTACTTATATTATTATCGATATAACATGCATTATTACGCATATAATGCAGTTATTATCGCTAGAACTGTAATAATTGTACTCATTACTTATATTATTTGCAATATAACGTGCATTATTACCCGTATTATGCAGTTATTATCACTAGAACCATAATAAATATACTTATTACTCCCAATATTATCAATATAACATGCATTTTTACCCATATAATGCAGTTATTATCGCTAGAACTGTAATAATTATACTTATTACTTATATTGTTAGCAATATAACGTGCATTATTACCCATATAATGCAGTTATTATCGCTAGAACTATAATAAATATACGTATTACTTTTATTATCATCAATATAACATGCATTATTACCCATATTATGCAGTTATTATGGATAGGACTGTAATAAATATACTTATTACTTTTATTATTATCAATATAACATGCACTATTTGCCATATTTTACTATTATTATCGCTAGAACTATAATAATTATACTTATTACTCCCGATATTATCAATATAACATGCATTATTACCCATATAATGCAGTTATTATCGCTAGAACTGTAATAATTATACTTATTACTTATATTGTTAGCAATATAACGTGCATTATTACCCATATAATGCAGTTATTATCGCTAGAACTGTAATAATTATACTTATTACTTATATTATTATCAATATAACATGCATTATTACCCATATTATGCAGTTATTATCGCTAGAACTATAATAAATATACGTATTACTTTTATTATCATCAATACAACATGCATTATTACCCATATTATGCAGTTATTGTCGATAGAACTGTAATAAATATACTTATTACTTTTATTATTATCAATATAACATGCACTATTTGCCATATTTTACTATTATTATCGCTAGAACTATAATAATTATACTTATTACTCCCGATATTATCAATATAACATGCATTATTACCCATATAATGCAGTTATTATCGCTAGAACTGTAATAATTATACTTATTACTTATATTATTCTCAATATAACATGCATTATTGCCCATATAATGCAGTTATTATCGCTAGAACTGTAATAATTATACTTATTACTTATATTATTATCAACATAACATGTATTATTACCCATATAATGGAGGTATTATTGCTAGAACTGTAATAATTATACTTATTACTTACACTTTTAGCAATATAACGTGCATTGTTACCCATATAATGCAGTTATTATCGCCAGAACTGTAATAATTATACTTATTACTTATATTATTCTCAATATAACATGCATTATTACCCATATTATGCAGTTATTATCGCAAGAACTATAATAAATATAGGTATTACTTTCATTATCATCAATATAACATGCATTATTACCCATATAATGGAGGTATTATCGCTAGAACTGTAATAATTATTCTTATTACTTATATTATTATCAATATAACATGCATTATTACCCATTTTATGCAGTTATTATCGATAAAACTGTAATAAATACACTTACTACTTTTACTATTATCAATATATCATGCACTATTAGCCATATTTTACTATTATTATCGCTAGAACTATAATAATTATACTTATTACTCCCGATGTTATCAATATAACATGCATTATTACCCATATAATGCAGTTATTATCGCTAGAACTGTAATAATTATACTTATTACTTATATTATTCTCAATATAACATGCATTATTACCCATATAATGCAGTTATTATCGCCAGAACTGTAATAATTATACTTATTACTTATATTATTCTCAATATAACATGCATTATTACCCATATTATGCAGTTATTATCGCAAGAACTATAATAAATATAGGTATTACTTTCATTATCATCAATATAACATGCATTATTACCCATATAATGGAGGTATTATCGCTAGAACTGTAATAATTATTCTTATTACTTATATTATTATCAATATTACATGCATTATTACCCATTTTATGCAGTTATTATCGATAGAACTGTAATAAATACACTTACTACTTTTACTATTATCAATATATCATGCACTATTAGCCAGATTTTACTATTATTATCGCTAGAACTATAACAATTATACTCATTACTCCCGATGTTATCAATATAACATGCATTATTACCCATATAATGCAGTTAATATCGCTAGAACTGTAATAATTATACTTATTACTTATATTATTCTCAATATAACATGCATTATTACCCATATAATGCAGTTATTATCGCTAGAACTGTAATAATTATACTTATTACTTATATTATTATCAACATAACATGTATTATTACCCATATAATGGAGGTATTATTGCTAGAACTGTAATAATTATACTTATTACTTACACTATTAGCAATATAACGTGCATTGTTACCCATATAATGCAGTTATTATCGCCAGAACTGTAATAATTATACTTATTGCTTATATTATTCTCAATATAACATGCATTGTTACCCATATTATGCAGTTATTATCGCAAGAACTATAATAAATATAGGTATTACTTTCATTATCATCAATATAACATGCATTATTACCCATATAATGGAGGTATTATCGCTAGAACTGTAATAATTATTCTTATTACTTATATTATTATCAATATAACATGCATTATTACCCATTTTATGCAGTTATTATCGCTAGAACTGTAATAATTGTACTCATTACTTATATTATTTGCAATATAACGTGCATTGTTACCCATATAATGCAGTTATTATCGCTAGAACTATAATAATTATACTTATTACTCCCGATATTATCAATATAACATGCATTATTACCCATATAATGCAGTTATTATCGCTAGAACTGTAATAATTATACTTATTACTTATACTATTAGCAATATAACGTGCATTATTACCCATATAATGCAGTTATTATCGCTAGAACTGTAATAATTATACTTATTACTTATATTATTATCAATATAACATGCATTATTACCCATATAATGGAGGTATTATCGCAAGAACTGTAATAATTATACTTATTACTTATACTATTAGCAATATAACGTGCATTATTACCCATATAATACAGTTATTATCGCCAGAACTGTAATAATTATACTTATTACTTATATTGTTCTCAATATAACATGCATTATTACCCACATTATGCAGTTATGATCGCCAGAACTATAATAAATATACTTATTACTCCCAATATTATCAATGTAACATGCATTATTACCCATATAATGCAGTTATTATCGCTAGAACTGTAATAATTATACTTATTACTTATATTATTAGCAATATAACGTGCATTGTTACCCATATAATGCAGTTATTATCGCTAGAACTGTAATAATTATACTTATTACTTATATTATTATCAATATAACATGCATTATTACCCATATAATGGAGGTATTATCGCAAGAACTGTAATAATTATACTTATTACTTATACTATTAGCAATATAACGTGCATTATTACCCATATAATGCAGTTATTATCGCCAGAACTGTAATAATTATACTTATCACTTATATTATTCTCAATATAACATGCATTATTACCCACATTATGCAGTCATTATCGCTAGAACTATAATAAATATACGTATTACATTCATTGTCATCAATATAACATGCATTATTACCCATATAATGGAGGTATTATCGCTAGAACTGTAATAATTATACTTATTACTTATATTATTATCAATATAACATGCATTATTACGCATATTATGCAGTTATTATCGATAGAACTGTAATAAATACCTTTATTACTTTTACTATTATCAATATATCATGCACTATTAGCCATATTTTACTATTATTATCGCTAGAACTATAATAATTATACTTATTACTCCCGATGTTATCAATATAACATGCCTTATTACCCATATAATGCAGTTATTATCGCTAGAACTGTAATAATTATACTTATTACTTATATTATTCTCAATATAACATGCATTATTACCCATATAATGCAGTTATTATCGCTAGAACTGTAATACTTATACTTATTACTTATATTATTATCAACATAACATGCACCATTACCCATATTATGCAGTTATTATCGATAGAACTGTAATAAATATATTTATTAGTTTTATTATTATCAATATAACATGCACTATTTGCCATATTTTACTATTATTATCGCTAGAACTATAATAATTATACTTATTACTCCCGATATTATCAATATAACAGGCATTATTACCCATATAATGCAGTTATTATCGCCAGAACTGTAATAATTATACTTATTACTTATATTATTATCGATATAACATGCATTATTACCCATATAATGCAGTTATTATCGCTAGATCTGTAATAATTGTACTCATTACTTATATTATTTGCAATATAACGTGCATTATTACCCATATTATGCAGTTATTATCGCTAGAACTGTAATAATTATACTTATTACTTATATCATTATCAATATAACATGCATTATTACCCATATAATGGAGGTATTATCGCTTGAACTGTAATAATTATACTTATTACTTATACTATTAGCAATATAACGTGCATTGTTACCCATATAATGCAGTTATTATCGCTAGAACTGTAATAATTATACTTATTACTTATATTATTATCGATATAACATGCATTATTACCCATATAATGCAGTTATTATCGCTAGAACTGTAATAATTGTACTCATTACTTATATTATTTGCAATATAACGTGCATTATTACCCATATTATGCAGTTATTATCGCTAGAACTGTAATAATTATACTAATTACTTATATCATTATCAATATAACATGCATTATTACCCATATAATGGAGGTATTATCGCTTGAACTGTAATAATTATACTTATTACTTATACTATTAGCAATATAACGTGCATTGTTACCCATATAATGCAGTTATTATCGCTAGAACTGTAATAATTATACTTATTACTTATATTATTCTCAATATAACATGCATTATTACCCATATTATGCAGTTATTATCGCTAGAACTATAATAAATATACGTATTACTTTCATTATCATCAACATAACATGCATTATTACCCATATAATGGAGGTATTATCGCTAGAACTGTAATAATTATACTGATTACTTATATTATTATCAATATAACTTTCATTATTACCCATATTATGCAGTTATTATCCCTAGAACCATAATAAATATACTTATTACTCCCAATATTATCAATATAACATGCATTTTTACCCATATAATGCAGTTATTATCGCTAGAACTGTAATAATTATACTTATTACTTATATTATTATCGATATAACATGCATTATTACGCATATAATGCAGTTATTATCGCTAGAACTGTAATAATTGTACTCATTACTTATATTATTATCAATATAACATGCATTATTACCCATATTATGCAGTTATTATCTCTAGAACCATAATAAATATACTTATTACTCCCAATATTATCAATATAACATGCATTTTTACCCATATAATGCAGTTATTATCGCTAGAACTGTAATAATTATACTTATTACTTATATTGTTAGCAATATAACGTGCATTATTACCCATATAATGCAGTTATTATCGCTAGAACTATAATAAATATACGTATTACTTTTATTATCATCAATATAACATGCATTATTACCCATATTATGCAGTTATTATGGATAGGACTGTAATAAATATACTTATTACTTTTATTATTATCAATATAACATGCACTATTTGCCATATTTTACTATTATTATCGCTAGAACTATAATAATTATACTTATTACTCCCGATATTATCAATATAACATGCATTATTACCCATATAATGCAGTTATTATCGCTAGAACTGTAATAATTATACTTATTACTTATATTGTTAGCAATATAACGTGCATTATTACCCATATAATGCAGTTATTATCGCTAGAACTGTAATAATTATACTTATTACTTATATTATTATCAATATAACATGCATTATTACCCATATTATGCAGTTATTATCGCTAGAACTATAATAAATATACGTATTAATTTTATTATCATCAATACAACATGCATTATTACCCATATTATGCAGTTATTGTCGATAGAACTGTAATAAATATACTTATTACTTTTATTATTATCAATATAACATGCACTATTTGCCATATTTTACTATTATTATCGCTAGAACTATAATAATTATACTTATTACTCCCGATATTATCAATATAACATGCATTATTACCCATATAATGCAGTTATTATCGCTAGAACTGTAATAATTATACTTATTACTTATATTATTCTCAATATAACATGCATTATTACCCATATTATGCAGTTATTATCGCTAGAACTATAATAAATATACGTATTACTTTCATTATCATCAACATAACATGCATTATTACCCATATAATGGAGGTATTATCGCTAGAACTGTAATAATTGTACTGATTACTTATATTATTATCAATATAACTTGCATTATTACCCATATTATGCAGTTATTATCCCTAGAACCATAATAAATATACTTATTACTCCCAATATTATCAATATAACGTGCATTATTACCCATATTATGCAGTTATTATCGCTAGAACTGTAATAATTATACTTATTACTTATATCATTATCAATATAACATGCATTATTACCCATATAATGGAGGTATTATCGCTTGAACTGTAATAATTATACTTATTACTTATACTATTAGCAATATAACGTGCATTGTTACCCATATAATGCAGTTATTATCGCTAGAACTGTAATAATTATACTTATTACTTATATTATTCTCAATATAACATGCATTATTACCCATATTATGCAGTTATTATCCCTAGAACCATAATAAATATACTTATTACTCCCAATATTATCAGTATAACATGCATTTTTACCCATATAATGCAGTTATTATCGCTAGAACTGTAATAATTATACTTATTACTTATATTGTTATCGATATAACATGCATTATTACCCATATTATGCAGTTATTATCGCTAGAACTGTAATAATTATACTTATTACTTATATCATTATCAATATAACATGCATTATTACCCATATAATGGAGGTATTATCGCTTGAAGTGTAATAATTATACTTATTACTTATACTATTAGCAATATAGCGTGCATTGTTACCCATATAATGCAGTTATTATCGCTAGAACTGTAATAATTATACTTATTACTTATATTGTTAGCAATATAACGTGCATTATTACCCATATTATGCAGTTATTGTCGATAGAACTGTAATAAATATACTTATTACTTTTATTATTATCAATATAACATGCACTATTTGCCATATTTTACTATTATTATCGCTAGAACTATACTAATTATACTTATTACTCCCGATATTATCAATATAACATGCATTATTACCCATATAATGCAGTTATTATCGCTAGAACTGTAATAATTATACTTATTGCTTATATTGTTAGCAATATAACGTGCATTATTACCCATATAATGCAGTTATTATCGCTAGAACTGTAATAATTATACTTATTACTTATATTATTATCAATATAACATGCATTATTACCCATATTATGCAGTTATTATCGCTAGAACTATAATAAATATACGTATTACTTTTATTATCATCAATATAGCATGCATTATTACCCATATTATGCAGTTATTATCGACAGAACTGTAATAAATACACTTACTACTTTTATTATTATCAATATAACATGCACTATTTGCCATATTTTACTATTATTATCGCTAGAACTATAATAATTATACTTATTACTCCCGATATTATCAATATAACATGCATTATTACCCATATAATGCAGTTATTATCGCTAGAACTGTAATAATTGTACTCATTACTTATATTATTAGCAATATAACGTGCATTATTACCCATATTATGCAGTTATTATCGCTAGTACTATAATAAATATACGTATTACTTTCATTATCATCAATATAACATGCATTATTACCCATATAATGGAGGTATTATAGCTAGAACTGTAATAATTATACTTATTACTTATATTATTATCAATATAACATGCATTATTACCCATATTATGCAGTTATTATCGCTAGAACTATAATAAATATACGTATTACTTTCATTATCATCAGTATAACATGCATTATTACCCATATAATAGAGGTATTATCGCTAGAACTGTAATAATTATACTTATTACTTATATTATTCTCAATATAACATGCATTATTACCCATATTATGCAGTTATTATCGCTAGAACTATAATAAATATACGTATTACTTTCATTATCATCAACATAACATGCATTATTACCCATATAATGGAGGTATTATCGCTAGAACTGTAATAATGGTACTGATTACTTATATTATTATCAATATAACTTGCATTATTACCCATATTATGCAGTTATTATCCCTAGAACCATAATAAATATACTTATTACTCCCAATATTATCAATATAACGTGCATTATTACCCATATTATGCAGTTATTATCGCTAGAACTGTAATAATTATACTTATTACTTATATCATTATCAATATAACATGCATTATTACCCATATAATGGAGGTATTATCGCTTGAACTGTAATAATTATACTTATTACTTATACTATTAGCAATATAACGTGCATTGTTACCCATATAATGCAGTTATTATCGCTAGAACTGTAATAATTATACTTATTACTTATATTATTCTCAATATAACATGCATTATTACCCATATTATGCAGTTATTATCCCTAGAACCATAATAAATATACTTATTACTCCCAATATTATCAATATAACATGCATTTTTACCCATATAATGCAGTTATTATCGCTAGAACTGTAATAATTATACTTATTACTTATATTATTATCGATATAACATGCATTATTACGCATATAATGCAGTTATTATCGCTAGAACTGTAATAATTGTACTCATTACTTATATTATTATCAATATAACATGCATTATTACCCATATTATGCAGTTATTATCTCTAGAACCATAATAAATATACTTATTACTCCCAATATTATCAATATAACATGCATTTTTACCCATATAATGCAGTTATTATCGCTAGAACTGTAATAATTATACTTATTACTTATATTGTTAGCAATATAACGTGCATTATTACCCATATAATGCAGTTATTATCGCTAGAACTATAATAAATATACGTATTACTTTTATTATCATCAATATAACATGCATTATTACCCATATTATGCAGTTATTATGGATAGGACTGTAATAAATATACTTATTACTTTTATTATTATCAATATAACATGCACTATTTGCCATATTTTACTATTATTATCGCTAGAACTATAATAATTATACTTATTACTCCCGATATTATCAATATAACATGCATTATTACCAATATAATGCAGTTATTATCGCTAGAACTGTAATAATTATACTTATTACTTATATTGTTAGCAATATAACGTGCATTATTACCCATATAATGCAGTTATTATCGCTAGAACTGTAATAATTATACTTATTACTTATATTATTATTAATATAACATGCATTATTACCCATATTATGCAGTTATTATCGCTAGAACTATAATAAATATACGTATTAATTTTATTATCATCAATACAACATGCATTATTACCCATATTATGCAGTTATTGTCGATAGAACTGTAATAAATATACTTATTACTTTTATTATTATCAATATAACATGCACTATTTGCCATATTTTACTATTATTATCGCTAGAACTATAATAATTATACTTATTACTCCCGATATTATCAATATAACATGCATTATTACCCATATAATGCAGTTATTATCGCTAGAACTGTAATAATTATACTTATTACTTATATTATTCTCAATATAACATGCATTATTACCCATATTATGCAGTTATTATCGCTAGAACTATAATAAATATACGTATTACTTTCATTATCATCAACATAACATGCATTATTACCCATATAATGGAGGTATTATCGCTAGAACTGTAATAATTGTACTGATTACTTATATTATTATCAATATAACTTGCATTATTACCCATATTATGCAGTTATTATCCCTAGAACCATAATAAATATACTTATTACTCCCAATATTATCAATATAACGTGCATTATTACCCATATTATGCAGTTATTATCGCTAGAACTGTAATAATTATACTTATTACTTATATCATTATCAATATAACATGCATTATTACCCATATAATGGAGGTATTATCGCTTGAACTGTAATAATTATACTTATTACTTATACTATTAGCAATATAACGTGCATTGTTACCCATATAATGCAGTTATTATCGCTAGAACTGTAATAATTATACTTATTACTTATATTATTCTCAATATAACATGCATTATTACCCATATTATGCAGTTATTATCCCTAGAACCATAATAAATATACTTATTACTCCCAATATTATCAATATAACATGCATTTTTACCCATATAATGCAGTTATTATCGCTAGAACTGTAATAATTATACTTATTACTTATATTGTTATCGATATAACATGCATTATTACCCATATTATGCAGTTATTATCGCTAGAACTGTAATAATTATACTTATTACTTATATCATTATCAATATAACATGCATTATTACCCATATAATGGAGGTATTATCGCTTGAAGTGTAATAATTATACTTATTACTTATACTATTAGCAATATAGCGTGCATTGTTACCCATATAATGCAGTTATTATCGCTAGAACTGTAATAATTATACTTATTACTTATATTGTTAGCAATATAACGTGCATTATTACCCATATTATGCAGTTATTGTCGATAGAACTGTAATAAATATACTTATTACTTTTATTATTATCAATATAACATGCACTATTTGCCATATTTTACTATTATTATCGCTAGAACTATACTAATTATACTTATTACTCCCGATATTATCAATATAACATGCATTATTACCCATATAATGCAGTTATTATCGCTAGAACTGTAATAATTATACTTATTGCTTATATTGTTAGCAATATAACGTGCATTATTACCCATATAATGCAGTTATTATCGCTAGAACTGTAATAATTATACTTATTACTTATATTATTATCAATATAACATGCATTATTACCCATATTATGCAGTTATTATCGCTAGAACTATAATAAATATACGTATTACTTTTATTATCATCAATATAGCATGCATTATTACCCATATTATGCAGTTATTATCGACAGAACTGTAATAAATACACTTACTACTTTTATTATTATCAATATAACATGCACTATTTGCCATATTTTACTATTATTATCGCTAGAACTATAATAATTATACTTATTACTCCCGATATTATCAATATAACATGCATTATTACCCATATAATGCAGTTATTATCGCTAGAACTGTAATAATTGTACTCATTACTTATATTATTAGCAATATAACGTGCATTATTACCCATATTATGCAGTTATTATCGCTAGTACTATAATAAATATACGTATTACTTTCATTATCATCAATATAACATGCATTATTACCCATATAATGGAGGTATTATAGCTAGAACTGTAATAATTATACTTATTACTTATATTATTATCAATATAACATGCATTATTACCCATATTATGCAGTTATTATCGCCAGAACTATAATAAATATACGTATTACTTTCATTATCATCAGTATAACATGCATTATTACCCATATAATAGAGGTATTATCGCTAGAACTGTAATAATTATACTTATTACTTATATTATTCTCAATATAACATGCATTATTACCCATATTATGCAGTTATTATCGCTAGAACTATAATAAATATACGTATTACTTTCATTATCATCAACATAACATGCATTATTACCCATATAATGGAGGTATTATCGCTAGAACTGTAATAATTGTACTGATTACTTATATTATTATCAATATAACTTGCATTATTACCCATATTATGCAGTTATTATCCCTAGAACCATAATAAATATACTTATTACTCCCAATATTATCAATATAACGTGCATTATTACCCATATTATGCAGTTATTATCGCTAGAACTGTAATAATTATACTTATTACTTATATCATTATCAATATAACATGCATTATTACCCATATAATGGAGGTATTATCGCTTGAACTGTAATAATTATACTTATTACTTATATTATTATCGATATAACATGCATTATTACCCATATAATGCAGTTATTATCGCTAGAACTGTAATAATTGTACTCATTACTTATATTATTTGCAATATAACGTGCATTATTACCCATATTATGCAGTTATTATCGCTAGAACTGTAATAATTATACTTATTACTTATATCATTATCAATATAACATGCATTATTACCCATATAATGGAGGTATTATCGCTTGAACTGTAATAATTATACTTATTACTTATACTATTAGCAATATAACGTGCATTGTTACCCATATAATGCAGTTATTATCGCTAGAACTGTAATAATTATACTTATTACTTATATTATTCTCAATATAACATGCATTATTACCCATATTATGCAGTTATTATCCCTAGAACCATAATAAATATACTTATTACTCCCAATATTATCAATATAACATGCATTTTTACCCATATAATGCAGTTATTATCGCTAGAACTGTAATAATTATACTTATTACTTATATTGTTATCGATATAACATGCATTATTACCCATATTATGCAGTTATTATCGCTAGAACTGTAATAATTATACTTATTACTTATATCATTATCAATATAACATGCATTATTACCCATATAATGGAGGTATTATCGCTTGAAGTGTAATAATTATACTTATTACTTATACTATTAGCAATATAGCGTGCATTGTTACCCATATAATGCAGTTATTATCGCTAGAACTGTAATAATTATACTTATTACTTATATCATTATCAATATAACATGCATTATTACCCATACAATGGAGGTATTATCGCTTGAACTGTAATAATTATACTTATTACTTATATTATTATCGATATAACATGCATTATTACCCATATAATGCAGTTATTATCGCTAGAACTGTAATAATTGTACTCATTACTTATATTATTTGCAATATAACGTGCATTATTACCCATATTATGCAGTTATTATCGCTAGAACTGTAATAATTATACTTATTACTTATATCATTATCAATATAACATGCATTATTACCCATATAATGGAGGTATTATCGCTTGAACTGTAATAATTATACTTATTACTTATACTATTAGCAATATAGCGTGCATTGTTACCCATATAATGCAGTTATTATCGCTAGAACTGTAATAATTATACTTATTACTTATATTATTCTCAATATAACATGCATTATTACCCATATTATGCAGTTATTATCGCTAGAACTATAATAAATATACGTATTACTTTCATTATCATCAACATAACATGCATTATTACCCATATAATGGAGGTATTATCGCTAGAACTGTAATAATTGTACTGATTACTTATTTTATTATCAATATAACTTGCATTATTACCCATATTATGCAGTTATTATCCCTAGAACCATAATAAATATACTTATTACTCCCAATATTATCAATATAACGTGCATTATTACCCATATTATGCAGTTATTATCGCTAGAACTGTAATAATTATACTTATTACTTATATCATTATCAATATAACATGCATTATTACCCATATAATGGAGGTATTATCGCTTGAACTGTAATAATTATACTTATTACTTATATTATTATCGATATAACATGCATTATTACCCATATAATGCAGTTATTATCGCTAGAACTGTAATAATTGTACTCATTACTTATATTATTTGCAATATAACGTGCATTATTACCCATATTATGCAGTTATTATCGCTAGAACTGTAATAATTATACTTATTACTTATATCATTATCAATATAACATGCATTATTACCCATATAATGGAGGTATTATCGCTTGAACTGTAATAATTATACTTATTACTTATACTATTAGCAATATAACGTGCATTGTTACCCATATAATGCAGTTATTATCGCTAGAACTGTAATAATTATACTTATTACTTATATTATTATCGATATAACATGCATTATTACCCATATAATGCAGTTATTATCGCTAGAACTGTAATAATTGTACTCATTACTTATATTATTTGCAATATAACGTGCATTATTACCCATATTATGCAGTTATTATCGCTAGAACTGTAATAATTATACTTATTACTTATATCATTATCAATATAACATGCATTATTACCCATATAATGGAGGTATTATCGCTTGAACTGTAATAATTATACTTATTACTTATACTATTAGCAATATAGCGTGCATTGTTACCCATATAATGCAGTTATTATCGCTAGAACTGTAATAATTATACTTATTACTTATATTATTCTCAATATAACATGCATTATCACCCATATTATGCAGTTATTATCGCTAGAACTATAATAAATATACGTATTACTTTCATTATCACCAACATAACATGCATTATTACCCATATAATGGAGGTATTATCGCTAGAACTGTAATAATTGTACTGATTACTTATATTATTATCAATATAACTTGCATTATTACCCATATTATGCAGTTATTATCCCTAGAACCATAATAAATATACTTATTACTCCCAATATTATCAATATAACATGCATTTTTACCCATATAATGCAGTTATTATCGCTAGAACTGTAATAATTATACTTATTACTTATATTATTATCGATATAACATGCATTATTACGCATATAATGCAGTTATTATCGCTAGAACTGTAATAATTGTACTCATTACTTATATTATTTGCAATATAACGTGCATTATTACCCGTATTATGCAGTTATTATCACTAGAACCATAATAAATATACTTATTACTCCCAATATTATCAATATAACATGCATTTTTACCCATATAATGCAGTTATTATCGCTAGAACTGTAATAATTATACTTATTACTTATATTGTTTGCAATATAACGTGCATTATTACCCATATAATGCAGTTATTATCGCTAGAACTATAATAAATATACGTATTACTTTTATTATCATCAATATAACATGCATTATTACCCATATTATGCAGTTATTATGGATAGGACTGTAATAAATATACTTATTACTTTTATTATTATCAATATAACATGCACTATTTGCCATATTTTACTATTATTATCGCTAGAACTATAATAATTATACTTATTACTCCCGATATTATCAATATAACATGCATTATTACCCATATAATGCAGTTATTATCGCTAGAACTGTAATAATTATACTTATTACTTATATTGTTAGCAATATAACGTGCATTATTACCCATATAATGCAGTTATTATCGCTAGAACTGTAATAATTATACTTATTACTTATATTATTATCAATATAACATGCATTATTACCCATATTATGCAGTTATTATCGCTAGAACTATAATAAATATACGTATTACTTTTATTATCATCAATACAACATGCATTATTACCCATATTATGCAGTTATTGTCGATAGAACTGTAATAAATATACTTATTACTTTTATTATTATCAATATAACATGCACTATTTGCCATATTTTACTATTATTATCGCTAGAACTATAATAATTATACTTATTACTCCCGATATTATCAATATAACATGCATTATTACCCATATAATGCAGTTATTATCGCTAGAACTGTAATAATTATACTTATTACTTATATTATTCTCAATATAACATGCATTATTGCCCATATAATGCAGTTATTATCGCTAGAACTGTAATAATTATACTTATTACTTATATTATTATCAACATAACATGTATTATTACCCATATAATGGAGGTATTATTGCTAGAACTGTAATAATTATACTTATTACTTACACTTTTAGCAATATAACGTGCATTGTTACCCATATAATGCAGTTATTATCGCCAGAACTGTAATAATTATACTTATTACTTATATTATTCTCAATATAACATGCATTATTACCCATATTATGCAGTTATTATCGCAAGAACTATAATAAATATAGGTATTACTTTCATTATCATCAATATAACATGCATTATTACCCATATAATGGAGGTATTATCGCTAGAACTGTAATAATTATTCTTATTACTTATATTATTATCAATATAACATGCATTATTACCCATTTTATGCAGTTATTATCGATAGAACTGTAATAAATACACTTACTACTTTTACTATTATCAATATATCATGCACTATTAGCCATATTTTACTATTATTATCGCTAGAACTGTAATAATTATACTTATTACTCCCGATGTTGTCAATATAACATGCATTATTACCCATATAATGCAGTTATTATCGCTACAACTGTAATAATTATACTTATTACTTATATTGTTAGCAATATAACGTGCATTATTACCCATATTATGCAGTTATTGTCGATAGAACTGTAATAAATATACTTATTACTTTTATTATTATCAATATAACATGCACTATTTGCCATATTTTACTATTATTATCGCTAGAACTATAATAATTATACTTATTACTCCCGATATTATCAATATAACATGCATTATTACCCATATTATGCAGTTATGATCGCCAGAACTATAATAAATATACTTATTACTCCCAATATTATCAATGTAACATGCACTATTACCCATATAATGCAGTTATTATCGCTAGAACTGTAATAATTATACTTATTACTTATATTGTTAGCAATATAACGTGCATTATTACCCATATAATGCAGTTATTATCGCTAGAACTGTAATAATTATACTTATTACTCATATTATTATCAATATAACATGCATTATTACCCATATTATGCAGTTATTATCGCTAGAACTGTAATAAATATACTTATTACTCCCGATGTTATCAATATAACATGCATTATTACCCATATAATGCAGTTATTATCGCTAGAACTGTAATAATTATACTTATTACTTATATTATTATCAACATAACATGTATTATTACCCATATAATGGAGGTATTATTGCTAGAACTGTAATAATTATACTTATTACTTACACTATTAGCAATATAACGTGCATTGTTACCCATATAATGCAGTTATTATCGCCAGAACTGTAATAATTATACTTATTACTTATATTATTCTCAATATAACATGCATTATTACCCATATTATGCAGTTATTATCGCAAGAACTATAATAAATATAGGTATTACTTTCATTATCATCAATATAACATGCATTATTACCCATATAATGGAGGTATTATCGCTAGAACTGTAATAATTATTCTTATTACTTATATTATTATCAATATAACATGCATTATTACCCATTTTATGCAGTTATTATCGATAGAACTGTAATAAATACACTTACTACTTTTACTATTATCAATATATCATGCACTATTAGCCATATTTTACTATTATTATCGCTAGAACTATAACAATTATACTTATTACTCCCGATGTTATCAATATAACATGCATTATTACCCATATAATGCAGTTAATATCGCTAGAACTGTAATAATTATACTTATTACTTATATTATTCTCAATATAACATGCATTATTACCCATGTAATGCAGTTATTATCGCTAGAACTGTAATAATTATACTTATTACTTATATTATTATCAACATAACATGTATTATTACCCATATAATGGAGGTATTATTGCTAGAACTGTAATAATTATACTTATTACTTACACTATTAGCAATATAACGTGCATTGTTACCCATATAATGCAGTTATTATCGCCAGAACTGTAATAATTATACTTATTGCTTATATTATTCTCAATATAACATGCATTATTACCCATATTATGCAGTTATTATCGCAAGAACTATAATAAATATAGGTATTACTTTCATTATCATCAATATAACATGCATTATTACCCATATAATGGAGGTATTATCGCTAGAACTGTAATAATTATTCTTATTACTTATATTATTATCAATATAACATGCATTATTACCCATTTTATGCAGTTATTATCGATAAAACTGTAATAAATACACTTACTACTTTTACTATTATCAATATATCATGCACTATTAGCCATATTTTACTATTATTATCGCTAGAACTATAATAATTATACTTATTACTCCCGATGTTATCAATATAACATGCATTATTACCCATATAATGCAGTTATTATCGCTAGAACTGTAATAATTATACTTATTACTTATATTATTCTCAATATAACATGCATTATTACCCATATAATGCAGTTATTATCGCCAGAACTGTAATAATTATACTTATTACTTATATTATTCTCAATATAACATGCATTATTACCCATATTATGCAGTTATTATCGCAAGAACTATAATAAATATAGGTATTACTTTCATTATCATCAATATAACATGCATTATTACCCATATAATGGAGGTATTATCGCTAGAACTGTAATAATTATTCTTATTACTTATATTATTATCAATATTACATGCATTATTACCCATTTTATGCAGTTATTATCGATAGAACTGTAATAAATACACTTACTACTTTTACTATTATCAATATATCATGCACTATTAGCCAGATTTTACTATTATTATCGCTAGAACTATAACAATTATACTCATTACTCCCGATGTTATCAATATAACATGCATTATTACCCATATAATGCAGTTAATATCGCTAGAACTGTAATAATTATACTTATTACTTATATTATTCTCAATATAACATGCATTATTACCCATATAATGCAGTTATTATCGCTAGAACTGTAATAATTATACTTATTACTTATATTATTATCAACATAACATGTATTATTACCCATATAATGGAGGTATTATTGCTAGAACTGTAATAATTATACTTATTACTTACACTATTAGCAATATAACGTGCATTGTTACCCATATAATGCAGTTATTATCGCCAGAACTGTAATAATTATACTTATTGCTTATATTATTCTCAATATAACATGCATTGTTACCCATATTATGCAGTTATTATCGCAAGAACTATAATAAATATAGGTATTACTTTCATTATCATCAATATAACATGCATTATTACCCATATAATGGAGGTATTATCGCTAGAACTGTAATAATTATTCTTATTACTTATATTATTATCAATATAACATGCATTATTACCCATTTTATGCAGTTATTATCGCTAGAACTGTAATAATTGTACTCATTACTTATATTATTTGCAATATAACGTGCATTGTTACCCATATAATGCAGTTATTATCGCTAGAACTATAATAATTATACTTATTACTCCCGATATTATCAATATAACATGCATTATTACCCATATAATGCAGTTATTATCGCTAGAACTGTAATAATTATACTTATTACTTATACTATTAGCAATATAACGTGCATTATTACCCATATAATGCAGTTATTATCGCTAGAACTGTAATAATTATACTTATTACTTATATTATTATCAATATAACATGCATTATTACCCATATAATGGAGGTATTATCGCAAGAACTGTAATAATTATACTTATTACTTATACTATTAGCAATATAACGTGCATTATTACCCATATAATACAGTTATTATCGCCAGAACTGTAATAATTATACTTATTACTTATATTGTTCTCAATATAACATGCATTATTACCCACATTATGCAGTTATGATCGCCAGAACTATAATAAATATACTTATTACTCCCAATATTATCAATGTAACATGCATTATTACCCATATAATGCAGTTATTATCGCTAGAACTGTAATAATTATACTTATTACTTATATTATTAGCAATATAACGTGCATTGTTACCCATATAATGCAGTTATTATCGCTAGAACTGTAATAATTATACTTATTACTTATATTATTATCAATATAACATGCATTATTACCCATATAATGGAGGTATTATCGCAAGAACTGTAATAATTATACTTATTACTTATACTATTAGCAATATAACGTGCATTATTACCCATATAATGCAGTTATTATCGCCAGAACTGTAATAATTATACTTATCACTTATATTATTCTCAATATAACATGCATTATTACCCACATTATGCAGTCATTATCGCTAGAACTATAATAAATATACGTATTACATTCATTGTCATCAATATAACATGCATTATTACCCATATAATGGAGGTATTATCGCTAGAACTGTAATAATTATACTTATTACTTATATTATTATCAATATAACATGCATTATTACGCATATTATGCAGTTATTATCGATAGAACTGTAATAAATACCTTTATTACTTTTACTATTATCAATATATCATGCACTATTAGCCATATTTTACTATTATTATCGCTAGAACTATAATAATTATACTTATTACTCCCGATGTTATCAATATAACATGCCTTATTACCCATATAATGCAGTTATTATCGCTAGAACTGTAATAATTATACTTATTACTTATATTATTCTCAATATAACATGCATTATTACCCATATAATGCAGTTATTATCGCTAGAACTGTAATACTTATACTTATTACTTATATTATTATCAACATAACATGCACCATTACCCATATTATGCAGTTATTATCGATAGAACTGTAATAAATATATTTATTAGTTTTATTATTATCAATATAACATGCACTATTTGCCATATTTTACTATTATTATCGCTAGAACTATAATAATTATACTTATTACTCCCGATATTATCAATATAACAGGCATTATTACCCATATAATGCAGTTATTATCGCCAGAACTGTAATAATTATACTTATTACTTATATTATTATCGATATAACATGCATTATTACCCATGTAATGCAGTTATTATCGCTAGATCTGTAATAATTGTACTCATTACTTATATTATTTGCAATATAACGTGCATTATTACCCATATTATGCAGTTATTATCGCTAGAACTGTAATAATTATACTTATTACTTATATCATTATCAATATAACATGCATTATTACCCATATAATGGAGGTATTATCGCTTGAACTGTAATAATTATACTTATTACTTATACTATTAGCAATATAACGTGCATTGTTACCCATATAATGCAGTTATTATCGCTAGAACTGTAATAATTATACTTATTACTTATATTATTATCGATATAACATGCATTATTACCCATATAATGCAGTTATTATCGCTAGAACTGTAATAATTGTACTCATTACTTATATTATTTGCAATATAACGTGCATTATTACCCATATTATGCAGTTATTATCGCTAGAACTGTAATAATTATACTAATTACTTATATCATTATCAATATAACATGCATTATTACCCATATAATGGAGGTATTATTGCTAGAACTGTAATAATTATACTTATTACTTACACTATTAGCAATATAACGTGCATTGTTACCCATATAATGCAGTTATTATCGCCAGAACTGTAATAATTATACTTATTGCTTATATTATTCTCAATATAACATGCATTATTACCCATATTATGCAGTTATTATCGCAAGAACTATAATAAATATAGGTATTACTTTCATTATCATCAATATAACATGCATTATTACCCATATAATGGAGGTATTATCGCTAGAACTGTAATAATTATTCTTATTACTTATATTATTATCAATATAACATGCATTATTACCCATTTTATGCAGTTATTATCGATAAAACTGTAATAAATACACTTACTACTTTTACTATTATCAATATATCATGCACTATTAGCCATATTTTACTATTATTATCGCTAGAACTATAATAATTATACTTATTACTCCCGATGTTATCAATATAACATGCATTATTACCCATATAATGCAGTTATTATCGCTAGAACTGTAATAATTATACTTATTACTTATATTATTCTCAATATAACATGCATTATTACCCATATAATGCAGTTATTATCGCCAGAACTGTAATAATTATACTTATTACTTATATTATTCTCAATATAACATGCATTATTACCCATATTATGCAGTTATTATCGCAAGAACTATAATAAATATAGGTATTACTTTCATTATCATCAATATAACATGCATTATTACCCATATAATGGAGGTATTATCGCTAGAACTGTAATAATTATTCTTATTACTTATATTATTATCAATATTACATGCATTATTACCCATTTTATGCAGTTATTATCGATAGAACTGTAATAAATACACTTACTACTTTTACTATTATCAATATATCATGCACTATTAGCCAGATTTTACTATTATTATCGCTAGAACTATAACAATTATACTCATTACTCCCGATGTTATCAATATAACATGCATTATTACCCATATAATGCAGTTAATATCGCTAGAACTGTAATAATTATACTTATTACTTATATTATTCTCAATATAACATGCATTATTACCCATATAATGCAGTTATTATCGCTAGAACTGTAATAATTATACTTATTACTTATATTATTATCAACATAACATGTATTATTACCCATATAATGGAGGTATTATTGCTAGAACTGTAATAATTATACTTATTACTTACACTATTAGCAATATAACGTGCATTGTTACCCATATAATGCAGTTATTATCGCCAGAACTGTAATAATTATACTTATTGCTTATATTATTCTCAATATAACATGCATTGTTACCCATATTATGCAGTTATTATCGCAAGAACTATAATAAATATAGGTATTACTTTCATTATCATCAATATAACATGCATTATTACCCATATAATGGAGGTATTATCGCTAGAACTGTAATAATTATTCTTATTACTTATATTATTATCAATATAACATGCATTATTACCCATTTTATGCAGTTATTATCGCTAGAACTGTAATAATTGTACTCATTACTTATATTATTTGCAATATAACGTGCATTGTTACCCATATAATGCAGTTATTATCGCTAGAACTATAATAATTATACTTATTACTCCCGATATTATCAATATAACATGCATTATTACCCATATAATGCAGTTATTATCGCTAGAACTGTAATAATTATACTTATTACTTATACTATTAGCAATATAACGTGCATTATTACCCATATAATGCAGTTATTATCGCTAGAACTGTAATAATTATACTTATTACTTATATTATTATCAATATAACATGCATTATTACCCATATAATGGAGGTATTATCGCAAGAACTGTAATAATTATACTTATTACTTATACTATTAGCAATATAACGTGCATTATTACCCATATAATACAGTTATTATCGCCAGAACTGTAATAATTATACTTATTACTTATATTGTTCTCAATATAACATGCATTATTACCCACATTATGCAGTTATGATCGCCAGAACTATAATAAATATACTTATTACTCCCAATATTATCAATGTAACATGCATTATTACCCATATAATGCAGTTATTATCGCTAGAACTGTAATAATTATACTTATTACTTATATTATTAGCAATATAACGTGCATTGTTACCCATATAATGCAGTTATTATCGCTAGAACTGTAATAATTATACTTATTACTTATATTATTATCAATATAACATGCATTATTACCCATATAATGGAGGTATTATCGCAAGAACTGTAATAATTATACTTATTACTTATACTATTAGCAATATAACGTGCATTATTACCCATATAATGCAGTTATTATCGCCAGAACTGTAATAATTATACTTATCACTTATATTATTCTCAATATAACATGCATTATTACCCACATTATGCAGTCATTATCGCTAGAACTATAATAAATATACGTATTACATTCATTGTCATCAATATAACATGCATTATTACCCATATAATGGAGGTATTATCGCTAGAACTGTAATAATTATACTTATTACTTATATTATTATCAATATAACATGCATTATTACGCATATTATGCAGTTATTATCGATAGAACTGTAATAAATACCTTTATTACTTTTACTATTATCAATATATCATGCACTATTAGCCATATTTTACTATTATTATCGCTAGAACTATAATAATTATACTTATTACTCCCGATGTTATCAATATAACATGCCTTATTACCCATATAATGCAGTTATTATCGCTAGAACTGTAATAATTATACTTATTACTTATATTATTCTCAATATAACATGCATTATTACCCATATAATGCAGTTATTATCGCTAGAACTGTAATACTTATACTTATTACTTATATTATTATCAACATAACATGCACCATTACCCATATTATGCAGTTATTATCGATAGAACTGTAATAAATATATTTATTAGTTTTATTATTATCAATATAACATGCACTATTTGCCATATTTTACTATTATTATCGCTAGAACTATAATAATTATACTTATTACTCCCGATATTATCAATATAACAGGCATTATTACCCATATAATGCAGTTATTATCGCCAGAACTGTAATAATTATACTTATTACTTATATTATTATCGATATAACATGCATTATTACCCATGTAATGCAGTTATTATCGCTAGATCTGTAATAATTGTACTCATTACTTATATTATTTGCAATATAACGTGCATTATTACCCATATTATGCAGTTATTATCGCTAGAACTGTAATAATTATACTTATTACTTATATCATTATCAATATAACATGCATTATTACCCATATAATGGAGGTATTATCGCTTGAACTGTAATAATTATACTTATTACTTATACTATTAGCAATATAACGTGCATTGTTACCCATATAATGCAGTTATTATCGCTAGAACTGTAATAATTATACTTATTACTTATATTATTATCGATATAACATGCATTATTACCCATATAATGCAGTTATTATCGCTAGAACTGTAATAATTGTACTCATTACTTATATTATTTGCAATATAACGTGCATTATTACCCATATTATGCAGTTATTATCGCTAGAACTGTAATAATTATACTAATTACTTATATCATTATCAATATAACATGCATTATTACCCATATAATGGAGGTATTATCGCTTGAACTGTAATAATTATACTTATTACTTATACTATTAGCAATATAACGTGCATTGTTACCCATATAATGCAGTTATTATCGCTAGAACTGTAATAATTATACTTATTACTTATATTATTCTCAATATAACATGCATTATTACCCATATTATGCAGTTATTATCGCTAGAACTATAATAAATATACGTATTACTTTCATTATCATCAACATAACATGCATTATTACCCATATAATGGAGGTATTATCGCTAGAACTGTAATAATTATACTGATTACTTATATTATTATCAATATAACTTTCATTATTACCCATATTATGCAGTTATTATCCCTAGAACCATAATAAATATACTTATTACTCCCAATATTATCAATATAACATGCATTTTTACCCATATAATGCAGTTATTATCGCTAGAACTGTAATAATTATACTTATTACTTATATTATTATCGATATAACATGCATTATTACGCATATAATGCAGTTATTATCGCTAGAACTGTAATAATTGTACTCATTACTTATATTATTATCAATATAACATGCATTATTACCCATATTATGCAGTTATTATCTCTAGAACCATAATAAATATACTTATTACTCCCAATATTATCAATATAACATGCATTTTTACCCATATAATGCAGTCATTATCGCTAGAACTGTAATAATTATACTTATTACTTATATTGTTAGCAATATAACGTGCATTATTACCCATATAATGCAGTTATTATCGCTAGAACTATAATAAATATACGTATTACTTTTATTATCATCAATATAACATGCATTATTACCCATATTATGCAGTTATTATGGATAGGACTGTAATAAATATACTTATTACTTTTATTATTATCAATATAACATGCACTATTTGCCATATTTTACTATTATTATCGCTAGAACTATAATAATTATACTTATTACTCCCGATATTATCAATATAACATGCATTATTACCCATATAATGCAGTTATTATCGCTAGAACTGTAATAATTATACTTATTACTTATATTGTTAGCAATATAACGTGCATTATTACCCATATAATGCAGTTATTATCGCTAGAACTGTAATAATTATACTTATTACTTATATTATTATCAATATAACATGCATTATTACCCATATTATGCAGTTATTATCGCTAGAACTATAATAAATATACGTATTAATTTTATTATCATCAATACAACATGCATTATTACCCATATTATGCAGTTATTGTCGATAGAACTGTAATAAATATACTTATTACTTTTATTATTATCAATATAACATGCACTATTTGCCATATTTTACTATTATTATCGCTAGAACTATAATAATTATACTTATTACTCCCGATATTATCAATATAACATGCATTATTACCCATATAATGCAGTTATTATCGCTAGAACTGTAATAATTATACTTATTACTTATATTATTCTCAATATAACATGCATTATTACCCATATTATGCAGTTATTATCGCTAGAACTATAATAAATATACGTATTACTTTCATTATCATCAACATAACATGCATTATTACCCATATAATGGAGGTATTATCGCTAGAACTGTAATAATTGTACTGATTACTTATATTATTATCAATATAACTTGCATTATTACCCATATTATGCAGTTATTATCCCTAGAACCATAATAAATATACTTATTACTCCCAATATTATCAATATAACGTGCATTATTACCCATATTATGCAGTTATTATCGCTAGAACTGTAATAATTATACTTATTACTTATACCATTATCAATATAACATGCATTATTACCCATATAATGGAGGTATTATCGCTTGAACTGTAATAATTATACTTATTACTTATACTATTAGCAATATAACGTGCATTGTTACCCATATAATGCAGTTATTATCGCTAGAACTGTAATAATTATACTTATTACTTATATTATTCTCAATATAACATGCATTATTACCCATATTATGCAGTTATTATCCCTAGAACCATAATAAATATACTTATTACTCCCAATATTATCAATATAACATGCATTTTTACCCATATAATGCAGTTATTATCGCTAGAACTGTAATAATTATACTTATTACTTATATTGTTAGCAATATAACGTGCATTATTACCCATATAATGCAGTTATTATCGCTAGAACTATAATAAATATACGTATTACTTTTATTATCATCAATATAACATGCATTATTACCCATATTATGCAGTTATTATGGATAGGACTGTAATAAATATACTTATTACTTTTATTATTATCAATATAACATGCACTATTTGCCATATTTTACTATTATTATCGCTAGAACTATAATAATTATACTTATTACTCCCGATATTATCAATATAACATGCATTATTACCCATATAATGCAGTTATTATCGCTAGAACTGTAATAATTATACTTATTACTTATATTGTTAGCAATATAACGTGCATTATTACCCATATAATGCAGTTATTATCGCTAGAACTGTAATAATTATACTTATTACTTATATTATTATCAATATAACATGCATTATTACCCATATTATGCAGTTATTATCGCTAGAACTATAATAAATATACGTATTAATTTTATTATCATCAATACAACATGCATTATTACCCATATTATGCAGTTATTGTCGATAGAACTGTAATAAATATACTTATTACTTTTATTATTATCAATATAACATGCACTATTTGCCATATTTTACTATTATTATCGCTAGAACTATAATAATTATACTTATTACTCCCGATATTATCAATATAACATGCATTATTACCCATATAATGCAGTTATTATCGCTAGAACTGTAATAATTATACTTATTACTTATATTATTCTCAATATAACATGCATTATTACCCATATTATGCAGTTATTATCGCTAGAACTATAATAAATATACGTATTACTTTCATTATCATCAACATAACATGCATTATTACCCATATAATGGAGGTATTATCGCTAGAACTGTAATAATTGTACTGATTACTTATATTATTATCAATATAACTTGCATTATTACCCATATTATGCAGTTATTATCCCTAGAACCATAATAAATATACTTATTACTCCCAATATTATCAATATAACGTGCATTATTACCCATATTATGCAGTTATTATCGCTAGAACTGTAATAATTATACTTATTACTTATATCATTATCAATATAACATGCATTATTACCCATATAATGGAGGTATTATCGCTTGAACTGTAATAATTATACTTATTACTTATACTATTAGCAATATAACGTGCATTGTTACCCATATAATGCAGTTATTATCGCTAGAACTGTAATAATTATACTTATTACTTATATTATTCTCAATATAACATGCATTATTACCCATATTATGCAGTTGTTATCCCTAGAACCATAATAAATATACTTATTACTCCCAATATTATCAATATAACATGCATTTTTACCCATATAATGCAGTTATTATCGCTAGAACTGTAATAATTATACTTATTACTTATATTGTTATCGATATAACATGCATTATTACCCATATTATGCAGTTATTATCGCTAGAACTGTAATAATTATACTTATTACTTATATCATTATCAATATAACATGCATTATTACCCATATAATGGAGGTATTATCGCTTGAAGTGTAATAATTATACTTATTACTTATACTATTAGCAATATAGCGTGCATTGTTACCCATATAATGCAGTTATTATCGCTAGAACTGTAATAATTATACTTATTACTTATATTGTTAGCAATATAACGTGCATTATTACCCATATTATGCAGTTATTGTCGATAGAACTGTAATAAATATACTTATTACTTTTATTATTATCAATATAACATGCACTATTTGCCATATTTTACTATTATTATCGCTAGAACTATACTAATTATACTTATTACTCCCGATATTATCAATATAACATGCATTATTACCCATATAATGCAGTTATTATCGCTAGAACTGTAATAATTATACTTATTGCTTATATTGTTAGCAATATAACGTGCATTATTACCCATATAATGCAGTTATTATCGCTAGAACTGTAATAATTATACTTATTACTTATATTATTATCAATATAACATGCATTATTACCCATATTATGCAGTTATTATCGCTAGAACTATAATAAATATACGTATTACTTTTATTATCATCAATATAACATGCATTATTACCCATATTATGCAGTTATTATCGACAGAACTGTAATAAATACACTTACTACTTTTATTATTATCAATATAACATGCACTATTTGCCATATTTTACTATTATTATCGCTAGAACTATAATAATTATACTTATTACTCCCGATATTATCAATATAACATGCATTATTACCCATATAATGCAGTTATTATCGCTAGAACTGTAATAATTGTACTCATTACTTATATTATTAGCAATATAACGTGCATTATTACCCATATTATGCAGTTATTATCGCTAGAACTATAATAAATATACGTATTACTTTCATTATCATCAATATAACATGCATTATTACCCATATAATGGAGGTATTATAGCTAGAACTGTAATAATTATACTTATTACTTATATTATTATCAATATAACATGCATTATTACCCATATTATGCAGTTATTATCGCTAGAACTGTAATAAATATACGTATTACTTTCATTATCATCAGTATAACATGCATTATTACCCATATAATAGAGGTATTATCGCTAGAACTGTAATAATTATACTTATTACTTATATTATTCTCAATATAACATGCATTATTACCCATATTATGCAGTTATTATCGCTAGAACTATAATAAATATACGTATTACTTTCATTATCATCAACATAACATGCATTATTACCCATATAATGGAGGTATTATCGCTAGAACTGTAATAATTGTACTGATTACTTATATTATTATCAATATAACTTGCATTATTACCCATATTATGCAGTTATTATCCCTAGAACCATAATAAATATACTTATTACTCCCAATATTATCAATATAACGTGCATTATTACCCATATTATGCAGTTATTATCGCTAGAACTGTAATAATTATACTTATTACTTATATCATTATCAATATAACATGCATTATTACCCATATAATGGAGGTATTATCGCTTGAACTGTAATAATTATACTTATTACTTATATTATTATCGATATAACATGCATTATTACCCATATAATGCAGTTATTATCGCTAGAACTGTAATAATTGTACTCATTACTTATATTATTTGCAATATAACGTGCATTATTACCCATATTATGCAGTTATTATCGCTAGAACTGTAATAATTATACTTATTACTTATATCATTATCAATATAACATGCATTATTACCCATATAATGGAGGTATTATCGCTTGAACTGTAATAATTATACTTATTACTTATACTATTAGCAATATAACGTGCATTGTTACCCATATAATGCAGTTATTATCGCTAGAACTGTAATAATTATACTTATTACTTATATTATTATCGATATAACATGCATTATTACCCATATAATGCAGTTATTATCGCTAGAACTGTAATAATTGTACTCATTACTTATATTATTTGCAATATAACGTGCATTATTACCCATATTATGCAGTTATTATCGCTAGAACTGTAATAATTATACTTATTACTTATATCATTATCAATATAACATGCATTATTACCCATATAATGGAGGTATTATCGCTTGAACTGTAATAATTATACTTATTACTTATACTATTAGCAATATAGCGTGCATTGTTACCCATATAATGCAGTTATTATCGCTAGAACTGTAATAATTATACTTATTACTTATATTATTCTCAATATAACATGCATTATCACCCATATTATGCAGTTATTATCGCTAGAACTATAATAAATATACGTATTACTTTCATTATCATCAACATAACATGCATTATTACCCATATAATGGAGGTATTATCGCTAGAACTGTAATAATTGTACTGATTACTTATATTATTATCAATATAACTTGCATTATTACCCATATTATGCAGTTATTATCCCTAGAACCATAATAAATATACTTATTACTCCCAATATTATCAATATAACATGCATTTTTACCCATATAATGCAGTTATTATCGCTAGAACTGTAATAATTATACTTATTACTTATATCATTATCAATATAACATGCATTATTACCCATATAATGGAGGTATTATCGCTGGAACTGTAATAATTAAACTTATTACTTATACTATTAGCAATATAACGTGCATTGTTACCCATATAATGCAGTTATTATCGCTAGAACTGTAATAATTATACTTATTACTTATATTATTATCAATATAACATGCATTATTACCCATATTATGCAGTTATTATCTCTAGAACCATAATAAATATACTTATTACTCCCAATATTATCAATATAACATGCATTTTTACCCATTTAATGCAGTCATTATCGCTAGAACTGTAATAATTATACTTATTACTTATATTGTTAGCAATATAACGTGCATTATTACCCATATAATGCAGTTATTATCGCTAGAACTATAATAAATATACGTATTACTTTTATTATCATCAATATAACATGCATTATTACCCATATTATGCAGTTATTATGGATAGGACTGTAATAAATATACTTATTACTTTTATTATTATCAATATAACATGCACTATTTGCCATATTTTACTATTATTATCGCTAGAACTATAATAATTATACTTATTACTCCCGATACTATCAATATAACATGCATTATTACCCATATAATGCAGTTATTATCGCTAGAACTGTAATAATTATACTTATCACTTATATTGTTAGCAATATAACGTGCATTATTACCCATATAATGCAGTTATTATCGCTAGAACTGTAATAATTATACTTATTACTTATATTATTATCAATATAACATGCATTATTACCCATATTATGCAGTTATTATCGCTAGAACTATAATAAATATACGTATTACTTTTATTATCATCAATACAACATGCATTATTACCCATATTATGCAGTTATTGTCGATAGAACTGTAATAAATATACTTATTACTTTTATTATTATCAATATAACATGCACTATTTGCCATATTTTACTATTATTATCGCTAGAACTATAATAATTATACTTATTACTCCCGATATTATCAATATAACATGCATTATTACCCATATAATGCAGTTATTATCGCTAGAACTGTAATAATTATACTTATTACTTATATTATTATCAATATAACATGCATTATTACCCATATAATGGAGGTATTATCGCAAGAACTATAATAATTATACTTATTACTTATACTATTAGCAATATAACGTGCATTATTACCCATATAATACAGTTATTATCGCCAGAACTGTAATAATTATACTTATTACTTATATTATTCTCAATATAACATGCATTATTACCCACATTATGCAGTTATGATCGCCAGAACTATAATAAATATACTTATTACTCCCAATATTATCAATGTAACATGCATTATTACCCATATAATGCAGTTATTATCGCTAGAACTGTAATAATTATACTTATTACTTATATTGTTAGCAATATAACGTGCATTATTACCCATATAATGCAGTTATTATCGCTAGAACTGTAATAATTATACTTATTACTCATATTATTATCAATATAACATGCATTATTACCCATATTATGCAGTTATTATCGATAGAACTGTAATAAATATACTTATTACTTTTATTATTATCAATGTAACATGCACTATTTGCCATATTTTACTATTATTATCGCTAGAACTATAATAATTATACTTATTACTCCCGATATTATCAATATAACATGCATTATTACCCATATAATGCAGTTATTATCGCTAGAAATGTAATAATTACACTTATTACTTATACTATTAGCAATAAAACGTGCATTGTTACCCATATAATGCAGTTATTATCGCTAGAACTATAATAATTATACTTATTACTCCCGATATTATCAATATAACATGCATTATTACTCATATAATGCAGTTATTATCGCTAGAACTGTAATAATTATACTTATTACTTATATTGTTAGCAATATAACGTGCATTATTACCCATATAATGCAGTTATTATCGCTAGAACTGTAACAATTATACGTATTACTTATATTATTATCAATATAACATGCATTATTACCCATATAATGGAGGTATTATCGCAAGAACTGTAATAATTATACTTATTACTTATACTATTAGCAATATAACGTGCATTATTACCCATATAATGCAGTTATTATCGCCAGAACTGTAATAATTATACGTATTACTTATATTATTCTCAATATAACATGCATTATTACCCACATTATGCACTTATTATCGCTAGAACTATAATAAATATACGTATTACTTTCATTATCATCAATATAACATGCATTATTACCCATATAATAGAGGTATTATCGCTAGAACTGTAATAATTATACTTATTACTTATACTATTAGCAATAAAACGTGCATTGTTACCCATATAATGCAGTTATTATCGCTAGAACTATAATAATTATACTTATTACTCCCGATATTATCAATATAACATGCATTATTACTCATATAATGCAGTTATTATCGCTAGAACTGTAATAATTATACTTATTACTTATATTATTAGCAATATAACGTGCATTATTACCCATATAATGCAGTTATTATCGCTAGAACTGTAGTAATTATACTTATTACTTATATTATTATCAATATAACATGCATTATTACCCATATAATGCAGTTATTATCGCTAGAACTGTAATAATTATACTTATTACTTATACTATTAGCAATATAACGTGCATTATTACCCATACAATGCAGTTATTATCGCCAGAACTTTAATAATTATACTTATTACTTATATTATTCTCAATATAACATGCATTATTACCCACATTATGCAGTTATTATCGCTAGAACTATAATAAATATACGTATTACTTTCATTATCATCAATATAACATGCATTATTACCCATATAATAGAGGTATTATCGCTAGAACTGTAATAATTATACTTATTACTTATACTATTAGCAATAAAACGTGCATTGTTACCCATATAATGCAGTTATTATCGCTAGAACTATAATAATTATACTTATTACTCCCGATATTATCAATATAACATGCATTATTACCCATATAATGCAGTTATTATCGCTAGAACTGTAATAATTATACTTATTACTTATACTATTAGCAATATAACGTGCATTATTACCCATATAATGCAGTTATTATCGCTAGAACTGTAATAATTATACTTATTACTTATATTATTATCAATATAACATGCATTATTACCCATATAATGGAGGTATTATCGCAAGAACTATAATAATTATACTTATTACTCCCGATGTTATCAATATAACATGCCTTATTACCCATATAATGCAGTTATTATCGCTAGAGCTGTAATAATTATACTTATTACTTATACTATTCTCAATATAACATGCATTATTACCCATATAATGCAGTTATTATCGCTAGAACTGTAATACTTATACTTATTACTTATATTATTATCAACATAACATGCACCATTACCCATATTATGCAGTTATTATCGATAGAACTGTAATAAATATATTTATTAGTTTTATTATTATCAATATAACATGCACTATTTGCCATATTTTACTATTATTATCGCTAGAACTATAATAATTATACTTATTACTCCCGATATTATCAATATAACAGGCATTATTACCCATATAATGCAGTTATTATCGCCAGAACTGTAATAATTATACTTATTACTTATATTATTATCGATATAACATGCATTATTACCCATATAATGCAGTTATTATCGCTAGAACTGTAATAATTGTACTCATTACTTATATTATTTGCAATATAACGTGCATTATTACCCATATTATGCAGTTATTATCGCTAGAACTGTAATAATTATACTTATTACTTATATCATTATCAATATAACATGCATTATTACCCATATAATGGAGGTATTATCGCTTGAACTGTAATAATTATACTTATTACTTATACTATTAGCAATATAACGTGCATTGTTACCCATATAATGCAGTTATTATCGCTAGAACTGTAATAATTATACTTATTACTTATATTATTATCGATATAACATGCATTATTACCCATATAATGCAGTTATTATCGCTAGAACTGTAATAATTGTACTCATTACTTATATTATTTGCAATATAACGTGCATTATTACCCATATTATGCAGTTATTATCGCTAGAACTGTAATAATTATACTTATTACTTATATTATTATCAACATAACATGTATTATTACCCATATAATGGAGGTATTATTGCTAGAACTGTAATAATTATACTTATTACTTACACTTTTAGCAATATAACGTGCATTGTTACCCATATAATGCAGTTATTATCGCCAGAACTGTAATAATTATACTTATTACTTATATTATTCTCAATATAACATGCATTATTACCCATATTATGCAGTTATTATCGCAAGAACTATAATAAATATAGGTATTACTTTCATTATCATCCATATAACATGCATTATTACCCATATAATGGAGGTATTATCGCTAGAACTGTAATAATTATTCTTATTACTTATATTATTATCAATATAACATGCATTATTACCCATTTTATGCAGTTATTATCGATAGAACTGTAATAAATACACTTACTACTTTTACTATTATCAATATATCATGCACTATTAGCCATATTTTACTATTATTATCGCTAGAACTATAATAATTATACTTATTACTCCCGATGTTGTCAATATAACATGCATTATTACCCATATAATGCAGTTATTATCGCTACAACTGTAATAATTATACTTATTACTTATATTGTTAGCAATATAACGTGCATTATTACCCATATTATGCAGTTATTGTCGATAGAACTGTAATAAATATACTTATTACTTTTATTATTATCAATATAACATGCACTATTTGCCATATTTTACTATTATTATCGCTAGAACTATAATAATTATACTTATTACTCCCGATATTATCAATATAACATGCATTATTACCCATATTATGCAGTTATGATCGCCAGAACTATAATAAATATACTTATTACTCCCAATATTATCAATGTAACATGCACTATTACCCATATAATGCAGTTATTATCGCTAGAACTGTAATAATTATACTTATTACTTATATTGTTAGCAATATAACGTGCATTATTACCCATATTATGCAGTTATTATCGACAGAACTGTAATAAATACACTTACTACTTTTATTATTATCAATATAACATGCACTATTTGCCATATTTTACTATTATTATCGCTAGAACTATAATAATTATACTTATTACTCCCGATATTATCAATATAACATGCATTATTACCCATATAATGCAGTTATTATCGCTAGAACTGTAATAATTGTACTCATTACTTATATTATTAGCAATATAACGTGCATTATTACCCATATTATGCAGTTATTATCGCTAGAACTATAATAAATATACGTATTACTTTCATTATCATCAATATAACATGCATTATTACCCATATAATGGAGGTTTTATAGCTAGAACTGTAATAATTATACTTATTACTTATATTATTATCAATATAACATGCATTATTACCCATATTATGCAGTTATTATCGCTAGAACTATAATAAATATACGTATTACTTTCATTATCATCAGTATAACATGCATTATTACCCATATAATAGAGGTATTATCGCTAGAACTGTAATAATTATACTTATTACTTATATTATTCTCAATATAACATGCATTATTACCCATATTATGCAGTTATTATCGCTAGAACTATAATAAATATACGTATTACTTTCATTATCATCAACATAACATGCATTATTACCCATATAATGGAGGTATTATCGCTAGAACTGTAATAATTGTACTGATTACTTATATTATTATCAATATAACTTGCATTATTACCCATATTATGCAGTTATTATCCCTAGAACCATAATAAATATACTTATTACTCCCAATATTATCAATATAACGTGCATTATTACCCATATTATGCAGTTATTATCGCTAGAACTGTAATAATTATACTTATTACTTATATCATTATCAATATAACATGCATTATTACCCATATAATGGAGGTATTATCGCTTGAACTGTAATAATTATACTTATTACTTATATTATTATCGATATAACATGCATTATTACCCATATAATGCAGTTATTATCGCTAGAACTGTAATAATTGTACTCATTACTTATATTATTTGCAATATAACGTGCATTATTACCCATATTATGCAGTTATTATCGCTAGAACTGTAATAATTATACTTATTACTTATATCATTATCAATATAACATGCATTATTACCCATATAATGGAGGTATTATCGCTTGAACTGTAATAATTATACTTATTACTTATACTATTAGCAATATAACGTGCATTGTTACCCATATAATGCAGTTATTATCGCTAGAACTGTAATAATTATACTTATTACTTATATTATTATCGATATAACATGCATTATTACCCATATAATGCAGTTATTATCGCTAGAACTGTAATAATTGTACTCATTACTTATATTATTTGCAATATAACGTGCATTATTACCCATATTATGCAGTTATTATCGCTAGAACTGTAATAATTATACTTATTACTTATATCATTATCAATATAACATGCATTATTACCCATATAATGGAGGTATTATCGCTTGAACTGTAATAATTATACTTATTACTTATACTATTAGCAATATAGCGTGCATTGTTACCCATATAATGCAGTTATTATCGCTAGAACTGTAATAATTATACTTATTACTTATATTATTCTCAATATAACATGCATTATCACCCATATTATGCAGTTATTATCGCTAGAACTATAATAAATATACGTATTACTTTCATTATCATCAACATAACATGCATTATTACCCATATAATGGAGGTATTATCGCTAGAACTGTAATAATTGTACTGATTACTTATATTATTATCAATATAACTTGCATTATTACCCATATTATGCAGTTATTATCCCTAGAACCATAATAAATATACTTATTACTCCCAATATTATCAATATAACATGCATTTTTACCCATATAATGCAGTTATTATCGCTAGAACTGTAATAATTATACTTATTACTTATATCATTATCAATATAACATGCATTATTACCCATATAATGGAGGTATTATCGCTGGAACTGTAATAATTAAACTTATTACTTATACTATTAGCAATATAACGTGCATTGTTACCCATATAATGCAGTTATTATCGCTAGAACTGTAATAATTATACTTATTACTTATATTATTATCAATATAACATGCATTATTACCCATATTATGCAGTTATTATCTCTAGAACCATAATAAATATACTTATTACTCCCAATATTATCAATATAACATGCATTTTTACCCATTTAATGCAGTCATTATCGCTAGAACTGTAATAATTATACTTATTACTTATATTGTTAGCAATATAACGTGCATTATTACCCATATAATGCAGTTATTATCGCTAGAACTATAATAAATATACGTATTACTTTTATTATCATCAATATAACATGCATTATTACCCATATTATGCAGTTATTATGGATAGGACTGTAATAAATATACTTATTACTTTTATTATTATCAATATAACATGCACTATTTGCCATATTTTACTATTATTATCGCTAGAACTATAATAATTATACTTATTACTCCCGATACTATCAATATAACATGCATTATTACCCATATAATGCAGTTATTATCGCTAGAACTGTAATAATTATACTTATCACTTATATTGTTAGCAATATAACGTGCATTATTACCCATATAATGCAGTTATTATCGCTAGAACTGTAATAATTATACTTATTACTTATATTATTATCAATATAACATGCATTATTACCCATATTATGCAGTTATTATCGCTAGAACTATAATAAATATACGTATTACTTTTATTATCATCAATACAACATGCATTATTACCCATATTATGCAGTTATTGTCGATAGAACTGTAATAAATATACTTATTACTTTTATTATTATCAATATAACATGCACTATTTGCCATATTTTACTATTATTATCGCTAGAACTATAATAATTATACTTATTACTCCCGATATTATCAATATAACATGCATTATTACCCATATAATGCAGTTATTATCGCTAGAACTGTAATAATTATACTTATTACTTATATTATTATCAATATAACATGCATTATTACCCATATAATGGAGGTATTATCGCAAGAACTATAATAATTATACTTATTACTTATACTATTAGCAATATAACGTGCATTATTACCCATATAATACAGTTATTATCGCCAGAACTGTAATAATTATACTTATTACTTATATTATTCTCAATATAACATGCATTATTACCCACATTATGCAGTTATGATCGCCAGAACTATAATAAATATACTTATTACTCCCAATATTATCAATGTAACATGCATTATTACCCATATAATGCAGTTATTATCGCTAGAACTGTAATAATTATACTTATTACTTATATTGTTAGCAATATAACGTGCATTATTACCCATATAATGCAGTTATTATCGCTAGAACTGTAATAATTATACTTATTACTCATATTATTATCAATATAACATGCATTATTACCCATATTATGCAGTTATTATCGATAGAACTGTAATAAATATACTTATTACTTTTATTATTATCAATGTAACATGCACTATTTGCCATATTTTACTATTATTATCGCTAGAACTATAATAATTATACTTATTACTCCCGATATTATCAATATAACATGCATTATTACCCATATAATGCAGTTATTATCGCTAGAAATGTAATAATTACACTTATTACTTATACTATTAGCAATAAAACGTGCATTGTTACCCATATAATGCAGTTATTATCGCTAGAACTATAATAATTATACTTATTACTCCCGATATTATCAATATAACATGCATTATTACTCATATAATGCAGTTATTATCGCTAGAACTGTAATAATTATACTTATTACTTATATTGTTAGCAATATAACGTGCATTATTACCCATATAATGCAGTTATTATCGCTAGAACTGTAATAATTATACGTATTACTTATATTATTATCAATATAACATGCATTATTACCCATATAATGGAGGTATTATCGCAACAACTGTAATAATTATACTTATTACTTATACTATTAGCAATATAACGTGCATTATTACCCATATAATGCAGTTATTATCGCCAGAACTGTAATAATTATACGTATTACTTATATTATTCTCAATATAACATGCATTATTACCCACATTATGCACTTATTATCGCTAGAACTATAATAAATATACGTATTACTTTCATTATCATCAATATAACATGCATTATTACCCATATAATAGAGGTATTATCGCTAGAACTGTAATAATTATACTTATTACTTATACTATTAGCAATAAAACGTGCATTTTTACCCATATAATGCAGTTATTATCGCTAGAACTATAATAATTATACTTATTACTCCCGATATTATCAATATAACATGCATTATTACCCATATAATGCAGTTATTATCGCTAGAACTGTAATAATTATACTTATTACTTATACTATTAGCAATATAACGTGCATTATTACCCATATAATGCAGTTATTATCGCTAGAACTGTAATAATTATACTTATTACTTATATTATTATCAATATAACATGCATTATTACCCATATAATGGAGGTATTATCGCAAGAACTGTAATAATTATACTTATTACTTATACTATTAGCAATATAACGTGCATTATTACCCATATAATACAGTTATTATCGCCAGAACTGTAATAATTATACTTATTACTTATATTGTTCTCAATATAACATGCATTATTACCCACATTATGCAGTTATGATCGCCAGAACTATAATAAATATACTTATTACTCCCAATATTATCAATGTAACATGCATTATTACCCATATAATGCTGTTATTATCGCTAGAACTGTAATAATTATACTTATTACTTATATTATTAGCAATATAACGTGCATTGTTACCCATATAATGCAGTTATTATCGCTAGAACTGTAATAATTATACTTATTACTTATATTATTATCAATATAACATGCATTATTACCCATATAATGGAGGTATTATCGCAAGAACTGTAATAATTATACTTATTACTTATACTATTAGCAATATAACGTGCATTATTACCCATATAATGCAGTTATTATCGCCAGAACTGTAATAATTATACTTATCACTTATATTATTCTCAATATAACATGCATTATTACCCACATTATGCAGTTATTATCGCTAGAACTATAATAAATATACGTATTACATTCATTGTCATCAATATAACATGCATTATTACCCATATAATGGAGGTATTATCGCTAGAACTGTAATAATTATACTTATTACTTATATTATTATCAATATAACATGCATTATTACGCATATTATGCAGTTATTATCGATAGAACTGTAATAAATACCTTTATTACTTTTACTATTATCAATATATCATGCACTATTAGCCATATTTTACTATTATTATCGCTAGAACTATAATAATTATACTTATTACTCCCGATGTTATCAATATAACATGCCTTATTACCCATATAATGCAGTTATTATCGCTAGAGCTGTAATAATTATACTTATTACTTATATTATTCTCAATATAACATGCATTATTACCCATATAATGCAGTTATTATCGCTAGAACTGTAATACTTATACTTATTACTTATATTATTATCAACATAACATGCACCATTACCCATATTATGCAGTTATTATCGATAGAACTGTAATAAATATATTTATTAGTTTTATTATTATCAATATAACATGCACTATTTGCCATATTTTACTATTATTATCGCTAGAACTATAATAATTATACTTATTACTCCCGATATTATCAATATAACAGGCATTATTACCCATATAATGCAGTTATTATCGCCAGAACTGTAATAATTATACTTATTACTTATATTATTATCGATATAACATGCATTATTACCCATATAATGCAGTTATTATCGCTAGAACTGTAATAATTGTACTCATTACTTATATTATTTGCAATATAACGTGCATTATTACCCATATTATGCAGTTATTATCGCTAGAACTGTAATAATTATACTTATTACTTATATCATTATCAATATAACATGCATTATTACCCATATAATGGAGGTATTATCGCTTGAACTGTAATAATTATACTTATTACTTATACTATTAGCAATATAACGTGCATTGTTACCCATATAATGCAGTTATTATCGCTAGAACTGTAATAAGTATACTTATTACTTATATTATTATCGATATAACATGCATTATTACCCATATAATGCAGTTATTATCGCTAGAACTGTAATAATTGTACTCATTACTTATATTATTTGCAATATAACGTGCATTATTACCCATATTATGCAGTTATTATCGCTAGAACTGTAATAATTATACTTATTACTTATATTATTATCAACATAACATGTATTATTACCCATATAATGGAGGTATTATTGCTAGAACTGTAATAATTATACTTATTACTTACACTTTTAGCAATATAACGTGCATTGTTACCCATATAATGCAGTTATTATCGCCAGAACTGTAATAATTATACTTATTACTTATATTATTCTCAATATAACATGCATTATTACCCATATTATGCAGTTATTATCGCAAGAACTATAATAAATATAGGTATTACTTTCATTATCATCCATATAACATGCATTATTACCCATATAATGGAGGTATTATCGCTAGAACTGTAATAATTATTCTTATTACTTATATTATTATCAATATAACATGCATTATTACCCATTTTATGCAGTTATTATCGATAGAACTGTAATAAATACACTTACTACTTTTACTATTATCAATATATCATGCACTATTAGCCATATTTTACTATTATTATCGCTAGAACTATAATAATTATACTTATTACTCCCGATGTTGTCAATATAACATGCATTATTACCCATATAATGCAGTTATTATCGCTACAACTGTAATAATTATACTTATTACTTATATTATTAGCAATATAACGTGCATTGTTACCCATATAATGCAGTTATTATCGCCAGAACTGTAATAATTATACTTATTACTTATATTATTATCGATATAACATGCATTATTACCCATATAATGCAGTTATTATCGCAAGAACTGTAATAATTATACTTATTACTTATACTATTAGCAATATAACGTGCATTATTACCCATATAATGCAGTTATTATCGCCAGAACTGTAATAATTATACTTATCACTTATATTATTCTCAATATAACATGCATTATTACCCACATTATGCAGTTATTATCGCTAGAACTATAATAAATATACGTATTACATTCATTGTCATCAATATAACATGCATTATTACCCATATAATGGAGGTATTATCGCTAGAACTGTAATAATTATACTTATTACTTATATTATTATCAATATAACATGCATTATTACGCATATTATGCAGTTATTATCGATAGAACTGTAATAAATACCTTTATTACTTTTACTATTATCAATATATCATGCACTATTAGCCATATTTTACTATTATTATCGCTAGAACTATAATAATTATACTTATTACTCCCGATGTTATCAATATAACATGCCTTATTACCCATATAATGCAGTTATTATCGCTAGAACTGTAATAATTATACTTATTACTTATATTATTCTCAATATAACATGCATTATTACCCATATAATGCAGTTATTATCGCTAGAACTGTAATACTTATACTTATTACTTATATTATTATCAACATAACATGCACCATTACCCATATTATGCAGTTATTATCGATAGAACTGTAATAAATATATTTATTAGTTTTATTATTATCAATATAACATGCACTATTTGCCATATTTTACTATTATTATCGCTAGAACTATAATAATTATACTTATTACTCCCGATATTATCAATATAACAGGCATTATTACCCATATAATGCAGTTATTATCGCCAGAACTGTAATAATTATACTTATTACTTATATTATTATCGATATAACATGCATTATTACCCATATAATGCAGTTATTATCGCTAGAACTGTAATAATTGTACTCATTACTTATATTATTTGCAATATAACGTGCATTATTACCCATATTATGCAGTTATTATCGCTAGAACTGTAATAATTATACTTATTACTTATATCATTATCAATATAACATGCATTATTACCCATATAATGGAGGTATTATCGCTTGAACTGTAATAATTATACTTATTACTTATACTATTAGCAATATAACGTGCATTGTTACCCATATAATGCAGTTATTATCGCTAGAACTGTAATAATTATACTTATTACTTATATTATTATCGATATAACATGCATTATTACCCATATAATGCAGTTATTATCGCTAGAACTGTAATAATTGTACTCATTACTTATATTGTTTGCAATATAACGTGCATTATTACCCATATTATGCAGTTATTATCGCTAGAACTGTAATAATTATACTTGTTACTTATATCATTATCAATATAACATGCATTATTACCCATATAATGGAGGTATTATCGCTTGAACTGTAATAATTATACTTATTACTTATACTATTAGCAATATAACGTGCATTGTTACCCATATAATGCAGTTATTATCGCTAGAACTGTAATAATTATACTTATTACTTATATTATTCTCAATATAACATGCATTATTACCCATATTATGCAGTTATTATCGCTAGAACTATAATAAATATACGTATTACTTTCATTATCATCAACATAACATGCATTATTACCCATATAATGGAGGTATTATCGCTAGAACTGTAATAATTATACTGATTACTTATATTATTATCAATATAACTTTCATTATTACCCATATTATGCAGTTATTATCCCTAGAACCATAATAAATATACTTATTACTCCCAATATTATCAATATAACATGCATTTTTACCCATATAATGCAGTTATTATCGCTAGAACTGTAATAATTATACTTATTACTTATATTATTATCGATATAACATGCATTATTACGCATATAATGCAGTTATTATCGCTAGAACTGTAATAATTGTACTCATTACTTATATTATTATCAATATAACATGCATTATTACCCATATTATGCAGTTATTATCTCTAGAACCATAATAAATATACTTATTACTCCCAATATTATCAATATAACATGCATTTTTACCCATATAATGCAGTTATTATCGCTAGAACTGTAATAATTATACTTATTACTTATATTGTTAGCAATATAACGTGCATTATTACCCATATAATGCAGTTATTATCGCTAGAACTATAATAAATATACGTATTACTTTTATTATCATCAATATAACATGCATTATTACCCATATTATGCAGTTATTATGGATAGGACTGTAATAAATATACTTATTACTTTTATTATTATCAATATAACATGCACTATTTGCCATATTTTACTATTATTATCGCTAGAACTATAATAATTATACTTATTACTCCCGATATTATCAATATAACATGCATTATTACCCATATAATGCAGTTATTATCGCTAGAACTGTAATAATTATACTTATTACTTATATTATTATCAATATAACATGCATTATTACCCATATTATGCAGTTATTATCGCTAGAACTATAATAAATATACGTATTACTTTTATTATCATCAATACAACATGCATTATTACCCATATTATGCAGTTATTGTCGATAGAACTGTAATAAATATACTTATTACTTTTATTATTATCAATATAACATGCACTATTTGCCATATTTTACTATTATTATCGCTAGAACTATAATAATTATACTTATTACTCCCGATATTATCAATATAACATGCATTATTACCCATATAATGCAGTTATTATCGCTAGAACTGTAATAATTATACTTATTACTTATATTATTATCAATATAACATGCATTATTACCCATATTATGCAGTTATTATCGCTAGAACTATAATAAATATACGTATTACTTTTATTATCATCAATACAACATGCATTATTACCCATATTATGCAGTTATTGTCGATAGAACTGTAATAAATATACTTATTACTTTTATTATTATCAATATAACATGCACTATTTGCCATATTTTACTATTATTATCGCTAGAACTATAATAATTATACTTATTACTCCCGATATTATCAATATAACGTGCATTGTTACCCATATAATGCAGTTATTATCGCCAGAACTGTAATAATTATACTTATTACTTATATTATTCTCAATATAACATGCATTATTACCCATATTATGCAGTTATTATCGCAAGAACTATAATAAATATAGGTATTACTTTCATTATCATCAATATAACATGCATTATTACCCATATAATGGAGGTATTATCGCTAGAACTGTAATAATTATTCTTATTACTTATATTATTATCAATATAACATGCATTATTACCCATTTTATGCAGTTATTATCGATAGAACTGTAATAAATACACTTACTACTTTTACTATTATCAATATATCATGCACTATTAGCCATATTTTACTATTATTATCGCTAGAACTATAATAATTATACTTATTACTCCCGATGTTGTCAATATAACATGCATTATTACCCATATAATGCAGTTATTATCGCTACAACTGTAATAATTATACTTATTACTTATATTGTTAGCAATATAACGTGCATTATTACCCATATTATGCAGTTATTGTCGATAGAACTGTAATAAATATACTTATTACTTTTATTATTATCAATATAACATGCACTATTTGCCATATTTTACTATTATTATCGCTAGAACTATAATAATTATACTTATTACTCCCGATATTATCAATATAACATGCATTATTACCCATATTATGCAGTTATGATCGCCAGAACTATAATAAATATACTTATTACTCCCAATATTATCAATGTAACATGCACTATTACCCATATAATGCAGTTATTATCGCTAGAACTGTAATAATTATACTTATTACTTATATTGTTAGCAATATAACGTGCATTATTACCCATATAATGCAGTTATTATCGCTAGAACTGTAATAATTATACTTATTACTCATATTATTATCAATATAACATGCATTATTACCCATATTATGCAGTTATTATCGCTAGAACTGTAATAAATATACTTATTACTCCCGATGTTATCAATATAACATGCATTATTACCCATATAATGCAGTTATTATCGCTAGAACTGTAATAATTATACTTATTACTTATATTATTATCAACATAACATGTATTATTACCCATATAATGGAGGTATTATTGCTAGAACTGTAATAATTATACTTATTACTTACACTATTAGCAATATAACGTGCATTGTTACCCATATTATGCAGTTATGATCGCCAGAACTATAATAAATATACTTATTACTCCCAATATTATCAATGTAACATGCACTATTACCCATATAATGCAGTTATTATCGCTAGAACTGTAATAATTATACTTATTACTTATATCATTATCAATATAACATGCATTATTACCCATATAATGGAGGTATTATCGCTTGAACTGTAATAATTATACTTATTACTTATACTATTAGCAATATAACGTGCATTGTTACCCATATAATGCAGTTATTATCGCTAGAACAGTAATAATTATACTTATTACTTATATTATTCTCAATATAACATGCATTATTACCCATATTATGCAGTTATTATCGCTAGAACTATAATAAATATACGTATTACTTTCATTATCATCAACATAACATGCATTATTACCCATATAATGGAGGTATTATCGCTAGAACTGTAATAATTATACTGATTACTTATATTATTATCAATATAACTTTCATTATTACCCATATTATGCAGTTATTATCCCTAGAACCATAATAAATATACTTATTACTCCCAATATTATCAATATAACATGCATTTTTACCCATATAATGCAGTTATTATCGCTAGAACTGTAATAATTATACTTATTACTTATATTATTATCGATATAACATGCATTATTACGCATATAATGCAGTTATTATCGCTAGAACTGTAATAATTGTACTCATTACTTATATTATTATCAATATAACATGCATTATTACCCATATTATGCAGTTATTATCTCTAGAACCATAATAAATATACTTATTACTCCCAATATTATCAATATAACATGCATTTTTACCCATATAATGCAGTTATTATCGCTAGAACTGTAATAATTATACTTATTACTTATATTGTTAGCAATATAACGTGCATTATTACCCATATAATGCAGTTATTATCGCTAGAACTATAATAAATATACGTATTACTTTTATTATCATCAATATAACATGCATTATTACCCATATTATGCAGTTATTATGGATAGGACTGTAATAAATATACTTATTACTTTTATTATTATCAATATAACATGCACTATTTGCCATATTTTACTATTATTATCGCTAGAACTATAATAATTATACTTATTACTCCCGATATTATCAATATAACATGCATTATTACCCATATAATGCAGTTATTATCGCTAGAACTGTAATAATTATACTTATTACTTGTATTGTTAGCAATATAACGTGCATTATTACCCATATAATGCAGTTATTATCGCTAGAACTGTAATAATTATACTTATTACTCATATTATTATCAATATAACATGCATTATTACCCATATTATGCAGTTATTATCGCTAGAACTATAATAAATATACTTATTACTTATATTATTATCAATATAACATGCATTATTACCCATATAATGGAGGTATTATCGCAAGAACTGTAATAATTATACTTATTACTTATACTATTAGCAATATAACGTGCATTATTACCCATATAATGCAGTTATTATCGCCAGAACTGTAATAATTATACTTATTACTTATATTATTCTCAATATAACATGCATTATTACCTACATTATGCAGTTATGTTCGCCAGAACTATAATAAATATACTTATTACTCCCAATATTATCAATGTAACATGCATTATTACCCATATAATGCAGTTATTACCGCTAGAACTGTAACAATTATACTTATTACTTACATTGTTAGCAATATAACGTGCATTATTACCCATATAATGCAGTTATTATCGCTAGAACTGTAATAATTATACTTATTACTCATATTATTATCAGTATAACATGCATTATTACCCATATTATGCAGTTATTATCGCTAGAACTATAATAACTATACGTATTACTTTTATTATCATCAATATAACATGCATTATTACCCATATTATGCAGTTATTATCGATAGAACTGTAATAAATATACTTATTACTTTTATTATTATCAATATAACATGCACTATTTGCCATATTTTACTATTATTATCGCTAGAGCTATAATAATTATACTTATTACTCCCGATATTATCAATATAACATGCATTATTACCCATATAATGCAGTTATTATCGCTAGAACTGTAATAATTATACTTATTACTTATATTATTATCAATATAACATGCATTATTACCCATATAATGCAGTTATTATCGCTAGAACTGTAATAATTGTACTCATTACTTATATTATTAGCAATATAACGTGCATTATTACCCATATTATGCAGTTATTATCGCTAGAACTGAAATAATTATACTTATTACTTATATCATTATCAATATAACATGCATTATTACCCATATAATAGAGGTATTATCGCTAGAACTGTAATAATTATACTTATTACTTATACTATTAACAATATAACGTGCATTTTTACCCATATAATGCAGTTATTATCGCTAGAACTGTAATAATTATACTTATTACTTATATTGTTAGCAATATAACGTGCACTATTACCCATATAATGCAGTTATTATCGCTAGAACTGTAATAATTATACTTATTACTTATATTATTATCAATATAACATGCATTATTACCCATATAATGGAGGTATTATCGCAAGAACTGTAATAATTATACTTATTACTTATACTATTAGCAATATAACGTGCATTATTACCCATATAATGCAGTTATTATCGCCAGAACTGTAATAATTGTACTTATTACTTATATTATTCTCAATATAACATGCATTATTACCCACATTATGCAGTTATTATCGCTAGAACTATAATAAATATACGTATTACTTTCATTATCATCAATATAACATGCATTATTACCCATATAATAGAGGTATTATCGCTAGAACTGTAATAATTATACTTATTACTTATACTATTAGCAATAAAACGTGCATTGTTACCCATATAATGCAGTTATTATCGCTAGAACTATAATAATTATACTTATTACTCCCGATATTATCAATATAACATGCATTATTACCCATATAATGCAGTTATTATCGCTAGAACTGTAATAATTATACTTATTACTTATATTATTAGCAATATAACGTGCATTATTACCCATATAATGCAGTTATTATCGCTAGAACTGTAATAATTATACTTATTACTTATATTATTATCAATATAACATGCATTATTACCCATATAATGGAGGTATTATCGCAAGAACTGTAATAATTATACTTATTACTTATACTATTAGCAATATAACGTGCATTATTACCCATATAATGCAGTTATTATCGCCAGAACTATAATAAATATACGTATTACTTTTATTATCATCAATATAACATGCATTATTACCCATATTATGCAGTTATTATCGATAGAACTGTAATAATTATACTTATTACTTATATTATTCTCAATATAACATGCATTATTACCCACATTATGCAGTTATGATCGCCAGAACTATAATAAATATACTTATTACTCCCAATATTATCAACGTAACATGCATTATTACCCATATAATGCAGTTATTATCGCTAGAACTGTAATAATTATACTTATTACTTATATTGTTAGCAATATCACGCGCTTTATTACACATATAATGCAGTTATTATCGCTAGAACTGTAATAATTATACTTATTGCTCATATTATTATCAATATAACATGCATTATTACCCATATAATGGAGGTATTATCGCTAGAACTGTAATAATTATACTTATTACTTATACTATTAGCAATATAACGTGCATTATTACCCATATAATGCAGTTATTATCGCCAGAACTGTAATAATTGTACTTATTACTTATATTATTCTCAACATAACATGCATTATTACCCATATAATGCAGTTATTATCGCTAGAACTGTAATAATTATACTTATTACTTATATTGTTAGCATTATAACGTGCATTATTACCCATATAATGCAGTTATTACCGCTAGAACTGTAATAATTATACTTATTACTAATATTATTATCAATATAACATGCATTATTACCCATATTATGCAGTTATTATCGCTAGAACTATAATAAATATACTTATTACTTATATTATTATCAATATAACATGCATTATTACCCAAATAATGCAGTTATTATCGCTAGAACTGTAATAATTATACTTATTACTCATATTATTATCAATATAACATGCATTATTACCCATATTATGCAGTTATTATCGCTAGAACTATAATAAATATACGTATTACTTTTATTATCATCAATATAACTTGCATTATTACCCATATTATGCAGTTATTATCGATAGAACTGTAATAAATATATTTATTAATTTTATTATTATCAATATAACATGCACTATTTGCCATATTTTACTATTATTATCGCTGGAACTATAATAATTATACTTATTACTCCCGATATTATCAATATAACATGCATTATTACCCATATAATGCAGTTATTGTCGCTAGAACTGTAATAATTATACTTATTACTTATATTATTATCAATATAACATGCATTATTACCCATATAATGCAGTTATTATCGCTAGAACTGTAATAATTGTACTCATTACTTATATTATTAGCAATATAACGTGCATTATTACCCATATTATGCAGTTATTATCGCTAGAACTGTAATAATTATACTTATTACTTATATTATTATCAATATAACGTGCATTATTACCCATATAATAGAGGTATTATCGCTAGAACTGTAATAATTATACTTATTACTTATATTGTTAGCAATATAACGTGCATTATTACCCATATAATGCAGTTATTATCGCTAGAACTGTAATAATTATACTTATTACTTATATAATTATCAATATAACATGCATTATTACCCATATAATGGAGGTATTATCGCAAGAACTGTAATAATTATACTTATTACTTATACTATTAGCAATATAACGTGCATTATTACCCATATAATGCAGTTATTATCGCCAGAACTGTAATAATTGTACTTATTACTTATATTATTCTCAATATAACATGCATTATTACCCACATTATGCAGTTATTATCGCTAGAACTGTAATAATTATACTTATTACTTATATTATTCTCAATATAACATGCATTATTACCCACATTATGCAGTTATGATCGCCAGAAGTATAATAAATATACTTATTACTCCCAATATTATCAACGTAACATGCATTATTACCCATATAATGCAGTTATTATCGCTAGAACTGTAATAATTATACTTATTACTTATATTGTTAGCAATATCACGTGCTTTATTACACATATAATGCAGTTATTATCGCTAGAACTGTAATAATTATACTTATTGCTCATATTATTATCAATATAACATGCATTATTACCCATATTATGCAGTTATTATCGCTAGAACTGTAATATTTATACTTATTACTTATATTATTATCAATATAACATGCATTATTACCCATATAATGGAGGTATTATCGCTAGAACTGTAATAATTATACTTATTACTTATACTATTAGCAATATAACGTGCATTATTACCCATATAATGCAGTTATTATCGCCAGAACTGTAATAATTGTACTTATTACTTATATTATTCTCAATATAACATGCATTATTACCCATATAATGCAGTTATTATCGCTAGAACTGTAATAATTATACTTATTACTTATATTGTTAGCATTATAACGTGCATTATTACCCATATAATGCAGTTATTACCGCTAGAACTGTAATAATTATACTTATTACTAATATTATTATCAATATAACATGCATTATTACCCATATTATGCAGTTATTATCGCTAGAACTATAATAAATATACTTATTACTTATATTATTATCAATATAACATGCATTATTACCCAAATAATGCAGTTATTATCGCTAGAACTGTAATAATTATACTTATTACTCATATTATTATCAATATAACATGCATTATTACCCATATTATGCAGTTATTATCGATAGAACTGTAATAAATATATTTATTAATTTTATTATTATCAATACAACATGCACTATTTGCCATATTTTACTATTATTATCGCTGGAACTATAATAATTATACTTATTACTCCCGATATTATCAATATAACATGCATTATTACCCATATAATGCAGTTATTGTCGCTAGAACTGAAATAATTATACTTATTACTTATATTATTATCAATATAACATGCATTATTACCCATATAATGCAGTTATTATCGCTAGAACTGTAATAATTGTTCTCATTACTTATATTATTAGCAATATAACGTGCATTATTACCCATATTATGCAGTTATTATCGCTAGAACTGTAATAATTATACTTATTACTTATATCATTATCAATATAACATGCATTATTACCCATATAATAGAGGTATTATCGCTAGAACTGTAATAATTATACTTATTACTTACACTATTAGTAATATAACGTCCATTCTTACCCATATAATGCAGTTATTATCGCTAGAACTGTAATAATTATACTTATTACTTATATTGTTAGCAATATAACGTGCATTATTACCCATATAATGCAGTTATTATCGCTAGAACTGTAATAATTATACTTATTACTTATATTATTCTCAATATAACATGCATTATTACCCATATTATGCAGTTATTATCGCTACAACTATAATAAATATACGTATTACTTTCATTATCATCAACATAACGTGCATTATTACCCATATAATGGAGGTATTATCGCTAGAACTGTAATAATTATACTGATTACTTATATTATTATCAATATAACATGCATTATTACCCATATTATGCAGTTATTATCCCTAGAACCATAATAAATATACTTATTACTCCCAATATTATCAATATAACATGCATTTTTACCCATATAATGCAGTTATTATCGCTAGAACTGTAATAATTATACTTATTACTTATACTATTATCAATATAAAATGCATTATTACCCATATAATGCAGTTATTATCGCTAGAACTGTAATAATTATACTTATTACTTATATTATTATCAATATAAAATGCATTATTACCCATATAATGCAGTTATTATCGCTAGAACTGTAATAATTGTACTCATTACTTTAATTATTAGCAATATAACGTGCATTACTACCCATATAATGCAGTTATTATCGCTAGAACTGTAATAATTATACTTATTACTTATATCATTATCAATATAACATGCATTATTACCCATATAATAGAGGTATTATCGCTAGAACTATAATAATTATACTTATTACTTATACTATTAGCAATATAACGTCCATTCTTACCCATATAATGCAGTTATTATCGCTAGAACTGTAATAATTATACTTATTACTTATATTGTTAGCAATATAACGTGCATTATTACCCATATAATGCAGTTATTATCGCCAGAACTATAATAAATATACTTATTACTTATATTATTATCAATATAACATGCATTATTACCCATATAATGGAGGTATTATCGCAAGAACTGTAATAATTATACTTATTACTTATACTATTAGCAATATAACGTGCATTATTACCCATATAATGCAGTTATTATCGCCAGAACTATAATAAATATACGTATTACTTTTATTATCATCAATATAACATGCATTATTACCCATATTATGCAGTTATTATCGATAGAACTGTAATAATTATACTTATTACTTATATTATTCTCAATATAACATGCATTATTACCCACATTATGCAGTTATGATCGCCAGAACTATAATAAATATACTTATTACTCCCAATATTATCAACGTAACATGCATTATTACCCATATAATGCAGTTATTATCGCTAGAACTGTAATAATTATACTTATTACTTATATTGTTAGCAATATCACGTGCTTTATTACCCATATAATGCAGTTATTATCGCTAGAACTGTAATAATTATACTTATTGCTCATATTATTATCAATATAACATGCATTATTACCCATATTATGCAGTTATTATCGCTAGAACTGTAATATTTATACTTATTACTTATATTATTATCAATATAACATGCATTATTACCCATATAATGGAGGTATTAACGCAAGAACTGTAATAATTATACTTATTACTTATACTATTAGCAATATAACGTGCATTATTACCCATATAATGCAGTTATTATCGCCAGAACTATAATAAATATACGTATTACTTTTATTATCATCAATATAACATGCATTATTACCCATATTATGCAGTTATTATCGATAGAACTGTAATAATTATACTTATTACTTATATTATTCTCAATATAACATGCATTATTACCCACATCATGCAGTTATGATCGCCAGAACTATAATAAATATACTTATTACTCCCAATATTATCAACGTAACATGCATTATTACCCATATAATGCAGTTATTATCGCTAGAACTGTAATAATTATACTTATTACTAATATTGTTAGCAATATAACGTGCATTATTACCCATATAATGCAGTTATTATCGCTAGAACTGTAATAAATATACTTACTACTTTCATTATTATCAATATAACATGCATTACTACCCATATTAAGAAGTTATTATCGCTAGAACTGTAATAATTATACTGATTAATTATATTATTATCAATATAACATGCATTATTACCCATATTATGCAGTTATTATCCCTAGAACCATAATAAATATACTTATTACTCCCAATATTATCAATATAACATGCATTTTTACCCATATAATGCAGTTATTATCGCTAGAACTGTAATACTTATACTTATTACTTATATTATTATCGATATAACATGCATTATTACCCATATAATGCAGTTATTATCGCTAGAACTGTAATAATTGTATTCATTACTTATATTATTTGCAATATAACGTGCATTATTACCCATATTATGCAGTTATTATTGCTAGAACTGTAATAATTATACTTATTACTTATATTGTTAGCATTATAACGTGCATTATTACCCATATAATGCAGTTATTATCGCTAGAACTGTAATAATTATACTTATTACTCATATTATTATCAATATAACATGCATTATTACCCATATTATGCAGTTATTATCGCTAGAACTGTAATATTTATACTTATTACTTATATTATTATCAATATAACATGCATTATTACCCATATAATGGAGGTATTATCGCTTGAACTGTAATAATTATACTTATTACTTATACTATTAGCAATATAACGTGCATTGTTACCCATATAATGCAGTTATTATCGCTAGAACTGTAATAATTATACTTATTACTTATATTGTTAGCAATATAACGTGCATTATTACTCATATTATGCAGTTATTGTCGATAGAACTGTAATAAATATACTTATTACTTTTATTATTATCAATATCACATGCACTATTTGCCATATTTTACTATTATTATCGCTAGAACTATAATAATTATACTTATTACTCCCGATATTATCAATATAACATGCATTATTACCCATATAATGCAGTTATTATCGCTAGAACTGTAATAATTATACTTATTGCTTATATTGTTAGCAATATAACGTGCATTATTACCCATATAATGCAGTTATTATCGCTAGAACTGTAATAATTATACTTATTACTTATATTATTATCCATATAACATGCATTATTACCCATATTATGCAGTTATTATCGCTAGAACTATAATAAATATACGTATTACTCCCAATATTATCAATATAACATGCATTATTACCTATATTATGCAGTTATTATCGCTAGAACTGTAATAATTGTACTCATTACTTTTATTATTAGCAATATAACGTGCATTATTACCCATATTATGCAGTTATTATCGCTAGAACTGTAATGATTATACTTATTACTTATATTATTCTCAATATAACATGCATTATTAGCCATATTATGCAGTTATTATCGCTAGAACTATAATAAATATACGTATTACTTTCATTATCATCAACATAACATGCATTATTACCCATATAATGGAGGTATTATCGCTAGAACTGTAATAATTATACTGATTACTTATATTATTATCAATATAATATGCATTATTACCCATATTATGCAGTTATTATCCCTAGAACCATAATAAATATACTTATTACTCCCAATATTATCAATATATCATGCATTTTTACCCATATAATGCAGTTATTATCGCTAGAACTGTAATAATTATACTTATTACTTATATTATTATCGATATAACATGCATTATTACCCATATAATGCAGTTATTATCGCTAGAACTGTAGTAATTATACTTATTACTTTCATTATCATCAATATAACATGCATTATTACCCATATTAAGAAGTTATTATCGATAGAACTGTAATAAATATACTTATTACTTATATTATTATGAATATAACATGCATTATTACCCATATTATGCAGTTATTATCGCTAGAACTATAATAAATATACGTATTACTTTTATTATCATCAATATAACATGCATTATTACCCATATTATGCAGTTATTATCGATAGAACTGTAATAAATACACTTACTACTTTTACTATTATCAATATATCATGCACTATTAGCCATATTTTACTATTATTATCGCTAGAACTATAATAATTATACTTATTACTCCCGATGTTATCAATATAACATGCATTATTACCCATATAATGCAGTTATTATCGCTAGAACTGTAATAATTATACTTATTACTTATATTATTCTCAATATAACATGCATTATTACCCATATTATGCAGTTATTATCGCTAGAACTATAATAAATATACGTATTACTTTCATTATCATCAACATAACATGCATTATTACCCATATAATGGAGGTATTATCGCTAGAACTCTAATAATTATACTGATTACTTATATTATTATCAATATAACATGCATTATTACCCATATTATGCAGTTATTATCCCTAGAACCATAATAAATATACTTATTACTTATATTATTAGCAATATAACGTGCATTATTACCCATATTATGCAGTTATTATCGCTAGAACTGTAATAATTATACTTATTACTAATATTATTATCAATATAACATGCATTATTATCCATATTATGCAGTTATTATCGCTAGAACTATAATAAATATACTTATTACTTATATTATTATCAATATAACATGCATTCTTACCCATATAATGCAGTTATTATCGCTAGAACTGTAATAATTATACTTATTACTTATATTGTTAGCAATATAACGTGCATTATTACCCATATAATGCAGTTATTATCGCCAGAACTATAATAAATATACTTATTACTTATATTATTATCAATATAACATGCATTATTACCCATATAATGGAGGTATTATCACAAGAACTGTAATAATTATACTTATTACTTATACTATTAGCAATATAACGTGCATTATTACCCATATAATGCAGTTATTATCGCCAGAACTATAATAAATATACGTATTACTTTTATTATCATCAATATAACATGCATTATTACCCATATTATGCAGTTATTATCGATAGAACTGTAATAATTATACTTATTACTTATATTATTCTCAATATAACATGCATTATTACCCACATTATGCAGTTATGATCGCCAGAACTATAATAAATATACTTATTACTCCCAATATTATCAACGTAACATGCATTATTACCCATATAATGCAGTTATTATCGCTAGAACTGTAATAATTATACTTATTACTTATATTGTTAGCAATATCACGTGCTTTATTACCCATATAATGTAGTTATTATCGCTAGAACTGTAATAATTATACTTATTGCTCATATTATTATCAATATAACATGCATTATTACCCATATTATGCAGTTATTATCGCTAGAACTGTAATATTTATACTTATTACTTATATTATTATCAATATAACATGCATTATTACCCATATAATGGAGGTATTATCGCTAGAACTGTAATAATTATACTTATTACTTATACTATTAGCAATATAACGTGCATTATTACCCATATAATGCAGTTATTATCACCAGAACTGTAATAATTGTACTTATTACTTATATTATTCTCAATATAACATGCATTATTACCCATATAATGCAGTTATTATCGCTAGAACTGTAATAATTATACTTATTACTTATATTGTTAGCATTATAACGTGCATTATTACCCATATAATGCAGTTATTATCGCTAGAACTGTAATAATTATACTTATTACTAATATTATTATCAATATAACATGCATTATTACCCATATTATGCAGTTATTATCGCTAGAACTATAATAAATATACTTATTACTTATATTATTATCAATATAACATGCATTATTACCCAAATAATGCAGTTATTATCGCTAGAACTGTAATAATTATACTTATTACTCATATTATTATCAATATAACATGCATTATTACCCATATTATGCAGTTATTATCGCTAGAACTATAATAAATATACGTATTACTTTTATTACCATCAATATAACTTGCATTATTACCCATATTATGCAGTTATTATCGATAGAACTGTAATAAATATATTTATTAATTTTATTATTATCAATATAACATGCACTATTTGCCATATTTTACTATTATTGTCGCTGGAACTATAATAATTATACTTATTACTCCCGATATTATCAATATTACATGCATTATTACCCATATAATGCAGTTATTATCGCTAGAACTGTAATAATTATACTTATTACTTATATTATTATCGATATAACATGCATTATTACCCATATAATGCAGTTATTATCGCTAGAACTGTAATAATTGTATTCATTACTTATATTATTTGCAATATAACGTGCATTATTACCCATATAATGCAGTTATTATCGCTAGAACTGTAATAATTATACTTATTACTTATATTATTATCAATATAAAATGCATTATTACCCATATAATGCAGTTATTATCGCTAGAACTGTAATAATTGTACTCATTACTTTAATTATTAGCAATATAACATGCATTATTACCCATATTATGCAGTTATTATCGCTAGAACTGTAATATTTATACTTATTACTTATATTATTATCAATATAACATGCATTATTACCCATATAATGGAGGTATTATCGCTTGAACTGTAATAATTATACTTATTACTTATACTATTAGCAATATAACGTGCATTGTTACCCATATAATGCAGTTATTATCGCTAGAACTGTAATAATTATACTTATTACTTATATTGTTAGCAATATAACGTGCATTATTACTCATATTATGCAGTTATTGTCGATAGAACTGTAATAAATATACTTATTACTTTTATTATTATCAATATCACATGCACTATTTGCCATATTTTACTATTATTATCGCTAGAACTATAATAATTATACTTATTACTCCCGATATTATCAATATAACATGCATTATTACCCATATAATGCAGTTATTATCGCTAGAACTGTAATAATTATACTTATTGCTTATATTGTTAGCAATATAACGTGCATTATTACCCATATAATGCAGTTATTATCGCTAGAACTGTAATAATTATACTTATTACTTATATTATTATCAATATAACATGCATTATTACCCATATTATGCAGTTATTATCGCTAGAACTATAATAAATATACGTATTACTCCCAATATTATCAATATAACATGCATTATTACCTATATTATGCAGTTATTATCGCTAGAACTGTAATAATTGTACTCATTACTTTTATTATTAGCAATATAACGTGCATTATTACCCATATTATGCAGTTATTATCGCTAGAACTGTAATGATTATACTTATTACTTATATTATTCTCAATATAACATGCATTATTAGCCATATTATGCAGTTATTATCGCTAGAACTATAATAAATATACGTATTACTTTCATTATCATCAACATAACATGCATTATTACCCATATAATGGAGGTATTATCGCTAGAACTGTAATAATTATACTGATTACTTATATTATTATCAATATAATATGCATTATTACCCATATTATGCAGTTGTTATCCCTAGAACCATAATAAATATACTTATTACTCCCAATATTATCAATATATCATGCATTTTTACCCATATAATGCAGTTATTATCGCTAGAACTGTAATAATTATACTTATTACTTATATTATTATCGATATAACATGCATTATTACCCATATAATGCAGTTATTATCGCTAGAACTGTAATAATTGTACTCATTACTTATATTATTTGCAATATAACGTGCATTATTACCCATATTATGCAGTTATTATCGCTAGAACTGTAATAATTATACTTATTACTTATATTGTTAGCATTATAACGTGCATTATTACCCATATAATGCAGTTATTATCGCTAGAACCGTAATAATTATACTTATTACTCATATTATTATCAATATAACATGCATTATTACCCATATTATGCAGTTATTATCGCTAGAACTGTAATATTTATACTTATTACTTATATTGTTAGCAATATAACGTGCATTATTACTCATATTATGCAGTTATTGTCGATAGAACTGTAATAAATATACTTATTACTTTTATTATTATCAATATCACATGCACTATTTGCCATATTTTACTATTATTATCGCTAGAACTATAATAATTATACTTATTACTCCCGATATTATGAATATAACATGCATTATTACCCATATAATGCAGTTATTATCGCTAGAACTATAATAAATATACGTATTACTTTTATTATCATCAATATAACATGCATTATTACCCATATTATGCAGTTATTATCGATAGAACTGTAATAAATACACTTACTACTTTTACTATTATCAATATATCATGCACTATTAGCCATATTTTACTATTATTATCGCTAGAACTATAATAATAATACTTATTACTCCCGATGTTATCAATATAACATGCATTATTACCCATATAATGCAGTTATTATCGCTAGAACTGTAATAATTATACTTATTACTTATATTATTATCAATATAACATGCATTATTACCCATATAATGCAGTTATTATCGCTAGAACTGTAATAATTGTACTCATTACTTATATTATTAGCAATATAACGTGCATTATTACCCATATTATGCAGTTATTATCGCTAGAACTGTAATAATTATACTTATTACTTATATTATTCTCAATATAACATGCATTATTACCCATATTATGCAGTTATTATCGCTAGAACTATAATAAATATACGTATTACTTTCATTATCATCAACATAACATGCATTATTACCCATATAATGGAGGTATTATCGCTAGAACTGTAATAATTATACTGATTACTTATATTATTATCAATATAACATGCATTATTACCCATATTATGCAGTTATTATCCCTAGAACCATAATAAATATACTTATTACTCCCAATATTATCAATATAACATGCATTTTTACCCATATAATGCAGTTATTATCGCTAGAACTGTAATAATTATACTTATTACTTATATTATTATCGATATAACATGCATTATTACCCATATTATGCAGTTATTATCGCTAGAACTGTAATAATTATACTTATTACTTATATCATTATCAATATAACATGCATTATTACCCATATAATGGAGGTATTATCGCTTGAACTGTAATAATTATACTTATTACTTATATCATTATCAATATAACATGCATTATTACCCATATAATGGAGGTATTATCGCTTGAACTGTAATAATTATACTTATTACTTATACTATTAGCAATATAACGTGCATTGTTATCCATATAATGCAGTTATTATCGCTAGAACTGTAATAATTATACTTATTACTTATATTGTTAGCAATATAACGTGCATTATTACCCATATTATGCAGTTATTGTCGATAGAACTGTAATAAATATACTTATTACTTTTATTATTATCAATATAACATGCACTATTTGCCATATTTTACTATTATTATCGCTAGAACTATAATAATTGTACTTATTACTCCCGATATTATCAATATAACATGCATTATTACCCATATAATGCAGTTATTATCGCTAGAACTGTAATAATTATACTTATTGCTTATATTGTTAGCAATATAACGTGCATTATTACCCATATTATGCAGTTATTATCGCTAGAACTATAATAAATATACGTATTACTTTCATTATCATCAACATAACGTGCATTATTACCCATATAATGGAGGTATTATCGCTAGAACTGTAATAATTATACTGATTACTTATATTATTATCAATATAACATGCATTATTACCCATATTATGCAGTTATTATCCCTAGAACCATAATAAATATACTTATTACTCCCAATATTATCAATATAACATGCATTTTTACCCATATAATGCAGTTATTATCGCTAGAACTGTAATAATTATACTTATTACTTATATTATTATCAATATAAAATGCATTATTACCCATATAATGCAGTTATTATCGCTAGAACTGTAATAATTATACTTATTACTTATATTATTATCAATATAAAATGCATTATTACCCATATAATGCAGTTATTATCGCTAGAACTGTAATAATTGTACTCATTACTTTAATTATTAGCAATATAACGTGCATTATTACCCATATAATGCAGTTATTATCGCTAGAACTGTAATAATTATACTTATTACTTATATCATTATCAATATAACATGCATTATTACCCATATAATAGAGGTATTATCGCTAGAACTATAATAATTGTACTTATTACTTATACTATTAGCAATATAACGTCCATTCTTACCCATATAATGCAGTTATTATCGCTAGAACTGTAATAATTATACTTATTACTTATATTGTTAGCAATATAACGTGCATTATTACCCATATAATGCAGTTATTATCGCCAGAACTATAATAAATATACTTATTACTTATATTATTATCAATATAACATGCATTATTACCCATATAATGGAGGTATTATCGCAAGAACTGTAATAATTATACTTATTACTTATACTATTAGCAATATAACGTGCATTATTACCCATATAATGCAGTTATTATCGCCAGAACTATAATAAATATACGTATTACTTTTATTATCATCAATATAACATGCATTATTACCCATATTATGCAGTTATTATCGATAGAACTGTAATAATTATACTTATTACTTATATTATTCTCAATATAACATGCATTATTACCCACATTATGCAGTTATGATCGCCAGAACTATAATAAATATACTTATTACTCCCAATATTATCAACGTAACATGCATTATTACCCATATAATGCAGTTATTATCGCTAGAACTGTAATAATTATACTTATTACTTATATTGTTAGCAATATCACGTGCTTTATTACCCATATAATGCAGTTATTATCGCTAGAACTGTAATAATTATACTTATTGCTCATATTATTATCAATATAACATGCATTATTACCCATATTATGCAGTTATTATCGCTAGAACTCTAATATTTATACTTATTACTTATATTATTATCAATATAACATGCATTATTACCCATATAATGGAGGTATTAACGCAAGAACTGTAATAATTATACTTATTACTTATACTATTAGCAATATAACGTGCATTATTACCCATATAATGCAGTTATTATCGCCAGAACTATAATAAATATACGTATTACTTTTATTATCATCAATATAACATGCATTATTACCCATATTATGCAGTTATTATCGATAGAACTGTAATAATTATACTTATTACTTATATTATTCTCAATATAACATGCATTATTACCCACATTATGCAGTTATGATCGCCAGAACTATAATAAATATACTTATTACTCCCAATATTATCAACGTAACATGCATTATTACCCATATAATGCAGTTATTATCGCTAGAACTGTAATAATTATACTTATTACTAATATTGTTAGCAATATAACGTGCATTATTACCCATATAATGCAGTTATTATCGCTAGAACTGTAATAAATATACTTACTACTTTCATTATTATCAATATAACATGCATTACTACCCATATTAAGAAGTTATTATCGCTAGAACTGTAATAATTATACTGATTACTTATATTATTATCAATATAACATGCATTATTACCCATATTATGCAGTTATTATCCCTAGAACCATAATAAATATACTTATTACTCCCAATATTATCAATATAACATGCATTTTTACCCATATAATGCAGTTATTATCGCTAGAACTGTAATACTTATACTTATTACTTATATTATTATCGATATAACATGCATTATTACCCATATAATGCAGTTATTATCGCTAGAACTGTAATAATTGTATTCATTACTTATATTATTTGCAATATAACGTGCATTATTACCCATATTATGCAGTTATTATTGCTAGAACTGTAATAATTATACTTATTACTTATATTGTTAGCATTATAACGTGCATTATTACCCATATTATGCAGTTATTATCGCTAGAACTGTAATATTTATACTTATTACGCATATTATTATCAATATAACATGCATTATTACCCATATTATGCAGTTATTATCGCTAGAACTGTAATATTTATACTTATTACTTATATTATTATCAATATAACATGCATTATTACCCATATAATGGAGGTATTATCGCTTGAACTGTAATAATTATACTTATTACTTATACTATTAGCAATATAACGTGCATTGTTACCCATATAATGCAGTTATTATCGCTAGAACTGTAATAATTGTATTCATTACTTATATTATTTGCAATATAACGTGCATTATTACCCATATTATGCAGTTATTATCGCTAGAACTGTAATAATTATACTTATTACTCATATTATTATCAATATAACATGCATTATTACCCATATTATGCAGTTATTATCGCTAGAACTGTAATATTTATACTTATTACTTATATTATTATCAATATAACATGCATTATTACCCATATAATGGAGGTATTATCGCTTGAACTGTAATAATTATACTTATTACTTATACTATTAGCAATATAACGTGCATTGTTACCCATATAATGCAGTTATTATCGCTAGAACTGTAATAATTATACTTATTACTTATATTGTTAGCAATATAACGTGCATTATTACTCATATTATGCAGTTATTGTCGATAGAACTGTAATAAATATACTTATTACTTTTATTATTATCAATATCACATGCACTATTTGCCATATTTTACTATTATTATCGCTAGAACTATAATAATTATACTTATTACTCCCGATATTATCAATATAACATGCATTATTACCCATATAATGCAGTTATTATCGCTAGAACTGTAATAATTATACTTATTGCTTATATTGTTAGCAATATAACGTGCATTATTACCCATATAATGCAGTTATTATCGCTAGAACTGTAATAATTATACTTATTACTTTTATTATTAGCAATATAACGTGCATTATTACCCATATTATGCAGTTATTATCGCTAGAACTGTAATGATTATACTTATTACTTATATTATTCTCAATATAACATGCATTATTAGCCATATTATGCAGTTATTATCGCTAGAACTATAATAAATATACGTATTACTTTCATTATCATCAACATAACATGCATTATTACCCATATAATGGAGGTATTATCGCTAGAACTGTAATAATTATACTGATTACTTATATTATTATCAATATAATATGCATTATTACCCATATTATGCAGTTATTATCCCTAGAACCATAATAAATATACTTATTACTCCCAATATTATCAATATATCATGCATTTTTACCCATATAATGCAGTTATTATCGCTAGAACTGTAATAATTATACTTATTACTTATATTATTATCGATATAACATGCATTATTACCCATATAATGCAGTTATTATCGCTAGAACTGTAGTAATTATACTTATTACTTTCATTATCATCAATATAACATGCATTATTACCCATATTAAGAAGTTATTATCGATAGAACTGTAATAAATATACTTATTACTTATATTATTATGAATATAACATGCATTATTACCCATATTATGCAGTTATTATCGCTAGAACTATAATAAATATACGTATTACTTTTATTATCATCAATATAACATGCATTATTACCCATATTATGCAGTTATTATCGATAGAACTGTAATAAATACACTTACTACTTTTACTATTATCAATATATCATGCACTATTAGCCATATTTTACTATTATTATCGCTAGAACTATAATAATTATACTTATTACTCCCGATGTTATCAATATAACATGCATTATTACCCATATAATGCAGTTATTATCGCTAGAACTGTAATAATTATACTTATTACTTTTATTATTATCAATATAACATGCACTATTTGCCATATTTTACTCTTATTATCGCTAGAACTATAATAATTATACTTATTACTCCCGATATTATCAATATAACATGCATTATTACCCATATTATGCAGTTATGATCGCCAGAACTATAATAAATATACTTATTACTCCCAATATTATCAATGTAACATGCATTATTACCCATATAATGCAGTTATTATCGCTAGAACTGTAATAATTATACTTATTACTTATATTGTTAGCAATATAACGTGCATTATTACCCATATAATGCAGTTATTATCGCTAGAACTGTAATAATTATACTTATTACTCATATTATTATCAATATAACATGCATTATTACCCATATTATGCAGTTATTATCCCTAGAACCATAATAAATATACTTATTACTCCCAATATTATCAATATATCATGCATTTTTACCCATATAATGCAGTTATTATCGCTAGAACTGTAATAATTATACTTATTACTTATATTATTATCGATATAACATGCATTATTACCCATATAATGCAGTTATTATCGCTAGAACTGTAGTAATTATACTTATTACTTTCATTATCATCAATATAACATGCATTATTACCCATATTAAGAAGTTATTATCGATAGAACTGTAATAAATATACTTATTACTTATATTATTATGAATATAACATGCATTATTACCCATATTATGCAGTTATTATCGCTAGAACTATAATAAATATACGTATTACTTTTATTATCATCAATATAACATGCATTATTACCCATATTATGCAGTTATTATCGATAGAACTGTAATAAATACACTTACTACTTTTACTATTATCAATATATCATGCACTATTAGCCATATTTTACTATTATTATCGCTAGAACTATAATAATTATACTTATTACTCCCGATGTTATCAATATAACATGCATTATTACCCATATAATGCAGTTATTATCGCTAGAACTGTAATAATTATACTTATTACTTTTATTATTATCAATATAACATGCACTATTTGCCATATTTTACTCTTATTATCGCTAGAACTATAATAATTATACTTATTACTCCCGATATTATCAATATAACATGCATTATTACCCATATTATGCAGTTATGATCGCCAGAACTATAATAAATATACTTATTACTCCCAATATTATCAATGTAACATGCATTATTACCCATATAATGCAGTTATTATCGCTAGAACTGTAATAATTATACTTAATACTTATATTGTTAGCAATATAACGTGCATTATTACCCATATAATGCAGTTATTATCGCTAGAACTGTAATAATTATACTTATTACTCATATTATTATCAATATAACATGCATTATTACCCATATTATGCAGTTATTATCGCTAGAACTATAATAAATATACGTATTACTTTTATTATCATCAATATAACATGCATTATTACCCATATTATGCAGCTATTATCGATAGAACTGTAATAAATATACTTATTACTTATATCATTATCAATATAATATGCATTGTTACCCATATAATAGAGGTATTATCGCTAGAACTGTAATAATTATACTTATTACTTATACTATTAGCAATATAACGTCCATTCTTACCCATATAATGCAGTTATTATCGCTAGAACTGTAATAATTATACTTATTACTTATATTGTTAGCAATATAACGTGCATTCTTACCCATATAATGCAGTTATTATCGCTAGAACTGTAATAATTATACTTATTACTTATATTATTCTCAATATAACATGCATTATTACCCATATTATGCAGTTATTATCGCTAGAACTATAATAAATATACGTATTACTTTCATTATCATCAACATAACATGCATTATTACCCATATAATGGAGGTATTATCGCTAGAACTCTAATAATTATACTGATTACTTATATTATTATCAATATAACATGCATTATTACCCATATTATGCAGTTATTATCCCTAGAACCATAATAAATATACTTATTACTCCCAATATTATCAATATATCATGCATTTTTACCCATATAATGCAGTTATTATCGCTAGAACTGTAATAATTATACTTATTACTTATATTATTATCGATATAACATGCATTATTACCCATATAATGCAGTTATTATCGCTAGAACTGTAGTAATTATACTTATTACTTTCATTATCATCAATATAACATGCATTATTACCCATATTAAGAAGTTATTATCGATAGAACTGTAATAAATATACTTATTACTTATATTATTATGAATATAACATGCATTATTACCCATATTATGCAGTTATTATCGCTAGAACTATAATAAATATACGTATTACTTTTATTATCATCAATATAACATGCATTATTACCCATATTATGCAGTTATTATCGATAGAACTGTAATAAATACACTTACTACTTTTACTATTATCAATATATCATGCACTATTAGCCATATTTTACTATTATTATCGCTAGAACTATAATAATTATACTTATTACTCCCGATGTTATCAATATAACATGCATTATTACCCATATAATGCAGTTATTATCGCTAGAACTGTAATAATTATACTTATTACTTTTATTATTATCAATATAACATGCACTATTTGCCATATTTTACTCTTATTATCGCTAGAACTATAATAATTATACTTATTACTCCCGATATTATCAATATAACATGCATTATTACCCATATTATGCAGTTATGATCGCCAGAACTATAATAAATATACTTATTACTCCCAATATTATCAATGTAACATGCATTATTACCCATATAATGCAGTTATTATCGCTAGAACTGTAATAATTATACTTAATACTTATATTGTTAGCAATATAACGTGCATTATTACCCATATAATGCAGTTATTATCGCTAGAACTGTAATAATTATACTTATTACTCATATTATTATCAATATAACATGCATTATTACCCATATTATGCAGTTATTATCGCTAGAACTATAATAAATATACGTATTACTTTTATTATCATCAATATAACATGCATTATTACCCATATTATGCAGCTATTATCGATAGAACTGTAATAAATATACTTATTACTTATATCATTATCAATATAATATGCATTGTTACCCATATAATAGAGGTATTATCGCTAGAACTGTAATAATTATACTTATTACTTATACTATTAGCAATATAACGTCCATTCTTACCCATATAATGCAGTTATTATCGCTAGAACTGTAATAATTATACTTATTACTTATATTGTTAGCAATATAACGTGCATTCTTACCCATATAATGCAGTTATTATCGCTAGAACTGTAATAATTATACTTATTACTTATATTATTCTCAATATAACATGCATTATTACCCATATTATGCAGTTATTATCGCTAGAACTATAATAAATATACGTATTACTTTCATTATCATCAACATAACATGCATTATTACCCATATAATGGAGGTATTATCGCTAGAACTCTAATAATTATACTGATTACTTATATTATTATCAATATAACATGCATTATTACCCATATTATGCAGTTATTATCCCTAGAACCATAATAAATATACTTATTACTTATATTATTAGCAATATAACGTGCATTATTACCCATATTATGCAGTTATTATCGCTAGAACTGTAATAATTATACTTATTACTAATATTATTATCAATATAACATGCATTATTACCCATATTATGCAGTTATTATCGCTAGAACTATAATAAATATACTTATTACTTATATTATTATCAATATAACATGCATTATTACCCAAATAATGCAGTTATTATCGCTAGAACTGTAATAATTATACTTATTACTCATATTATTATCAATATAACATGCATTATTACCCATATTATGCAGTTATTATCGCTAGAACTGTAATAATTATACTTATTACTTATATTATTATCAATATAAAATGCATTATTACCCATATAATGCAGTTATTATCGCTAGAACTGTAATAATTGTACTCATTACTTTAATTATTAGCAATATAACGTGCATTATTACCCATATAATGCAGTTATTATCGCTAGAACTGTAATAATTATACTTATTACTTATATCATTATCAATATAACATGCATTATTACCCATATAATAGAGGTATTATCGCTAGAACTATAATAATTGTACTTATTACTTATACTATTAGCAATATAACGTCCATTCTTACCCATATAATGCAGTTATTATCGCTAGAACTGTAATAATTATACTTATTACTTATATTGTTAGCAATATAACGTGCATTATTACCCATATAATGCAGTTATTATCGCCAGAACTATAATAAATATACTTATTACTTATATTATTATCAATATAACATGCATTATTACCCATATAATGGAGGTATTATCACAAGAACTGTAATAATTATACTTATTACTTATACTATTAGCAATATAACGTGCATTATTACCCATATAATGCAGTTATTATCGCCAGAACTATAATAAATATACGTATTACTTTTATTATCATCAATATAACATGCATTATTACCCATATTATGCAGTTATTATCGATAGAACTGTAATAATTATACTTATTACTTATATTATTCTCAATATAACATGCATTATTACCCACATTATGCAGTTATGATCGCCAGAACTATAATAAATATACTTATTACTCCCAATATTATCAACGTAACATGCATTATTACCCATATAATGCAGTTATTATCGCTAGAACTGTAATAATTATACTTATTACTTATATTGTTAGCAATATCACGTGCTTTATTACCCATATAATGTAGTTATTATCGCTAGAACTGTAATAATTATACTTATTGCTCATATTATTATCAATATAACATGCATTATTACCCATATTATGCAGTTATTATCGCTAGAACTGTAATATTTATACTTATTACTTATATTATTATCAATATAACATGCATTATTACCCATATAATGGAGGTATTATCGCTAGAACTGTAATAATTATACTTATTACTTATACTATTAGCAATATAACGTGCATTATTACCCATATAATGCAGTTATTATCACCAGAACTGTAATAATTGTACTTATTACTTATATTATTCTCAATATAACATGCATTATTACCCATATAATGCAGTTATTATCGCTAGAACTGTAATAATTATACTTATTACTTATATTGTTAGCATTATAACGTGCATTATTACCCATATAATGCAGTTATTATCGCTAGAACTGTAATAATTATACTTATTACTAATATTATTATCAATATAACATGCATTATTACCCATATTATGCAGTTATTATCGCTAGAACTATAATAAATATACTTATTACTTATATTATTATCAATATAACATGCATTATTACCCAAATAATGCAGTTATTATCGCTAGAACTGTAATAATTATACTTATTACTCATATTATTATCAATATAACATGCATTATTACCCATATTATGCAGTTATTATCGCTAGAACTATAATAAATATACGTATTACTTTTATTATCATCAATATAACTTGCATTATTACCCATATTATGCAGTTATTATCGATAGAACTGTAATAAATATATTTATTAATTTTATTATTATCAATATAACATGCACTATTTGCCATATTTTACTATTATTGTCGCTGGAACTATAATAATTATACTTATTACTCCCGATATTATCAATATAACATGCATTATTACCCATATAATGCAGTTATTATCGCTAGAACTGTAATAATTATACTTATTACTTATATTATTATCGATATAACATGCATTATTACCCATATAATGCAGTTATTATCGCTAGAACTGTAATAATTGTATTCATTACTTATATTATTTGCAATATAACGTGCATTATTACCCATATAATGCAGTTATTATCGCTAGAACTGTAATAATTATACTTATTACTTATATTATTATCAATATAAAATGCATTATTACCCATATAATGCAGTTATTATCGCTAGAACTGTAATAATTGTACTCATTACTTTAATTATTAGCAATATAACATGCATTATTACCCATATTATGCAGTTATTATCGCTAGAACTGTAATATTTATACTTATTACTTATATTATTATCAATATAACATGCATTATTACCCATATAATGGAGGTATTATCGCTTGAACTGTAATAATTATACTTATTACTTATACTATTAGCAATATAACGTGCATTGTTACCCATATAATGCAGTTATCATCGCTAGAACTGTAATAATTATACTTATTACTTATATTGTTAGCAATATAACGTGCATTATTACTCATATTATGCAGTTATTGTCGATAGAACTGTAATAAATATACTTATTACTTTTATTATTATCAATATCACATGCACTATTTGCCATATTTTACTATTATTATCGCTAGAACTATAATAATTATACTTATTACTCCCGATATTATCAATATAACATGCATTATTACCCATATAATGCAGTTATTATCGCTAGAACTGTAATAATTATACTTATTGCTTATATTGTTAGCAATATAACGTGCATTATTACCCATATAATGCAGTTATTATCGCTAGAACTGTAATAATTATACTTATTACTTATATTATTATCAATATAACATGCATTATTACCCATATTATGCAGTTATTATCGCTAGAACTATAATAAATATACGTATTACTCCCAATATTATCAATATAACATGCATTATTACCTATATTATGCAGTTATTATCGCTAGAACTGTAATAATTGTACTCATTACTTTTATTATTAGCAATATAACGTGCATTATTACCCATATTATGCAGTTATTATCGCTAGAACTGTAATGATTATACTTATTACTTATATTATTCTCAATATAACATGCATTATTAGCCATATTATGCAGTTATTATCGCTAGAACTAGAATAAATATTCGTATTACTTTCATTATCATCAACATAACATGCATTATTACCCATATAATGGAGGTATTATCGCTAGAACTGTAATAATTATACTGATTACTTATATTATTATCAATATAATATGCATTATTACCCATATTATGCAGTTGTTATCCCTAGAACCATAATAAATATACTTACTACTCCCAATATTATCAATATATCATGCATTTTTACCCATATAATGCAGTTATTATCGCTAGAACTGTAATAATTATACTTATTACTTATATTATTATCGATATAACATGCATTATTACCCATATAATGCAGTTATTATCGCTAGAACTGTAATAATTGTACTCATTACTTATATTATTTGCAATATAACGTGCATTATTACCCATATTATGCAGTTATTATCGCTAGAACTGTAATAATTATACTTATTACTTATATTGTTAGCATTATAACGTGCATTATTACCCATATAATGCAGTTATTATCGCTAGAACTGTAATAATTATACTTATTACTCATATTATTATCAATATAACATGCATTATTACCCATATTATGCAGTTATTATCGCTAGAACTGTAATATTTATACTTATTACTTATATTATTATCAATATAACATGCATTATTACCCATATAATGGAGGTATTATCGCTTGAACTATAATAATTATACTTATTACTTATACTATTAGCAATATAACGTGCATTGTTACCCATATAATGCAGTTATTATCGCTAGAAATGTAATAATTTTACTTATTACTTATATTGTTAGCAATATAACGTGCATTATTACTCATATTATGCAGTTATTGTCGATAGAACTGTAATAAATATACTTATTACTTTTATTATTATCAATATCACATGCAGTATTTGCCATATTTTACTATTATTATCGCTAGAACTATAATAATTATACTTATTACTCCCGATATTATGAATATAACATGCATTATTACCCATATAATGCAGTTATTATCGCTAGAACTATAATAAATATACGTATTACTTTTATTATCATCAATATAACATGCATTATTACCCATATTATGCAGTTATTATCGATAGAACTGTAATAAATACACTTACTACTTTTACTATTATCAATATATCATGCACTATTAGCCATATTTTACTATTATTATCGCTAGAACTATAATAATTATACTTATTACTCCCGATGTTATCAATATAACATGCATTATTACCCATATAATGCAGTTATTATCGCTAGAACTGTAATAATTATACTTATTACTTATATTATTATCAATATAACATGCATTAATACCCATATAATGCAGTTATTATCGCTAGAACTGTAATAATTGTACTCATTACTTATATTATTAGCAATATAACGTGCATTATTACCCATATTATGCAGTTATTATCGCTAGAACTGTAATAATTATACTTATTACTTATATCATTATCAATATAACATGCATTATTACCCATATAATAGAGGTATTATCGCTAGAACTGTAATAATTATACTTATTACTTATACTATTAGCAATATAACGTCCATTCTTACCCATATAATGCAGTTATTATCGCTAGAACTGTAATAATTATACTTATTACTTATATTGTTAGCAATATAACCTGCATTATTACCCATATAATGCAGTTATTATCGCTAGAACTGTAATAAATATACTTATTACTTTTATTATTATCAATATAACATGCACTATTTGCCATATTTTACTCTTATTATCGCTAGAACTATAATAATTATACCTATTACTCCCGATATTATCAATATAACATGCATTATTACCCATATTATGCAGTTATGATCGCCAGAACTATAATAAATATACTTATTACTCCCAATATTATCAATGTAACATGCATTATTACCCATATAATGCAGTTATTATCGCTAGAACTGTAATAATTATACTTATTACTTATATTGTTAGCAATATAACGTGCATTATTACCCATATAATGCAGTTATTATCGCTAGAACTGTAATAATTATACTTATTACTCATATTATTATCAATATAACATGCATTATTACCCATATTATGCAGTTATTATCGCTAGAACTATAATAAATATACGTATTACTTTTATTATCATCAATATAACATGCATTATTACCCATATTATGCAGTTATTATCGATAGAACTGTAATAAATATACTTATTACTTATATCATTATCAATATAACATGCATTATTACCCATATAATAGAGGTATTATCGCTAGAACTGTAATAATTATACTTGTTACTTATACTATTAGCAATATAACGTCCATTCTTACCCATATAATGCAGTTATTATCGCTAGAACTGTAATAATTATACTTATTACTTATATTGTTAGCAATATAACGTGCATTATTACCCATATAATGCAGTTATTATCGCTAGAACTGTAATAATTATACTTATTACTTATATTATTCTCAATATAACATGCATTATTACCCATATTATGCAGTTATTATCGCTAGAACTATAATAAATATACGTATTACTTTCATTATCATCAACATAACATGCATTATTACCCATATAATGGAGGTATTATCGCTAGAACTGTAATAATTATACTGATTACTTATATTATTATCAATATAACATGCATTATTACCCATATTATGCAGTTATTATCCCTAGAACCATAATAAATATACTTATTACTCCCAATATTATCAATATAACATGCATTTTTACCCATATAATGCAGTTATTATCGCTAGAACTGTAATAATTATACTTATTACTTATATTATTATCGATATAACATGCATTATTACCCATATTATGCAGTTATTATCGCTAGAACTGTAATAATTATACTTATTACTTATATCATTATCAATATAACATGCATTATTACCCATATAATGGAGGTATTATCGCTTGAACTGTAATAATTATACTTATTACTTATATCATTATCAATATAACATGCATTATTACCCATATAATGGAGGTATTATCGCTTGAACTGTAATAATTATACTTATTACTTATACTATTAGCAATATAACGTGCATTGTTACCCATATAATGCAGTTATTATCGCTAGAACTGTAATAATTATACTTATTACTTATATTGTTAGCAATATAACGTGCATTATTACCCATATTATGCAGTTATTGTCGATAGAACTGTAATAAATATACTTATTACTTTTATTATTATCAATATAACATGCACTATTTGCCATATTTTACTATTATTATCGCTAGAACTATAATAATTGTACTTATTACTCCCGATATTATCAATATAACATGCATTATTACCCATATAATGCAGTTATTATCGCTAGAACTGTAATAATTATACTTATTGCTTATATTGTTAGCAATATAACGTGCATTATTACCCATATTATGCAGTTATTATCGCTAGAACTATAATAAATATACGTATTACTTTCATTATCATCAACATAACGTGCATTATTACCCATATAATGGAGGTATTATCGCTAGAACTGTAATAATTATACTGATTACTTATATTATTATCAATATAACATGCATTATTACCCATATTATGCAGTTATTATCCCTAGAACCATAATAAATATACTTATTACTCCCAATATTATCAATATAACATGCATTTTTACCCATATAATGCAGTTATTATCGCTAGAACTGTAATAATTATACTTATTACTTATATTATTATCAATATAAAATGCATTATTACCCATATAATGCAGTTATTATCGCTAGAACTGTAATAATTATACTTATTACTTATATTATTATCAATATAAAATGCATTATTACCCATATAATGCAGTTATTATCGCTAGAACTGTAATAATTGTACTCATTACTTTAATTATTAGCAATATAACGTGCATTATTACCCATATAATGCAGTTATTATCGCTAGAACTGTAATAATTATACTTATTACTTATATCATTATCAATATAACATGCATTATTACCCATATAATAGAGGTATTATCGCTAGAACTATAATAATTGTACTTATTACTTATACTATTAGCAATATAACGTCCATTCTTACCCATATAATGCAGTTATTATCGCTAGAACTGTAATAATTATACTTATTACTTATATTGTTAGCAATATAACGTGCATTATTACCCATATAATGCAGTCATTATCGCCAGAACTATAATAAATATACTTATTACTTATATTATTATCAATATAACATGCATTATTACCCATATAATGGAGGTATTATCACAAGAACTGTAATAATTATACTTATTACTTATACTATTAGCAATATAACGTGCATTATTACCCATATAATGCAGTTATTATCGCCAGAACTATAATAAATATACGTATTACTTTTATTATCATCAATATAACATGCATTATTACCCATATTATGCAGTTATTATCGATAGAACTGTAATAATTATACTTATTACTTATATTATTCTCAATATAACATGCATTATTACCCACATTATGCAGTTATGATCGCCAGAACTATAATAAATATACTTATTACTCCCAATATTATCAACGTAACATGCATTATTACCCATATAATGCAGTTATTATCGCTAGAACTGTAATAATTATACTTATTACTTATATTGTTAGCAATATCACGTGCTTTATTACCCATATAATGCAGTTATTATCGCTAGAACTGTAATAATTATACTTATTGCTCATATTATTATCAATATAACATGCATTATTACCCATATTATGCAGTTATTATCGATAGAACTGTAATAAATATATTTATTAATTTTATTATTATCAATATAACATGCACTATTTGCCATATTTTACTATTATTGTCGCTGGAACTATAATAATTATACTTATTACTCCCGATATTATCAATATAACATGCATTATTACCCATATAATGCAGTTATTATCGCTAGAACTGTAATAATTATACTTATTACTTATATTATTATCGATATAACATGCATTATTACCCATATAATGCAGTTATTATCGCTAGAACTGTAATAATTGTATTCATTACTTATATTATTTGCAATATAACGTGCATTATTACCCATATAATGCAGTTATTATCGCTAGAACTGTAATAATTATACTTATTACTTATATTATTATCAATATAAAATGCATTATTACCCATATAATGCAGTTATTATCGCTAGAACTGTAATAATTGTACTCATTACTTTAATTATTAGCAATATAACATGCATTATTACCCATATTATGCAGTTATTATCGCTAGAACTGTAATATTTATACTTATTACTTATATTATTATCAATATAACATGCATTATTACCCATATAATGGAGGTATTATCGCTTGAACTGTAATAATTATACTTATTACTTATACTATTAGCAATATAACGTGCATTGTTACCCATATAATGCAGTTATTATCGCTAGAACTGTAATAATTATACTTATTACTTATATTGTTAGCAATATAACGTGCATTATTACTCATATTATGCAGTTATTGTTGATAGAACTGTAATAAATATACTTATTACTTTTATTATTATCAATATCACATGCACTATTTGCCATATTTTACTATTATTATCGCTAGAACTATAATAATTGTACTTATTACTCCCGATATTATCAATATAACATGCATTATTACCCATATAATGCAGTTATTATCGCTAGAACTGTAATAATTATACTTATTGCTTATATTGTTAGCAATATAGCGTGCATTATTACCCATATAATGCAGTTATTATCGCTAGAACTGTAATAATTATACTTATTACTTATATTATTATCAATATAACATGCATTATTACCCATATTATGCAGTTATTATCGCTAGAACTATAATAAATATACGTATTACTCCCAATATTATCAATATAACATGCATTATTACCTATATTATGCAGTTATTATCGCTAGAACTGTAATAATTGTACTCATTACTTTTATTATTAGCAATATAACGTGCATTATTACCCATATTATGCAGTTATTATCGCTAGAACTGTAATGATTATACTTATTACTTATATTATTCTCAATATAACATGCATTATTAGCCATATTATGCAGTTATTATCGCTAGAACTATAATAAATATACGTATTACTTTCATTATCATCAACATAACATGCATTATTACCCATATAATGGAGGTATTATCGCTAGAACTGTAATAATTATACTGATTACTTATATTATTATCAATATAATATGCATTATTACCAATATTATGCAGTTGTTATCCCTAGAACCATAATAAATATACTTATTACTCCCAATATTATCAATATATCATGCATTTTTACCCATATAATGCAGTTATTATCGCTAGAACTGTAATAATTATACTTATTACTTATATTATTATCGATATAACATGCATTATTACCCATATAATGCAGTTATTATCGCTAGAACTGTAATAATTGTACTCATTACTTATATTATTTGCAATATAACGTGCATTATTACCCATATTATGCAGTTATTATCGCTAGAACTGTAATAATTATACTTATTACTTATATTGTTAGCATTATAACGTGCATTATTACCCATATAATGCAGTTATTATCGCTAGAACTGTAATAATTATACTTATTACTCATATTATTATCAATATAACATGCATTATTACCCATATTATGCAGTTTTTATCGCTAGAACTGTAATATTTATACTTATTACTTATATTATTATCAATATAACATGCATTATTACCCATATAATGGAGGCATTATCGCTTGAACTATAATAATTATACTTATTACTTATACTATTAGCAATATAACGTGCATTGTTACCCATATAATGCAGTTATTATCGCTAGAAATGTAATAATTTTACTTATTACTTATATTGTTAGCAATATAACGTGCATTATTACTCATATTATGCAGTTATTGTCGATAGAACTGTAATAAATATACTTATTACTTTTATTATTATCAATATCACATGCACTATTTGCCATATTTTACTATTATTATCGCTAGAACTATAATAATTATACTTATTACTCCCGATATTATGAATATAACATGCATTATTACCCATATAATGCAGTTATTATCGCTAGAACTGTAATAATTATACTTATTGCTTATATTGTTAGCAATATAACGTGCATTATTACCCATATAATGCAGTTATTATCGCTAGAACTGTAATAATTATACTTATTACTTTCATTATCATCAATATAACATGCATTATTACCCATATTAAGAAGTTATTATCGATAGAACTGTAATAAATATACTTATTACTTATATTATTATGAATATAACATGCATTATTACACATATTATGCAGTTATTATCGCTAGAACTATAATAAATATACGTATTACTTTTATTATCATCAATATAACATGCATTATTACCCATATTATGCAGTTATTATCGATAGAACTGTAATAAATACACTTACTACTTTTACTATTATCAATATATCATGCACTATTAGCCATATTTTACTATTATTATCGCTAGAACTATAATAATTATACTTATTACTCCCGATGTTATCAATATAACATGCATTATTACCCATATAATGCAGTTATTATCGCTAGAACTGTAATAATTATACTTATTACTTATATTATTATCAATATAACATGCATTATTACCCATATAATGCAGTTATTATCGCTAGAACTGTAATAATTGTACTCATTACTTATATTATTAGCAATATAACGTGCATTATTACCCATATTATGCAGTTATTATCGCTAGAACTGTAATAATTATACTTATTACTTATATCATTATCAATATAACATGCATTATTACCCATATAATAGAGGTATTATCGCTAGAACTGTAATAATTATACTTATTACTTATACTATTAGCAATATAACGTCCATTCTTACCCATATAATGCAGTTATTATCGCTAGAACTGTAATAATTATACTTATTACTTATATTGTTAGCAATATAACCTGCATTATTACCCATATAATGCAGTTATTATCGCTAGAACTGTAATAAATATACTTATTACTTTTATTATTATCAATATAACATGCACTATTTGCCATATTTTACTCTTATTATCGCTAGAACTATAATAATTATACTTATTACTCCCGATATTATCAATATAACATGCATTATTACCCATATTATGCAGTTATGATCGCCAGAACTATAATAAATATACTTATTACTCCCAATATTATCAATGTAACATGCATTATTACCCATATAATGCAGTTATTATCGCTAGAACTGTAATAATTATACTTATTACTTATATTGTTAGCAATATAACGTGCATTATTACCCATATAATGCAGTTATTATCGCTAGAACTGTAATAATTATACTTATTACTCATATTATTATCAATATAACATGCATTATTACCCATATTATGCAGTTATTATCGCTAGAACTATAATAAATATACGTATTACTTTTATTATCATCAATATAACATGCATTATTACCCATATTATGCAGTTATTATCGATAGAACTGTAATAAATATACTTATTACTTATATCATTATCAATATAACATGCATTATTACCCATATAATAGAGGTATTATCGCTAGAACTGTAATAATTATACTTGTTACTTATACTATTAGCAATATAACGTCCATTCTTACCCATATAATGCAGTTATTATCGCTAGAACTGTAATAATTATACTTATTACTTATATTGTTAGCAATATAACGTGCATTATTACCCATATAATGCAGTTATTATCGCTAGAACTGTAATAATTATACTTATTACTTATATTATTCTCAATATAACATGCATTATTACCCATATTATGCAGTTATTATCGCTAGAACTATAATAAATATACGTATTACTTTCATTATCATCAACATAACATGCATTATTACCCATATAATGGAGGTATTATCGCTAGAACTGTAATAATTATACTGATTACTTATATTATTATCAATATAACATGCATTATTACCCATATTATGCAGTTATTATCCCTAGAACCATAATAAATATACTTATTACTCCCAATATTATCAATATAACATGCATTTTTACCCATATAATGCAGTTATTATCGCTAGAACTGTAATAATTATACTTACTACTTATATTATTATCGATATAACATGCATTATTACCCATATTATGCAGTTATTATCGCTAGAACTGTAATAATTATACTTATTACTTATATCATTATCAATATAACATGCACTATTACCCATATAATGGAGGTATTATCGCTTGAACTGTAATAATTATACTTATTACTTATATCATTATCAATATAACATGCATTATTACCCATATAATGGAGGTATTATCGCTTGAACTGTAATAATTATACTTATTACTTATACTATTAGCAATATAACGTGCATTGTTACCCATATAATGCAGTTATTATCGCTAGAACTGTAATAATTATACTTATTACTTATATTGTTAGCAATATAACGTGCATTATTACCCATATTATGCAGTTATTGTCGATAGAACTGTAATAAATATACTTATTACTTTTATTATTATCAATATAACATGCACTATTTGCCATATTTTACTATTATTATCGCTAGAACTATAATAATTGTACTTATTACTCCCGATATTATCAATATAACATGCATTATTACCCATATAATGCAGTTATTATCGCTAGAACTGTAATAATTATACTTATTGCTTATATTGTTAGCAATATAACGTGCATTATTACCCATATAATGCAGTTATTACCGCTAGAACTGTAATAATTATACTTATTACTTATATTATTATCAATATAACATGCATTATTACCCATATTATGCAGTTATTATCGCTAGAACTATAATAAATATACGTATTACTCCCAATATTATCAATATAACATGCATTATTACCTATATTATGCAGTTATTATCGCTAGAACTGTAATACTTGTACTCATTACTTTTATTATTAGCAATATAACGTGCATTATTACCCATATAATGCAGTTATTATCGCTAGAACTGTAATAATTATACTTATTACTCATATTATTATCAATATAACATGCATTATTACCCATATTATGCAGTTATTATCGCTAGAACTATAATAAATATACGTATTACTTTTATTATCATCAATATAACATGCATTATTACCCATATTATGCAGTTATTATCGATAGAACTGTAATAAATATACTTATTACTTATATCATTATCAATATAACATGCATTATTACCCATATAATAGAGGTATTATCGCTAGAACTGTAATAATTATACTTATTACTTATATTGTTAGCATTATAACGTGCATTATTACCCATATAATGCAGTTATTATCGCTAGAACTGTAATAATTATACTTATTACTCATATTATTATCAATATAACATGCATTATTACCCATATTATGCAGTTTTTATCGCTAGAACTGTAATATTTATACTTATTACTTATATTATTATCAATATAACATGCATTATTACCCATATAATGGAGGTATTATCGCTTGAACTATAATAATTATACTTATTACTTATACTATTAGCAATATAACGTGCATTGTTACCCATATAATGCAGTTATTATCGCTAGAAATGTAATAATTTTACTTATTACTTATATTGTTAGCAATATAACGTGCATTATTACTCATATTATGCAGTTATTGTCGATAGAACTGTAATAAATATACTTATTACTTTTATTATTATCAATATCACATGCACTATTTGCCATATTTTACTATTATTATCGCTAGAACTATAATAATTATACTTATTACTCCCGATATTATGAATATAACATGCATTATTACCCATATAATGCAGTTATTATCGCTAGAACTGTAATAATTATACTTATTGCTTATATTGTTAGCAATATAACGTGCATTATTACCCATATAATGCAGTTATTATCGCTAGAACTGTAATAATTATACTTATTACTTTCATTATCATCAATATAACATGCATTATTACCCATATTAAGAAGTTATTATCGATAGAACTGTAATAAATATACTTATTACTTATATTATTATGAATATAACATGCATTATTACCCATATTATGCAGTTATTATCGCTAGAACTATAATAAATATACGTATTACTTTTATTATCATCAATATTACATGCATTATTACCCATATTATGCAGTTATTATCGATAGAACTGTAATAAATACACTTACTACTTTTACTATTATCAATATATCATGCACTATTAGCCATATTTTACTATTATTATCGCTAGAACTATAATAATTATACTTATTACTCCCGATGTTATCAATATAACATGCATTATTACCCATATAATGCAGTTATTATCGCTAGAACTGTAATAATTATACTTATTACTTATATTATTATCAATATAACATGCATTATTACCCATATAATGCAGTTATTATCGCTAGAACTGTAATAATTGTACTCATTACTTATATTATTAGCAATATAACGTGCATTATTACCCATATTATGCAGTTATTATCGCTAGAACTGTAATAATTATACTTATTACTTATATCATTATCAATATAACATGCATTATTACCCATATAATAGAGGTATTATCGCTAGAACTGTAATAATTATACTTATAACTTATACTATTAGCAATATAACGTCCATTCTTACCCATATAATGCAGTTATTATCGCTAGAACTGTAATAATTATACTTATTACTTATATTGTTAGCAATATAACCTGCATTATTACCCATATAATGCAGTTATTATCGCTAGAACTGTAATAAATATACTTATTACTTTTATTATTATCAATATAACATGCACTATTTGCCATATTTTACTCTTATTATCGCTAGAACTATAATAATTATACTTATTACTCCCGATATTATCAATATAACATGCATTATTACCCATATTATGCAGTTATGATCGCCAGAACTATAATAAATATACTTATTACTCCCAATATTATCAATGTAACATGCATTATTACCCATATAATGCAGTTATTATCGCTAGAACTGTAATAATTATACTTATTACTTATATTGTTAGCAATATAACGTGCATTATTACCCATATAATGCAGTTATTATCGCTAGAACTGTAATAATTATACTTATTACTCATATTATTATCAATATAACATGCATTATTACCCATATTATGCAGTTATTATCGCTAGAACTATAATAAATATACGTATTACTTTTATTATCATCAATATAACATGCATTATTACCCATATTATGCAGTTATTATCGATAGAACTGTAATAAATATACTTATTACTTATATCATTATCAATATAACATGCATTATTACCCATATAATAGAGGTATTATCGCTAGAACTGTAATAATTATACTTGTTACTTATACTATTAGCAATATAACGTCCATTCTTACCCATATAATGCAGTTATTATCGCTAGAACTGTAATAATTATACTTATTACTTATATTGTTAGCAATATAACGTGCATTATTACCCATATAATGCAGTTATTATCGCTAGAACTGTAATAATTATACTTATTACTTATATTATTCTCAATATAACATGCATTATTACCCATATTATGCAGTTATTATCGCTAGAACTATAATAAATATACGTATTACTTTCATTATCATCAACATAACATGCATTATTACCCATATAATGGAGGTATTATCGCTAGAACTGTAATAATTATACTGATTACTTATATTATTATCAATATAACATGCATTATTACCCATATTATGCAGTTATTATCCCTAGAACCATAATAAATATACTTATTACTCCCAATATTATCAATATAACATGCATTTTTACCCATATAATGCAGTTATTATCGCTAGAACTGTAATAATTATACTTACTACTTATATTATTATCGATATAACATGCATTATTACCCATATTATGCAGTTATTATCGCTAGAACTGTAATAATTATACTTATTACTTATATCATTATCAATATAACATGCACTATTACCCATATAATGGAGGTATTATCGCTTGAACTGTAATAATTATACTTATTACTTATATCATTATCAATATAACATGCATTATTACCCATATAATGGAGGTATTATCGCTTGAACTGTAATAATTATACTTATTACTCATATTATTATCAATATAACATGCATTATTACCCATATTATGCAGTTATTATCGCTAGAACTATAATAAATATACGTATTACTTTTATTATCATCAATATAACATGCATTATTACCCATATTATGCAGTTATCATCGATAGAACTGTAATAAATATACTTATTACTTTTATTATTATCAACATAACATGCACTATTTGCCATATTTTACTATTATTATCGCTAGAACTATAATAATTATACTTATTACTCCCGATATTATCAATATAACATGCATTATTAGCCATATTATGCAGTTATTATCGCTAGAACTGTAATAAATATACTTTCTACTTTCATTATCATCAATATAACATGCATTATGACCCATATTAAGAAGTTATTATCGATAGAACTGTAATAAATATACTTATTACTTATATTATTGTCAATATAACATGCATTATTACCCATATTATGCAGTTATTATCGCTAGAACTGTAATAATTATACTTATTACTTATATCATTATCAATATAACATGCATTATTACCCATATAATGGAGGTATTATCGCTAGAACTGTAATAATTATACTTATTACTTATATTATTATCAACATAACATGCATTATTACCCATATAATGCAGTTATTACCGCTAGAACTGTAATAATTATACTTATTACTTATATTATTATCAATATAACATGCATTATTACCCATATTATGCAGTTATTATCGCTAGAACTATAATAAATATACGTATTACTCCCAATATTATCAATATAACATGCATTATTACCTATATTATGCAGTTATTATCGCTAGAACTGTAATACTTGTACTCATTACTTTTATTATTAGCAATATAACGTGCATTATTACCCATATAATGCAGTTATTATCGCTAGAACTGTAATAATTATACTTATTACTCATATTATTATCAATATAACATGCATTATTACCCATATTATGCAGTTATTATCGCTAGAACTATAATAAATATACGTATTACTTTTATTATCATCAATATAACATGCATTATTACCCATATTATGCAGTTATTATCGATAGAACTGTAATAAATATACTTATTACTTATATCATTATCAATATAACATGCATTATTACCCATATAATAGAGGTATTATCGCTAGAACTGTAATAATTATACTTATTACTTATACTATTAGCAATATAACGTCCATTCTTACCCATATAATGCAGTTATTATCGCTAGAACTGTAATAATTATACTTATTACTTATATTGTTAGCAATATAACGTGCATTATTACCCATATAATGCAGTTATTATCGCTAGAACTGTAATAATTATACTTATTACTTATATTGTTAGCAATATAACGTGCATTATTACCCATATTATGCAGTTATTGTCGATAGAACTGTAATAAATATACTTATTACTTTTATTATTATCAATATAACATGCACTATTTGCCATATTTTACTATTATTATCGCTAGAACTATAATAATTGTACTTATTACTCCCGATATTATCAATATAACATGCATTATTACCCATATAATGCAGTTATTATCGCTAGAACTGTAATAATTATACTTATTGCTTATATTGTTAGCAATATAACGTGCATTATTACCCATATAATGCAGTTATTATCGCTAGAACTGTAATAATTATACTTATTACTTATATTATTATCAATATAACATGCATTATTACCCATATTATGCAGTTATTATCGCTAGAACTATAATAAATATACGTATTACTCCCAATATTATCAATATAACATGCATTATTACCTATATTATGCAGTTATTATCGCTAGAACTGTAATAATTGTACTCATTACTTTTATTATTAGCAATATAACGTGCATTATTACCCATATAATGCAGTTATTATCGCTAGAACTGTAATAATTATACTTATTACTCATATTATTATCAATATAACATGCATTATTACCCATATTATGCAGTTATTATCGCTAGAACTATAATAAATATACGTATTACTTTTATTATCATCAATATATCATGCATTATTACCCATATTATGCAGTTATTATCGATAGAACTGTAATAAATATACTTATTACTTATATCATTATCAATATAACATGCATTATTACCCATATAATAGAGGTATTATCGCTAGAACTGTAATAATTATACTTATTACTTATATTATTATCGATATAACATGCATTATTACCCATATTATGCAGTTATTATCGCTAGAACTGTAATAATTATACTTATTACTTATATCATTATCAATATAACATGCATTATTACCCATATAATGGAGGTATTATCGCTAGAACTGTAATAATTATACTTATTACTTATATTATTATCAACATAACATGCATTATTACCCATATAATGGAGGTATTATTGCTAGAACTGTAATAATTATACTTATTACTTACACTATTAGCAATATAACGTGCATTGTTACCCATATAATGCAGTTATTATCGCCAGAACTGTAATAATTATACTTATTACTTATATTATTCTCAATATAACATGCATTATTACCCATATTATGCAGTTATTATCGCAAGAACTATAATAAATATAGGTATTACTTTCATTATCATCAATATAACATGCATTATTACCCATATAATGGAGGTATTATCGCTAGAACTGTAATAATTATACTTATTACTTATATTATTATCAATATAACATGCATTATTACCCATATTATGCAGTTATTATCCCTAGAACCATAATAAATATACTTATTACTCCCAATATTATCAATATAACATGCCTTTTTACCCATATAATGCAGTTATTATCGCTAGAACTGTAATAATTATACTTATTACTTATATCATTATCAATATAACATGCATTATTACCCATATAATGGGGGTATTATCGCTTGAACTGTAATAATTATACTTATTACTTATACTATTAGCAATATAACGTGCATTGTTACCCATATAATGCAGTTATTATCGCTAGAACTGTAATAATTATACTTATTACTTATATTGTTAGCAATATAACGTGCATTATTACCCATATTATGCAGTTATTGTCGATAGAACTGTAATAAATATACTTATTACTTTTATTATTATCAATATAACATGCACTATTTGTAATATTTTACTATTATTATCGCTAGAACTATAATAATTATACTTATTACTCCCGATATTATCAATATAACATGCATTATTACCCATATAATGCAGTTATTGTCGCTAGAACTGTAATAATTATACTTATTGCTTATATTGTTAGCAATATAACGTGCATTATTACCCATATAATGCAGTTATTGTCGCTAGAACTGTAATAATTATACTTATTACTTATATTATTATCAATATAACATGCATTATTACCCATATTATGCAGTTATTATCGCTAGAACTATAATAAATATACGTATTACTCCCAATATTATCAATATAACATGCATTATTACCTATATTATGCAGTTATTATCGCTAGAACTGTAATAATTGTACTCATTACTTTTATTATTAGCAATATAACGTGCATTATTACCCATATTATGCAGTTATTATCGCTAGAACTGTAATGATTATACTTATTACTTATATTATTCTCAATATAACATGCATTATTAGCCATATTATGCAGTTATTATCGCTAGAACTGTAATAAATATACTTACTACTTTCATTATCATCAATATAACATGCATTATTACCCATATTAAGAAGTTATTATCGCTAGAACTGTAATAACTATACTTATTACTCATATTATTATCAATATAACATGCATTATTACCCATATTATGCAGTTATTATCGCTAGAACTATAATAAATATACGTATTACTTTTATTATCATCAATATAACATGCATTATTACCCATATTATGCAGTTATCATCGATAGAACTGTAATAAATATACTTATTACTTTTATTATTATCAACATAACATGCACTATTTGCCATATTTTACTATTATTATCGCTAGAACTATAATAATTATACTTATTACTCCCGATATTATCAATATAACATGCATTATGACCCATATTAAGAAGTTATTATCGATAGAACTGTAATAAATATACTTATTACTTATATTATTGTCAATATAACATGCATTATTACCCATATTATGCAGTTATTATCGCTAGAACTATAATAAATATACGTATTACTTTTATTATCATCAATATAACATGCATTATTACCCATATTATGCAGTTATTATCGATAGAACTGTAATAAATATACTTACTACTTTTATTATTATCAATATAACATGCGCTATTTGTAATATTTTACTATTATTATCGCTAGAACTATAATAATTATACTTATTACTCCCGATATTATCAATATAACATGCATTTTTACCCATATAATGCAGTTATTATCGCTAGAACTGTAATAATTATACTTATTACTTATATTGTTAGCAATATAACGTGCATTATTACCCATATAATGCAGTTATTATCGCTAGAACTATAATAAATATACGTATTACTTTTATTATCATCAATATAACATGCATTATTACCCATATTATGCAGTTATTATGGATCGGACTGTAATAAATATACTTATTACTTTTATTATTATCAATATAATATGCACTATTTGCCATATTTTACTATTATTATCGCTAGAACTATAATAATTATACTTATTACTCCCGATATTATCAATATAACATGCATTATTACCCATATAATGCAGTTATTATCGCTAGAACTGTAATAATTATACTTATTACTTATATTGTTAGCAATATAACGTGCATTATTACCCATATAATGCAGTTATTATCGCCAGAACTGTAATAATTATACTTATTACTTATATTATTCTCAATATAACATGCATTATTACCCATATTATGCAGTTATTATCGCAAGAACTATAATAAATATAGGTATTACTTTCATTATCATCAATATAACATGCATTATTACCCATATAATGGAGGTATTATCGCTAGAACTGTAATAATTATACTTATTACTTATATTATTATCAATATAACATGCATTATTACCCATATTATGCAGTTATTATCCCTAGAACCATAATAAATATACTTATTACTCCCAATATTATCAATATAACATGCATTTTTACCCATATAATGCAGTTATTATCGCTAGAACTGTAATAAATATACTTATTACTTTTATTATTATCAACATAACATGCACTATTTGCCATATTTTACTATTATTATCGCTAGAACTATAATAATTATACTTATTACTCCCGATATTATCAATATAACATGCATTATTACCCATATAATGCAGTTATTATCGCTAGAACTGTAATAATTATACTTATTACTTATATTGTTAGCAATATAACGTGCATTATTACCCATATAATGCAGTTATTATCGCTAGAACTGTAATAATTATACTTATTACTTATATTATTATCAATATAACATGCATTATTACCCATATTATGCAGTTATTATGGATAGGACTGTAATAAATATACTTATTACTTTTATTGTTATCAATATAATATGCACTATTTGCCATATTTTACTATTATTATCGCTAGAACTATAATAATTGTACTTATTACTCCCGATATTATCAATATAACATGCATTATTACCCATATAATGCAGTTATTATCGCTAGAACTGTAATAATTATACTTATTACTTATATTATTCTCAATATAACATGCATTATTACCCATATAATGCAGTTATTATCGCTAGAACTGTAATAATTATACTTATTACTTATATTATTATCAACATAACATGCATTATTACCCATATAATGGAGGTATTATTGCTAGAACTGTAATAATTATACTTATTACTTACACTATTAGCAATATAACGTGCATTGTTACCCATATAATGCAGTTATTATCGCCAGAACTGTAATAATTATACTTATTACTTATATTATTCTCAATATAACATGCATTATTACCCATATTATGCAGTTATTATCGCTAGAACTATAATAAATATACGTATTACTTTCATTATCATCAATATAACATGCATTATTACCCATATTATGCAGTTATTATCGATAGAACTGTAATAAATATACTTATTACTTTTAGTATTATCAATATATCATGCACTACTAGCCATATTTTACTATTATTATCGCTAGAACTATAATAATTATACTTATTACTCCCAATATTATCAATATAACATGCCCTATTACGCATATAATGCAGTTATTATCGCTAGAACTGTAATAAATATACTTACTACTTTCATTATCATCAATATATCATGCATTATTACCCATATTATGCAGTTATTATCGATAGAACTGTAATCAATATACTTATTACTTTTACTATTATCAATATATCATGCACTATTAGTCATATTTTACTATTATTATCCCTAGAACTGTAATAATTATACTTATTACTTATATTATTAGCAATATAACGTGCATTATTACCTATATTATGCAGTTATTATCGCTAGAACTGTAACAGTTATACTTATTACTTATATCATTATCAATATAACATGCATTATTACCCATATAATGGAGGTATTATCGCTAGAACTGTAATAATTATACTTATTACTTATACTATTAGCAATATAACGTGCGTTATTACCCATATAATGCAGTTATTATCGCCAGAATTGTAATAATTATACTTATTACTTATATTATTCTCAATATAACATGTATTATTACCCATATTATGCAGTTATTATCGCTAGAAATGTAATAATTGTACTCATTACTTATATTATTAGCACTATAACGTGCATTATTACCCATATTATGCAGTTATTATCGCTAGAACTATAATAAATATACGTATTACTTTCATTATCATCAATATAACATGCATTATTACCCATATAATGGAGGTATTATCGCTAGAACTGTAATAATTATACTTATTACTTATATTATTATCAATATAACATGCATTATTACCCATATTATGCAGTTATTATCGACAGAACTGTAATAAATACACTTACTACTTTTACTATTATCAATATATCATGCACTATTAGCCATATTTTACTATTATTATCACTAGAACTATAATAATTATACTTATTACTCCCGATGTTATCAGTATAACATGCCTTATTACCCATATAATGCAGTTATTATCGCTAGAACTGTAATAATTATACTTATTACTTATATTATTCTCAATATAACATGCATTATTACCCATATTATGCAGTTATTATCTCCAGAACCATAATAAATATACTTATTACTCCCAATATTATCAACATAACATGCATTTTTACCCATATAATGCAGTTATTATCGCTAGAACTGTAATAATTATACTTATTACTCATATTATTATCAATATAACATGCATTATTATCCATATAATGCAGTTATTATCGCTGGAGCTGTAATAATTGTACTCATTACTTATATTATTAGCAATATAACCTGCATTATTACCCATATTATGCAGTTATTATCGCTAGAACTGTAATAATTATACTTATTACTTATATTATTCTCAATATAACATGCATTATTACCCATATTATGCAGTTATTATCGCTAGAACTATAGTAAACATACGTATTACTTTTATTATCATCAATATAACATGCATTATTACCCATATTATGCAGTTATTATCGCTAGAACTATAGTAAACATACGTATTACTTTTATTATCGTCAATATAACATGCATTATTACCCATATTATGCAGTTATTATCGATAGAACTGTAATAAATATACTTATTACTTTTATTATTATCAACATAACATGCACTATTTGCCATATTTTACTATTATTATCGCTAGAACTATAATAATTATACTTATTACTCCCGATATTATCAATATAACATGCATTATTACCCATATAATGCAGTTATTATCGCTAGAACTGTAATAATTATACTTATTACTTAGATTATTATCAATATAACATCCATTATTACCCATATTATGCAGTTATTATGGATAGGACTGTAATAAATATACTTATTACTTATATTATTATCAATATAACATGCATTATTACCCATATTATGCAGTTATTATCGCTAGAACTATAATAAATATACGTATTACTTTTATTATCATCAATACAACATGCATTATTACCCATATTATGCAGTTATTGTCGATAGAACTGTAATAAATATACTTATTACTTTTATTATTATCAATATAACATGCACTATTTGCCATATTTTACTATTATTATCGCTAGAACTATAATAATTATACTTATTACTCCCGATATTATCAATATAACATGCATTATTACCCATATAATGCAGTTATTATCGCTAGAACTGTAATAATTATACTTATTACTTATATTATTCTCAATATAACATGCATTATTACCCATATAATGCAGTTATTATCGCTAGAACTATAATAATTATACTTATTACTCCCGATATTATCAATATAACATGCATTTTTACCCATATAATGCAGTTATTATCGCTAGAACTGTAATAATTATACTTATTACTTATATTGTTAGCAATATAACGTGCATTATTACCCATATAATGCAGTTATTATCGCTAGAACTATAATAAATATACGTATTACTTTTATTATCATCAATATAACATGCATTATTACCCATATTATGCAGTTATTATGGATAGGACTGTAATAAATATACTTATTACTTTTATTATTATCAATATCATATGCACTATTTGCCATATTTTACTATTATTATCGCTAGAACTATAATAATTATACTTATTACTCCCGATATTATCAATATAACATGCATTATTACCCATATAATGCAGTTATTATCGCTAGAACTGTAATAATTATACTTATTACTTATATTGTTAGCAATATAACGTGCATTATTACCCATATAATGCAGTTATTATCGCCAGAACTGTAATAATTATACTTATTACTTATATTATTCTCAATATAACATGCATTATTACCCATATTATGCAGTTATTATCGCAAGAACTATAATAAATATAGGTATTACTTTCATTATCATCAATATAACATGCATTATTACCCATATAATGGAGGTATTATCGCTAGAACTGTAATAATTATACTTATTACTTATATTATTATCAATATAACATGCATTATTACCCATATTATGCAGTTATTATCCCTAGAACCATAATAAATATACTTATTACTCCCAATATTATCAATATAACATGCATTTTTACCCATATAATGCAGTTATTATCGCTAGAACTGTAATAAATATACTTATTACTTTTATTATTATCAACATAACATGCACTATTTGCCATATTTTACTATTATTATCGCTAGAACTATAATAATTATACTTATTACTCCCGATATTATCAATATAACATGCATTATTACCCATATAATGCAGTTATTATCGCTAGAACTGTAATAATTATACTTATTACTTATATTGTTAGCAATATAACGTGCATTATTACCCATATAATGCAGTTATTATCGCTAGAACTGTAATAATTATACTTATTACTTACACTATTAGCAATATAACGTGCATTGTTACCCATATAATGCAGTTATTATCGCCAGAACTGTAATAATTATACTTATTACTTATATTATTCTCAATATAACATGCATTATTACCCATATTATGCAGTTATTATCGCTAGAACTATAATAAATATACGTATTACTTTCATTATCATCAATATAACATGCATTATTACCCATATTATGCAGTTATTATCGATAGAACTGTAATAAATATACTTATTACTTTTAGTATTATCAATATATCATGCACTACTAGCCATATTTTACTATTATTATCGCTAGAACTATAATAATTATACTTATTACTCCCAATATTATCAATATAACATGCCCTATTACGCATATAATGCAGTTATTATCGCTAGAACTGTAATAAATATACTTACTACTTTCATTATCATCAATATAACATGCATTATTACCCATATTATGCAGTTATTATCGATAGAACTGTAATCAATATACTTATTACTTTTACTATTATCAATATATCATGCACTATTAGTCATATTTTACTATTATTATCCCTAGAACTGTAATAATTATACTTATTACTTATATTATTAGCAATATAACGTGCATTATTACCTATATTATGCAGTTATTATCGCTAGAACTGTAACAGTTATACTTATTACTTATATCATTATCAATATAACATGCATTATTACCCATATAATGGAGGTATTATCGCTAGAACTGTAATAATTATACTTATTACTTATACTATTAGCAATATAACGTGCGTTATTACCCATATAATGCAGTTATTATCGCCAGAATTGTAATAATTATACTTATTACTTATATTATTCTCAATATAACATGTATTATTACCCATATTATGCAGTTATTATCGCTAGAAATGTAATAATTGTACTCATTACTTATATTATTAGCACTATAACGTGCATTATTACCCATATTATGCAGTTATTATCGCTAGAACTATAATAAATATACGTATTACTTTCATTATCATCAATATAACATGCATTATTACCCATATAATGGAGGTATTATCGCTAGAACTGTAATAATTATACTTATTACTTATATTATTATCAATATAACATGCATTATTACCCATATTATGCAGTTATTATCGACAGAACTGTAATAAATACACTTACTACTTTTACTATTATCAATATATCATGCACTATTAGCCATATTTTACTATTATTATCACTAGAACTATAATAATTATACTTATTACTCCCGATGTTATCAGTATAACATGCCTTATTACCCATATAATGCAGTTATTATCGCTAGAACTGTAATAATTATACTTATTACTTATATTATTCTCAATATAACATGCATTATTACCCATATTATGCAGTTATTATCTCCAGAACCATAATAAATATACTTATTACTCCCAATATTATCAACATAACATGCATTTTTACCCATATAATGCAGTTATTATCGCTAGAACTGTAATAATTATACTTATTACTCATATTATTATCAATATAACATGCATTATTATCCATATAATGCAGTTATTATCGCTGGAGCTGTAATAATTGTACTCATTACTTATATTATTAGCAATATAACCTGCATTATTACCCATATTATGCAGTTATTATCGCTAGAACTGTAATAATTATACTTATTACTTATATTATTCTCAATATAACATGCATTATTACCCATATTATGCAGTTATTATCGCTAGAACTATAGTAAACATACGTATTACTTTTATTATCATCAATATAACATGCATTATTACCCATATTATGCAGTTATTATCGCTAGAACTATAGTAAACATACGTATTACTTTTATTATCATCAATATAACATGCATTATTACCCATATTATGCAGTTATTATCGATAGAACTGTAATAAATATACTTATTACTTTTATTATTATCAACATAACATGCACTATTTGCCATATTTTACTATCATTATCGCTAGAACTATAATAATTATACTTATTACTCCCGATATTATCAATATAACATGCATTATTACCCATATAATGCAGTTATTATCGCTAGAACTGTAATAATTATACTTATTACTTAGATTATTATCAATATAACATCCATTATTACCCATATTATGCAGTTATTATGGATAGGACTGTAATAAATATACTTATTACTTATATTATTATCAATATAACATGCATTATTACCCATATTATGCAGTTATTATCGCTAGAAATATAATAAATATACGTATTACTTTTATTATCATCAATACAACATGCATTATTACCCATATTATGCAGTTATTGTCGATAGAACTGTAATAAATATACTTATTACTTTTATTATTATCAATATAACATGCACTATTTGCCATATTTTACTATTATTATCGCTAGAACTATAATAATTATACTTATTACTCCCGATATTATCAATATAACATGCATTATTACCCATATAATGCAGTTATTATCGCTAGAACTGTAATAATTATACTTATTACTTATATTATTCTCAATATAACATGCATTATTACCCATATAATGCAGTTATTATCGCTAGAACTGTAATAATTATACTTATTACTTATATTATTATCAACATAACATGCATTATTACCCATATAATGGAGGTATTATTGCTAGAACTGTAATAATTATACTTATTACTTACACTATTAGCAATATAACGTGCATTGTTACCCATATAATGCAGTTATTATCGCCAGAACTGTAATAATTATACTTATTACTTATATTATTCTCAATATAACATGCATTATTACCCATATTATGCAGTTATTATCGCAAGAACTATAATAAATATAGGTATTACTTTCATTATCATCAATATAACATGCATTATTACCCATATTATGCAGTTATTATCGCTAGAACTATAGTAAACATACGTATTACTTTTATTATCATCAATATAACATGCATTATTACCCATATTATGCAGTTATTATCGCTAGAACTGTAATAATTATACTTATTACTTATATCATTATCAATATAACATGCATTATTACCCATATAATAGAGGTATTATCGCTAGAACTGTAATAATTATACTTATTACTTATACTATTAGCAATATAACGTCCATTCTTACCCATATAATGCAGTTATTATCGCTAGAACTGTAATAATTATACTTATTACTTATATTGTTAGCAATATAACCTGCATTATTACCCATATAATGCAGTTATTATCGCTAGAACTGTAATAAATATACTTATTACTTTTATTATTATCAATATAACATGCACTATTTGCCATATTTTACTCTTATTATCGCTAGAACTATAATAATTATACTTATTACTCCCGATATTATCAATATAACATGCATTATTACCCATATTATGCAGTTATGATCGCCAGAACTATAATAAATATACTTATTACTCCCAATATTATCAATGTAACATGCATTATTACCCATATAATGCAGTTATTATCGCTAGAACTGTAATAATTATACTTATTACTTATATTGTTAGCAATATAACGTGCATTATTACCCATATAATGCAGTTATTATCGCTAGAACTGTAATAATTATACTTATTACTCATATTATTATCAATATAACATGCATTATTACCCATATTATGCAGTTATTATCGCTAGAACTATAATAAATATACGTATTACTTTTATTATCATCAATATAACATGCATTATTACCCATATTATGCAGTTATTATCGACAGAACTGTAATAAATACACTTACTACTTTTACTATTATCAATATATCATGCACTATTAGCCATATTTTACTATTATTATCACTAGAACTATAATAATTATACTTATTACTCCCGATGTTATCAGTATAACATGCCTTATTACCCATATAATGCAGTTATTATCGCTAGAACTGTAATAATTATACTTATTACTTATATTATTCTCAATATAACATGCATTATTACCCATATTATGCAGTTATTATCTCCAGAACCATAATAAATATACTTATTACTCCCAATATTATCAACATAACATGCATTTTTACCCATATAATGCAGTTATTATCGCTAGAACTGTAATAATTATACTTATTACTCATATTATTATCAATATAACATGCATTATTATCCATATAATGCAGTTATTATCGCTGGAGCTGTAATAATTGTACTCATTACTTATATTATTAGCAATATAACCTGCATTATTACCCATATTATGCAGTTATTATCGCTAGAACTGTAATAATTATACTTATTACTTATATTATTCTCAATATAACATGCATTATTACCCATATTATGCAGTTATTATCGCTAGAACTATAGTAAACATACGTATTACTTTTATTATCATCAATATAACATGCATTATTACCCATATTATGCAGTTATTATCGCTAGAACTATAGTAAACATACGTATTACTTTTATTATCATCAATATAACATGCATTATTACCCATATTATGCAGTTATTATCGATAGAACTGTAATAAATATACTTATTACTTTTATTATTATCAACATAACATGCACTATTTGCCATATTTTACTATCATTATCGCTAGAACTATAATAATTATACTTATTACTCCCGATATTATCAATATAACATGCATTATTACCCATATAATGCAGTTATTATCGCTAGAACTGTAATAATTATACTTATTACTTAGATTATTATCAATATAACATCCATTATTACCCATATTATGCAGTTATTATGGATAGGACTGTAATAAATATACTTATTACTTATATTATTATCAATATAACATGCATTATTACCCATATTATGCAGTTATTATCGCTAGAAATATAATAAATATACGTATTACTTTTATTATCATCAATACAACATGCATTATTACCCATATTATGCAGTTATTGTCGATAGAACTGTAATAAATATACTTATTACTTTTATTATTATCAATATAACATGCACTATTTGCCATATTTTACTATTATTATCGCTAGAACTATAATAATTATACTTATTACTCCCGATATTATCAATATAACATGCATTATTACCCATATAATGCAGTTATTATCGCTAGAACTGTAATAATTATACTTATTACTTATATTATTCTCAATATAACATGCATTATTACCCATATAATGCAGTTATTATCGCTAGAACTGTAATAATTATACTTATTACTTATATTATTATCAACATAACATGCATTATTACCCATATAATGGAGGTATTATTGCTAGAACTGTAATAATTATACTTATTACTTACACTATTAGCAATATAACGTGCATTGTTACCCATATAATGCAGTTATTATCGCCAGAACTGTAATAATTATACTTATTACTTATATTATTCTCAATATAACATGCATTATTACCCATATTATGCAGTTATTATCGCAAGAACTATAATAAATATAGGTATTACTTTCATTATCATCAATATAACATGCATTATTACCCATATTATGCAGTTATTATCGCTAGAACTATAGTAAACATACGTATTACTTTTATTATCATCAATATAACATGCATTATTACCCATATTATGCAGTTATGATCGCCAGAACTATAATAAATATACTTATTACTCCCAATATTATCAATGTAACATGCATTATTACCCATATAATGCAGTTATTATCGCTAGAACTGTAATAATTATACTTATTACTTATATTGTTAGCAATATAACGTGCATTATTACCCATATAATGCAGTTATTATCGCTAGAACTGTAATAATTATACTTATTACTCATATTATTATCAATATAATATGCATTATTACCCATATTATGCAGTTATTATCGCTAGAACTATAATAAATATACGTATTACTTTTATTATCATCAATATAACATGCATTATTACCCATATTATGCAGTTATTATCGATAGAACTGTAATAAATATTCTTATTACTTATATCATTATCAATATAACATGCATTATTACCCATATAATAGAGGTATTATCGCTAGAACTGTAATAATTATACTTGTTACTTATACTATTAGCAATATAACGTCCATTCTTACCCATATAATGCAGTTATTATCGCTAGAACTGTAATAATTATACTTATTACTTATATTGTTAGCAATATAACGTGCATTATTACCCATATAATGCAGTTATTATCGCTAGAACTGTAATAATTATACTTATTACTTATATTATTATCGATATAACATGCATTATTACCCATATTATGCAGTTATTATCGCTAGAACTGTAATAATTATACTTATTACTTATATCATTATCAATATAACATGCATTATTACCCATATAATGGAGGTATTATCGCTTGAACTGTAATAATTATACTTATTACTTATATCATTATCAATATAACATGCATTATTACCCATATAATGGAGGTATTATCGCTTGAACTGTAATAATTATACTTATAACTTATACTATTAGCAATATAACGTGCATTGTTACCCATATAATGCAGTTATTATCGCTAGAACTGTAATAATTATACTTATTACTTATATTGTTAGCAATATAACGTGCATTATTACCCATATTATGCAGTTATTGTCGATAGAACTGTAATAAATATACTTCTTACTTTTATTATTATCAATATAACATGCACTATTTGCCATATTTTACTATTATTATCGCTAGAACTATAATAATTGTACTTATTACTCCCGATATTATCAATATAACATGCATTATTACCCATATAATGCAGTTATTATCGCTAGAACTGTAATAATTATACTTATTGCTTATATTGTTAGCAATATAACGTGCATTATTACCCATATAATGCAGTTATTACCGCTAGAACTGTAATAATTATACTTATTACTTATATTATTATCAATGTAACATGCATTATTACCCATATTATGCAGTTATTATCGCTAGAACTATAATAAATATACGTATTACTCCCAATGTTATCAAGATAACATGCATTATTACCTATATTATGCAGTTATTATCGCTAGAACTGTAATACTTGTACTCATTACTTTTATTATTAGCAATATAACGTGCATTATTACCCATATAATGCAGTTATTATCGCTAGAACTGTAATAATTATACTTATTACTCATATTATTATCAATATAACATGCATTATTACCCATATTATGCAGTTATTATCGCTAGAACTATAATAAATATACGTATTACTTTTATTATCATCAATATAACATGCATTATTACCCATATTATGCAGTTATTATCGATAGAACTGTAATAAATATACTTATTACTTATATCATTATCAATATAACATGCATTATTACCCATATAATAGAGGTATTATCGCTAGAACTGTAATAATTATACTTATTACTTATACTATTAGCAATATAACGTCCATTCTTACCCATATAATGCAGTTATTATCGCTAGAACTGTAATAATTATACTTATTACTTATATTGTTAGCAATATAACGTGCATTATTACCCATATAATGCAGTTATTATCGCTAGAACTGTAATAATTATACTTATTACTTATATTGTTAGCAATATAACGTGCATTATTACCCATATTATGCAGTTATTGTCGATAGAACTGTAATAAATATACTTATTACTTTTATTATTATCAATATAACATGCACTATTTGCCATATTTTACTATTATTATCGCTAGAACTATAATAATTGTACTTATTACTCCCGATATTATCAATATAACATGCATTATTACCCATATAATGCAGTTATTATCGCTAGAACTGTAATAATTATACTTATTGCTTATATTGTTAGCAATATAACGTGCATTATTACCCATATAATGCAGTTATTATCGCTAGAACTGTAATAATTATACTTATTACTTATATTATTATCAATATAACATGCATTATTACCCATATTATGCAGTTATTATCGCTAGAACTATAATAAATATACGTATTACTCCCAATATTATCAATATAACATGCATTATTACCTATATTATGCAGTTATTATCGCTAGAACTGTAATAATTGTACTCATTACTTTTATTATTAGCAATATAACGTGCATTATTACCCATATAATGCAGTTATTATCGCTAGAACTGTAATAATTATACTTATTACTCATATTATTATCAATATAACATGCATTATTACCCATATTATGCAGTTATTATCGCTAGAACTATAATAAATATACGTATTACTTTTATTATCATCAATATAACATGCATTATTACCCATATTATGCAGTTATTATCGATAGAACTGTAATAAATATACTTATTACTTATATCATTATCAATATAACATGCATTATTACCCATATAATAGAGGTATTATCGCTAGAACTGTAATAATTATACTTATTACTTATACTATTAGCAATATAACGTCCATTCTTACCCATATAATGCAGTTATTATCGCTAGAACTATAATAATTATACTTATTACTCCCGATATTATCAATATAACATGCATTATTACCCATATAATGCAGTTATTATCGCTAGAACTGTAATAATTATACTTATTACTTATATTATTCTCAATATAACATGCATTATTACCCATATAATGCAGTTATTATCGCTAGAACTGTAATAATTATACTTATTACTTATATTATTATCAACATAACATGCATTATTACCCATATAATGGAGGTATTATTGCTAGAACTGTAATAATTATACTTATTACTTACACTATTAGCAATATAACGTGCATTGTTACCCATATAATGCAGTTATTATCGCCAGAACTGTAATAATTATACTTATTACTTATATTATTCTCAATATAACATGCATTATTACCCATATTATGCAGTTATTATCGCAAGAACTATAATAAATATAGGTATTACTTTCATTATCATCAATATAACATGCATTATTACCCATATTATGCAGTTATTATCGCTAGAACTATAGTAAACATACGTATTACTTTTATTATCATCAATATAACATGCATTATTACCCATATTATGCAGTTATTATCGCTAGAACTGTAATAATTATACTTATTACTTATATCATTATCAATATAACATGCATTATTACCCATATAATAGAGGTATTATCGCTAGAACTGTAATAATTATACTTATTACTTATACTATTAGCAATATAACGTCCATTCTTACCCATATAATGCAGTTATTATCGCTAGAACTGTAATAATTATACTTATTACTTATATTGTTAGCAATATAACCTGCATTATTACCCATATAATGCAGTTATTATCGCTAGAACTGTAATAAATATACTTATTACTTTTATTATTATCAATATAACATGCACTATTTGCCATATTTTACTCTTATTATCGCTAGAACTATAATAATTATACTTATTACTCCCGATATTATCAATATAACATGCATTATTACCCATATTATGCAGTTATGATCGCCAGAACTATAATAAATATACTTATTACTCCCAATATTATCAATGTAACATGCATTATTACCCATATAATGCAGTTATTATCGCTAGAACTGTAATAATTATACTTATTACTTATATTGTTAGCAATATAACGTGCATTATTACCCATATAATGCAGTTATTATCGCTAGAACTGTAATAATTATACTTATTACTCATATTATTATCAATATAACATGCATTATTACCCATATTATGCAGTTATTATCGCTAGAACTATAATAAATATACGTATTACTTTTATTATCATCAATATAACATGCATTATTACCCATATTATGCAGTTATTATCGATAGAACTGTAATAAATATACTTATTACTTATATCATTATCAATATAACATGCATTATTACCCATATAATAGAGGTATTATCGCTAGAACTGTAATAATTATACTTGTTACTTATACTATTAGCAATATAACGTCCATTCTTACCCATATAATGCAGTTATTATCGCTAGAACTGTAATAATTATACTTATTACTTATATTGTTAGCAATATAACGTGCATTATTACCCATATAATGCAGTTATTATCGCTAGAACTGTAATAATTATACTTATTACTTATATTATTCTCAATATAACATGCATTATTACCCATATTATGCAGTTATTATCGCTAGAACTATAATAAATATACGTATTACTTTCATTATCATCAACATAACATGCATTATTACCCATATAATGGAGGTATTATCGCTAGAACTGTAATAATTATACTGATTACTTATATTATTATCAATATAACATGCATTATTACCCATATTATGCAGTTATTATCCCTAGAACCATAATAAATATACTTATTACTCCCAATATTATCAATATAACATGCATTTTTACCCATATAATGCAGTTATTATCGCTAGAACTGTAATAATTATACTTATTACTTATATTATTATCGATATAACATGCATTATTACCCATATTATGCAGTTATTATCGCTAGAACTGTAATAATTATACTTATTACTTATATCATTATCAATATAACATGCATTATTACCCATATAATGGAGGTATTATCGCTTGAACTGTAATAATTATACTTATTACTTATACTATTAGCAATATAACGTCCATTCTTACCCATATAATGCAGTTATTATCGCTAGAACTGTAATAATTATACTTATTACTTATATTGTTAGCAATATAACGTGCATTATTACCCATATAATGCAGTTATTATCGCTAGAACTGTAATAATTATACTTATTACTTATATTGTTAGCAATATAACGTGCATTATTACCCATATTATGCAGTTATTGTCGATAGAACTGTAATAAATATACTTATTACTTTTATTATTATCAATATAACATGCACTATTTGCCATATTTTACTATTATTATCGCTAGAACTATAATAATTGTACTTATTACTCCCGATATTATCAATATAACATGCATTATTACCCATATAATGCAGTTATTATCGCTAGAACTGTAATAATTATACTTATTGCTTATATTGTTAGCAATATAACGTGCATTATTACCCATATAATGCAGTTATTATCGCTAGAACTGTAATAATTATACTTATTACTTATATTATTATCAATATAACATGCATTATTACCCATATTATGCAGTTATTATCGCTAGAACTATAATAAATATACGTATTACTCCCAATATTATCAATATAACATGCATTATTACCTATATTATGCAGTTATTATCGCTAGAACTGTAATAATTGTACTCATTACTTTTATTATTAGCAATATAACGTGCATTATTACCCATATAATGCAGTTATTATCGCTAGAACTGTAATAATTATACTTATTACTCATATTATTATCAATATAACATGCATTATTACCCATATTATGCAGTTATTATCGCTAGAACTATAATAAATATACGTATTACTTTTATTATCATCAATATAACATGCATTATTACCCATATTATGCAGTTATTATCGATAGAACTGTAATAAATATACTTATTACTTATATCATTATCAATATAACATGCATTATTACCCATATAATAGAGGTATTATCGCTAGAACTGTAATAATTATACTTATTACTTATACTATTAGCAATATAACGTCCATTCTTACCCATATAATGCAGTTATTATCGCTAGAACTGTAATAATTATACTTATTACTTATATTGTTAGCAATATAACGTGCATTATTACCCATATAATGCAGTTATTATCGCTAGAACTGTAATAATTATACTTATTACTTATATTATTCTCAATATAACATGCATTATTACCCATATTATGCAGTTATTATCGCTAGAACTATAATAAATATACGTATTACTTTCATTATCATCAACATAACATGCATTATTACCCATATAATGCAGTTATTATCGCTAGAACTGTAATACTTGTACTCATTACTTTTATTATTAGCAATATAACGTGCATTATTACCCATATAATGCAGTTATTATCGCTAGAACTGTAATAATTATACTTATTACTCATATTATTATCAATATAACATGCATTATTACCCATATTATGCAGTTATTATCGCTAGAACTATAATAAATATACGTATTACTTTTATTATCATCAATATAACATGCATTATTACCCATATTATGCAGTTATTATCGATAGAACTGTAATAAATATACTTATTACTTATATCATTATCAATATAACATGCATTATTACCCATATAATAGAGGTATTATCGCTAGAACTGTAATAATTATACTTATTACTTATACTATTAGCAATATAACGTCCATTCTTACCCATATAATGCAGTTATTATCGCTAGAACTGTAATAATTATACTTATTACTTATATTGTTAGCAATATAACGTGCATTATTACCCATATAATGCAGTTATTATCGCTAGAACTGTAATAATTATACTTATTACTTATATTGTTAGCAATATAACGTGCATTATTACCCATATTATGCAGTTATTGTCGATAGAACTGTAATAAATATACTTATTACTTTTATTATTATCAATATAACATGCACTATTTGCCATATTTTACTATTATTATCGCTAGAACTATAATAATTGTACTTATTACTCCCGATATTATCAATATAACATGCATTATTACCCATACAATGCAGTTATTATCGCTACAACTGTAATAATTATACTTATTGCTTATATTGTTAGCAATATAACGTGCATTATTACCCATATAATGCAGTTATTATCGCTAGAACTGTAATAATTATACTTATTACTTATATTATTATCAATATAACATGCATTATTACCCATATTATGCAGTTATTATCGCTAGAACTATAATAAATATACGTATTACTCCCAGTATTATCAATATAACATGCATTATTACCTATATTATGCAGTTATTATCGCTAGAACTGTAATAATTGTACTCATTACTTTTATTATTAGCAATATAACGTGCATTATTACCCATATAATGCAGTTATTATCGCTAGAACTGTAATAATTATACTTATTACTCATATTATTATCAATATAACATGCATTATTACCCATATTATGCAGTTATTATCGCTAGAACTATAATAAATATACGTATTACTTTTATTATCATCAATATAACATGCATTATTACCCATATTATGCAGTTATTATCGATAGAACTGTAATAAATATACTTATTACTTATATCATTATCAATATAACATGCATTATTACCCATATAATAGAGGTATTATCGCTAGAACTGTAATAATTATACTTATTACTTATACTATTAGCAATATAACGTCCATTCTTACCCATATAATGCAGTTATTATCGCTAGAACTGTAATAATTATACTTATTACTTATATTGTTAGCAATATAACGTGCATTATTACCCATATAATGCAGTTATTATCGCTAGAACTGTAATAATTATACTTATTACTTATATTATTCTCAATATAACATGCATTATTACCCATATTATGCAGTTATTATCGCTAGAACTGTAATAATTATACTTATTACTTATATCATTATCAATATAACATGCATTATTACCCATATAATGGAGGTATTATCGCTAGAACTGTAATAATTATACTTATTACTTATATTATTATCAACATAACATGCATTATTACCCATATAATGGAGGTATTATTGCTAGAACTGTAATAATTATACTTATTACTTACACTATTAGCAATATAACGTGCATTGTTACCCATATAATGCAGTTATTATCGCCAGAACTGTAATAATTATACTTATTACTTATATTATTCTCAATATAACATGCATTATTACCCATATTATGCAGTTATTATCGCAAGAACTATAATAAATATAGGTATTACTTTCATTATCATCAATATAACATGCATTATTACCCATATAATGGAGGTATTATCGCTAGAACTGTAATAATTATACTTATTACTTATATTATTATCAATATAACATGCATTATTACCCATATTATGCAGTTATTATCCCTAGAACCATAATAAATATACTTATTACTCCCAATATTATCAATATAACATGCCTTTTTACCCATATAATGCAGTTATTATCGCTAGAACTGTAATAATTATACTTATTACTTATATCATTATCAATATAACATGCATTATTACCCATATAATGGAGGTATTATCGCTTGAACTGTAATAATTATACTTATTACTTATACTATTAGCAATATAACGTGCATTGTTACCCATATAATGCAGTTATTATCGCTAGAACTGTAATAATTATACTTATTACTTATATTGTTAGCAATATAACGTGCATTATTACCCATATTATGCAGTTATTGTCGATAGAACTGTAATAAATATACTTATTACTTTTATTATTATCAATATAACATGCACTATTTGTAATATTTTACTATTATTATCGCTAGAACTATAATAATTATACTTATTACTCCCGATATTATCAATATAACATGCATTATTACCCATATAATGCAGTTATTGTCGCTAGAACTGTAATAATTATACTTATTGCTTATATTGTTAGCAATATAACGTGCATTATTACCCATATAATGCAGTTATTGTCGCTAGAACTGTAATAATTATACTTATTACTTATATTATTATCAATATAACATGCATTATTACCCATATTATGCAGTTATTATCGCTAGAACTATAATAAATATACGTATTACTCCCAATATTATCAATATAACATGCATTATTACCTATATTATGCAGTTATTATCGCTAGAACTGTAATAATTGTACTTATTACTCCCGATATTATCAATATAACATGCATTATTAGCCATATTATGCAGTTATTATCGCTAGAACTGTAATAAATATACTTTCTACTTTCATTATCATCAATATAACATGCATTATGACCCATATTAAGAAGTTATTATCGATAGAACTGTAATAAATATACTTATTACTTATATTATTATCAATATAACATGCATTATTACCCATATTATGCAGTTATTATCGCTAGAACTGTAATAATTATACTTATTACTTATATTGTTAGCAATATAACGTGCATTATTACCCATATAATGCAGTTATTATCGCTAGAACTATAATAAATATACGTATTACTTTTATTATCATCAATATAACATGCATTATTACCCATATTATGCAGTTATTATGGATAGGACTGTAATAAATATACTTATTACTTTTATTATTATCAATATAATATGCACTATTTGCCATATTTTACTATTATTATCGCTAGAACTATAATAATTATACTTATTACTCCCGATATTATCAATATAACATGCATTATTACCCATATAATGCAGTTATTATCGCTAGAACTGTAATAATTATACTTATTACTTATATTGTTAGCAATATAACGTGCATTATTACCCATATAATGCAGTTATTATCGCCAGAACTGTAATAATTATACTTATTACTTATATTATTCTCAATATAACATGCATTATTACCCATATTATGCAGTTATTATCGCAAGAACTATAATAAATATAGGTATTACTTTCATTATCATCAATATAACATGCATTATTACCCATATAATGGAGGTATTATCGCTAGAACTGTAATAATTATACTTATTACTTATATTATTATCAATATAACATGCATTATTACCCATATTATGCAGTTATTATCCCTAGAACCATAATAAATATACTTATTACTCCCAATATTATCAATATAACATGCATTTTTACCCATATAATGCAGTTATTATCGCTAGAACTGTAATAAATATACTTATTACTTTTATTATTATCAACATAACATGCACTATTTGCCATATTTTACTATTATTATCGCTAGAACTATAATAATTATACTTATTACTCCCGATATTATCAATATAACATGCATTATTACCCATATAATGCAGTTATTATCGCTAGAACTGTAATAATTATACTTATTACTTATATTGTTAGCAATATAACGTGCATTATTACCCATATAATGCAGTTATTATCGCTAGAACTGTAATAATTATACTTATTACTTATATTATTATCAATATAACATGCATTATTACCCATATTATGCAGTTATTATGGATAGGACTGTAATAAATATACTTATTACTTTTATTGTTATCAATATAATATGCACTATTTGCCATATTTTACTATTATTATCGCTAGAACTATAATAATTGTACTTATTACTCCCGATATTATCAATATAACATGCATTATTACCCATATAATGCAGTTATTATCGCTAGAACTGTAATAATTATACTTATTACTTATATTATTCTCAATATAACATGCATTATTACCCATATAATGCAGTTATTATCGCTAGAACTGTAATAATTATACTTATTACTTATATTATTATCAACATAACATGCATTATTACCCATATAATGGAGGTATTATTGCTAGAACTGTAATAATTATACTTATTACTTACACTATTAGCAATATAACGTGCATTGTTACCCATATAATGCAGTTATTATCGCCAGAACTGTAATAATTATACTTATTACTTATATTATTCTCAATATAACATGCATTATTACCCATATTATGCAGTTATTATCGCTAGAACTATAATAAATATACGTATTACTTTCATTATCATCAATATAACATGCATTATTACCCATATTATGCAGTTATTATCGATAGAACTGTAATAAATATACTTATTACTTTTAGTATTATCAATATATCATGCACTACTAGCCATATTTTACTATTATTATCGCTAGAACTATAATAATTATACTTATTACTCCCAATATTATCAATATAACATGCCCTATTACGCATATAATGCAGTTATTATCGCTAGAACTGTAATAAATATACTTACTACTTTCATTATCATCAATATATCATGCATTATTACCCATATTATGCAGTTATTATCGATAGAACTGTAATCAATATACTTATTACTTTTACTATTATCAATATATCATGCACTATTAGTCATATTTTACTATTATTATCCCTAGAACTGTAATAATTATACTTATTACTTATATTATTAGCAATATAACGTGCATTATTACCTATATTATGCAGTTATTATCGCTAGAACTGTAACAGTTATACTTATTACTTATATCATTATCAATATAACATGCATTATTACCCATATAATGGAGGTATTATCGCTAGAACTGTAATAATTATACTTATTACTTATACTATTAGCAATATAACGTGCGTTATTACCCATATAATGCAGTTATTATCGCCAGAATTGTAATAATTATACTTATTACTTATATTATTCTCAATATAACATGTATTATTACCCATATTATGCAGTTATTATCGCTAGAAATGTAATAATTGTACTCATTACGTATATTATTAGCACTATAACGTGCATTATTACCCATATTATGCAGTTATTATCGCTAGAACTATAATAAATATACGTATTACTTTCATTATCATCAATATAACATGCATTATTACCCATATAATGGAGGTATTATCGCTAGAACTGTAATAATTATACTTATTACTTATATTATTATCAATATAACATGCATTATTACCCATATTATGCAGTTATTATCGACAGAACTGTAATAAATACACTTACTACTTTTACTATTATCAATATATCATGCACTATTAGCCATATTTTACTATTATTATCACTAGAACTATAATAATTATACTTATTACTCCCGATGTTATCAGTATAACATGCCTTATTACCCATATAATGCAGTTATTATCGCTAGAACTGTAATAATTATACTTATTACTTATATTATTCTCAATATAACATGCATTATTACCCATATTATGCAGTTATTATCTCCAGAACCATAATAAATATACTTATTACTCCCAATATTATCAACATAACATGCATTTTTACCCATATAATGCAGTTATTATCGCTAGAACTGTAATAATTATACTTATTACTCATATTATTATCAATATAACATGCATTATTATCCATATAATGCAGTTATTATCGCTGGAGCTGTAATAATTGTACTCATTACTTATATTATTAGCAATATAACCTGCATTATTACCCATATTATGCAGTTATTATCGCTAGAACTGTAATAATTATACTTATTACTTATATTATTCTCAATATAACATGCATTATTACCCATATTATGCAGTTATTATCGCTAGAACTATAGTAAACATACGTATTACTTTTATTATCATCAATATAACATGCATTATTACCCATATTATGCAGTTATTATCGCTAGAACTATAGTAAACATACGTATTACTTTTATTATCGTCAATATAACATGCATTATTACCCATATTATGCAGTTATTATCGATAGAACTGTAATAAATATACTTATTACTTTTATTATTATCAACATAACATGCACTATTTGCCATATTTTACTATTATTATCGCTAGAACTATAATAATTATACTTATTACTCCCGATATTATCAATATAACATGCATTATTACCCATATAATGCAGTTATTATCGCTAGAACTGTAATAATTATACTTATTACTTAGATTATTATCAATATAACATCCATTATTACCCATATTATGCAGTTATTATGGATAGGACTGTAATAAATATACTTATTACTTATATTATTATCAATATAACATGCATTATTACCCATATTATGCAGTTATTATCGCTAGAACTATAATAAATATACGTATTACTTTTATTATCATCAATACAACATGCATTATTACCCATATTATGCAGTTATTGTCGATAGAACTGTAATAAATATACTTATTACTTTTATTATTATCAATATAACATGCACTATTTGCCATATTTTACTATTATTATCGCTAGAACTATAATAATTATACTTATTACTCCCGATATTATCAATATAACATGCATTATTACCCATATAATGCAGTTATTATCGCTAGAACTGTAATAATTATACTTATTACTTATATTATTCTCAATATAACATGCATTATTACCCATATAATGCAGTTATTATCGCTAGAACTGTAATAATTATACTTATTACTTATATTATTATCAACATAACATGCATTATTACCCATATAATGGAGGTATTATTGCTAGAACTGTAATAATTATACTTATTACTTACACTATTAGCAATATAACGTGCATTGTTACCCATATAATGCAGTTATTATCGCCAGAACTGTAATAATTATACTTATTACTTATATTATTCTCAATATAACATGCATTATTACCCATTGTATGCAGTTATTATCGATAGAACTGTAATAAATACACTTACTACTTTTACTATTATCAATATATCATGCACTATTAGCCATATTTTACTATTATTATCGCTAGAACTATAATAATTATACTTATTACTCCCGATGTTATCAATATAACATGCCTTATTACCCATATAATGCAGTTATTATCGCTAGAACTGTAATAATTATACTTATTACTTATATTATTCTCAATATAACATGCATTATTACCCATATTATGCAGTTATTATCGCAAGAACTGTAATAAATATACGTATTACTTTCATTATCATCAATATAACATGCATTATTACCCATATAATGGAGGTATTATCGCTAGAACTGTAATAATTATACTTATTACTTATATTATTATCAATATAACATGCATTATTACCCATATTATGCAGTTATTATCTCTAGAACCATAATAAATATACTCATTACTCCCAATATTATCAATATAACATGCATTATTACCCATATAATGCAGTTATTATCGCTAGAGCTGTAATAATTATACTTATTACTTATATTGTTAGCAATATAACGTGCATTATTACCCATATAATGCAGTTATTATCGCTAGAACTGTAGTAATTATACTTATTACTTATAATATTATCAATATAACATGCATTATTACCCATATTATGCAGTTATTATCGCTAGAACTATAATAAATATACGTATTACTTTTATTATCATCAATATAACATGCATTATTACCCATATTATGCAGTTATTATCGATAGAACTGTAATAAATATACTTATTACTTTTATTATTATCAATAAAACATGCACTATTTGCCATATTTTACTATTATTATCGCTAGAACTATAATAATTATACTTATTACTCCCGATATTATCAATATAACATGCATTATTACCCATATAATGCAGTTATTATCGCCAGAACTGTAATAATTATACTTATTACTTATATTATTCTCAATATAACATGCATTATTACCCATATTATGCAGTTATTATCGCTAGAACTATAATAAATATACGTATTACTTTCATTATCATCAATATAACATGCATTATTACCCATATAATGCAGTTATTATCGCTAGAACTGTAATAATTATACTTATTACTTATATTGTTAGCAATATAACGTGCATTATTACCCATATTATGCAGTTATTATCGCTAGAACTATAATAAATATACGTATTACTTTCATTATCATCAGTATAACATGCATTATTACCCACATAATGGAGGTATTATCGCTAGAACTGTAATAATTATACTTATTACTTATATTATTCTCAATATAACATGCATTATTACCCATATTATGCAGTTATTATCGCTAGAACTATAATAAATATACGTATTACTTTCATTATCATCAGTATAACATGCATTATTACCCACATAATGGAGGTATTATCGCTAGAACTGTAATAATTATACTTATTACTTATATTATTATCAATATAACATGCCTTATTACCCATATAATGCAGTTATTATCGCTAGAACTGTAATAATTATACTCATTACTTATATTATTAGCAATATAACGTGCATTATTACCCATATTATGCAGTTATTATCGCTAGAACTGTAATAATTAAACTTATTACTTATATCATTATCAATCTAACAATCATTATTACCCATATAATGGAGGTATTATCGCTAGAACTGTAATAAATATACGTATTACTTTCATTATCATCAATATAACATGCATTATTACCCATATAATGCAGTTATTATCGCTAGAACTGTAATAATTATACTCATTACTTATATTATTAGCAATATAATGTGCATTATTACCCATATAATGCAGTTATTATCGCTAGAACTGTAATAATTATACTCATTACTTATATTATTAGCAATATAACGTGCATTATTACCCATATAATGCAGTTATTATCGCTAGAACTATAATAAATATACGTATTACTTTCATTATCATCAATATAACATGCATTATTACCCATATTATGCAGTTATTATCGATAGAACTGTAATAAATATACTTATTACTTTTACTATTATCAATATATCATGCACTACTAGCTATATTTTACTATTATTATCGCTAGAACTATAATAATTATACTTATTACTCCCAATATTATCAATATAACATGCCTTATTACGCATATAATGCAGTTATTATCGCTAGAACTGTAATAAATATACTTACTACTTTCATTATCATCAATATAACATGCATTATTACCCATATTATGCAGTTATTATCGATAGAACTGTAATAAATATACTTATTACTTTTACTATTATCAATATATCATGCACTATTAGCCATATTTTACTATTATTATCGCTAGAACTGTAATAATTATACTTATTACTTATATTGTTAGCAATATAACGTGCATTATTACCCATATAATGCAGTTATTATCGCTAGAACTGTAATAATTATACTCATTACTTATATTATTAGCAATATAACGTGCATTATTACCCATATAATGCAGTTATTATCGCTAGAACTATAATAAATATACGTATTACTTTCATTATCATCAATATAACATGCATTATTACCCATATTATGCAGTTATTATCGATAGAACTGTAATAAATATACTTATTACTTTTACTATTATCAATATATCATGCACTACTAGCTATATTTTACTATTATTATCGCTAGAACTATAATAATTATACTTATTACTCCCAATATTATCAATATAACATGCCTTATTACGCATATAATGCAGTTATTATCGCTAGAACTGTAATAAATATACTTACTACTTTCATTATCATCAATATATCTTGCATTATTACCCATATTATGCAGTTATTATCGATAGAACTGTAATAAATATACTTATTACTTTTACTATTATCAATATATCATGCACTATTAGCCATATTTTACTATTATTATCGCTAGAACTGTAATAATTATACTTATTACTTATATTATTAGCAATATAACGTGCATTATTACCTATATTATGCAGTTATTATCGCTAGAACTGTAACAGTTATACTTATTACTTATATCATTATCAATATAACATGCATTATTACCCATATAATGGAGGTATTATCGCTAGAACTGTAATAATTATACTTATTACTTATACTATTAGCAATATAACGTGCGTTATTACCCATATAATGCAGTTATTATCGCCAGAATTGTAATAATTATACTTATTACTTATATTATTCTCAATATAACATGTATTATTACCCATATTATGCAGTTATTATCGCTAGAAATGTAATAATTATACTTATTACTTAGATTATTATCAATATAACATGCATTATTACCCATATTATGCAGTTATTATCGCTAGAACTGTAATAAATATACGTATTACTTTTATTATCATCAATATAACATGCATTATTACCCATATTATGCCGTTATTATCGATAGAACTGTAACAAATATATTTATTACTTTTATTATTATCAATATAACATGCACTATTTGCCATATTTTACTATTATTATCGCTAAAACTATTATAATTATACTTATTACTCCCAATATTATCAATATAACATGCATTATTACCCATATAATGCAGTTATTATCGCTAGAACTGTAATAATTATACTTATTACTTATATTATTATCAATATAACATGCATTATTACCCATATAATGGAGGTATTATCGCTAGAACTGTAATAATTATACTTATTACTTATACTATTAGCAATATAACGTGCATTATTACCCATATAATGCAGTTATTATCGCCAGAACTGTAATAATTATACTTATCACTTATATTATTATCAATATAACATGCATTATTACCCATATTATGCAGTTATTATCGATAGAACTGTAATAATTATACTTATTACTCATATTATTATCAATATAACATGCATTATTACCCATATAATGCAGTTATTATCGCCAGAACTGTAATAATTATACTTATTACTTATATTATTCTCAATATAACATGCATTATTACCCATATTATGCAGTTATTATCGCTATAACTATAATAAATATACGTATTACTTTCATTATCATCAATATAACATGCATTATTACCCATATAATGGAGGTATTATCGCTAGAACTGTAATAATTATACTTATTACTTATATTATTATCAATATAACATGCATTATTACCCATATTATGCAGTTATTATCGCTAGAGCTATAATAAATATACGTATTACTTTCATTATCATCAATATAACATGCATTATTACCCATATAATGGAGGTATTATCGCTAGAACTGTAATAATTATACTTATTACTTATATTATTATCAATATAACATGCATTATTACCCATATTATGCAGTTATTATCTCTAGAACCATAATAAATATACTCATTACTCCCAATATTATCAATATAACCTGCATTTTTACCCATATAATGCAGTTATTATCGCTAGAACTGTAATGATTATACTTATTACTTATACTATTAGCAATATAACGTGCGTTATTACCCATATAATGCAGTTATTATCGCCAGAATTGTAATAATTATACTTATTACTTATATTGTTAGCAATATAACGTTCATTATTACCCATATAATGCAGTTATTATCGCTAGAAGTGTAATAATTATACTTATTACTCATATTATTATCAATATAACATGCATTATTACCCATATAATGCAGTTATTATCGCTAGAACTGTAATAATTATACTTATTACTTATATTGTTAGCAATATAACGTGCATTATTACCCATATTATGCAGTTATTATCGCTAGAACTATAATAAATATACGTATTACTTTCATTATCATCAGTATAACATGCATTATTACCCACATAATGGAGGTATTATCGCTAGAACTGTAATAATTATACTTATTACTCATATTATTATCAATATAACATGCATTATTACCCATATAATGCAGTTATTATCGCTAGAACTGTAATAATTATACTTATTACTTATATTGTTAGCAATATAACGTGCATTATTACCCATATTATGCAGTTATTATCGCTAGAACTATAATAAATATACGTATTACTTTCATTATCATCAGTATAACATGCATTATTACCCACATAATGGAGGTATTATCGCTAGAACTGTAATAATTATACTTATTACTTATATTATTCTCAATATAACATGCATTATTACCCATATTATGCAGTTATTATCGCTAGAACTATAATAAATATACGTATTACTTTCATTATCATCAGTATAACTTGCATTATTACCCACATAATGGAGGTATTATCGCTAGAACTGTAATAATTATACTTATTACTTATATTATTATCAATATAACATGCCTTATTACCCATATAATGCAGTTATTATCGCTAGAACTGTAATAATTATACTCATTACTTATATTATTAGCAATATAACGTGCATTATTACCCATATTATGCAGTTATTATCGCTAGAACTGTAGTAAATATACGTATTACTTTCATTATCATCAATATAACATGCATTATTACCCATATAATGGAGGTATTATCGCTAGAACTGTAATAATTATACTTATTACTTATATTATTATCAATATAACATGCATTATTACCCATATTATGCAGTTATTATCGCTAGAGCTATAATAAATATACGTATTACTTTCATTGTCATCAATATAACATGCATTATTACCCATATAATGGAGGTATTATCGCTAGAACTGTAATAATTATACTTATTACTTATATTATTATCAATGTAACATGCATTATTACCCATATTATGCAGTTATTATCTCTAGAACCATAATAAATATACTCATTACTCCCAATATTATCAATATAACCTGCATTTTTACCCATATAATGCAGTTATTGTCGCTAGAACTGTAATAATTATACTTATTACTTATATTGTTAGCAATATAACGTGCATTATTACCCATATAATGCAGTTATTATCGCCAGAACTGTAATAATTATACTTATTACTTATATTGTTAGCAATATAACGTTCATTATTACCCATATAATGCAGTTATTATCGCTAGAAGTGTAATAATTATACTTATTACTCATATTATTATCAATATAACATGCATTATTACCCATATTATGCAGTTATTATCGCTAGAACTATAATAAATATACGTATTACTTTTATTATCACCAATATAACATGCATTATTACCCATATTATGCAGTTATTATCGATAGAACTGTAATAAATATACTTATTACTTTTACTATTATCAATATATCATGCACTATTAGCCATATTTTACTATTATTATCGCTAGAACTGTAATAATTATACTTATTACTTATATTATTAGCAATATAACGTGCATTATTACCTATATTATGCAGTTATTATCGCTAGAACTGTAACAGTTATACTTATTACTTATATCATTATCAATATAACATGCATTATTACCCATATAATGGAGGTATTATCGCTAGAACTGTAATAATTATACTTATTACTTATACTATTAGCAATATAACGTGCGTTATTACCCATATAATGCAGTTATTATCGCCAGAATTGTAATAATTATACTTATTACTTATATTATTCTCAATATAACATGTATTATTACCCATATTATGCAGTTATTATCGCTAGAAATGTAATAATTATACTTATTACTTAGATTATTATCAATATAACATGCATTATTACCCATATTATGCAGTTATTATCGCTAGAACTGTAATAAATATACGTATTACTTTTATTATCATCAATATAACATGCATTATTACCCATATTATGCCGTTATTATCGATAGAACTGTAACAAATATATTTATTACTTTTATTATTATCAATATAACATGCACTATTTGCCATATTTTACTATTATTATCGCTAAAACTATTATAATTATACTTATTACTCCCAATATTATCAATATAACATGCATTATTACCCATATAATGCAGTTATTATCGCTAGAACTGTAATAATTATACTTATTACTTATATTATTATCAATATAACATGCATTATTACCCATATAATGGAGGTATTATCGCTAGAACTGTAATAATTATACTTATTACTTATACTATTAGCAATATAACGTGCATTATTACCCATATAATGCAGTTATTATCGCCAGAACTGTAATAATTATACTTATCACTTATATTATTATCAATATAACATGCATTATTACCCATATTATGCAGTTATTATCGATAGAACTGTAATAATTATACTTATTACTCATATTATTATCAATATAACATGCATTATTACCCATATAATGCAGTTATTATCGCCAGAACTGTAATAATTATACTTATTACTTATATTATTCTCAATATAACATGCATTATTACCCATATTATGCAGTTATTATCGCTATAACTATAATAAATATACGTATTACTTTCATTATCATCAATATAACATGCATTATTACCCATATAATGGAGGTATTATCGCTAGAACTGTAATAATTATACTTATTACTTATATTATTATCAATATAACATGCATTATTACCCATATTATGCAGTTATTATCGCTAGAGCTATAATAAATATACGTATTACTTTCATTATCATCAATATAACATGCATTATTACCCATATAATGGAGGTATTATCGCTAGAACTGTAATAATTATACTTATTACTTATATTATTATCAATATAACATGCATTATTACCCATATTATGCAGTTATTATCTCTAGAACCATAATAAATATACTCATTACTCCCAATATTATCAATATAACCTGCATTTTTACCCATATAATGCAGTTATTATCGCTAGAACTGTAATGATTATACTTATTACTTATACTATTAGCAATATAACGTGCGTTATTACCCATATAATGCAGTTATTATCGCCAGAATTGTAATAATTATACTTATTACTTATATTGTTAGCAATATAACGTTCATTATTACCCATATAATGCAGTTATTATCGCTAGAAGTGTAATAATTATACTTATTACTCATATTATTATCAATATAACATGCATTATTACCCATATAATGCAGTTATTATCGCTAGAACTGTAATAATTATACTTATTACTTATATTGTTAGCAATATAACGTGCATTATTACCCATATTATGCAGTTATTATCGCTAGAACTATAATAAATATACGTATTACTTTCATTATCATCAGTATAACATGCATTATTACCCACATAATGGAGGTATTATCGCTAGAACTGTAATAATTATACTTATTACTCATATTATTATCAATATAACATGCATTATTACCCATATAATGCAGTTATTATCGCTAGAACTGTAATAATTATACTTATTACTTATATTGTTAGCAATATAACGTGCATTATTACCCATATTATGCAGTTATTATCGCTAGAACTATAATAAATATACGTATTACTTTCATTATCATCAGTATAACATGCATTATTACCCACATAATGGAGGTATTATCGCTAGAACTGTAATAATTATACTTATTACTTATATTATTCTCAATATAACATGCATTATTACCCATATTATGCAGTTATTATCGCTAGAACTATAATAAATATACGTATTACTTTCATTATCATCAGTATAACTTGCATTATTACCCACATAATGGAGGTATTATCGCTAGAACTGTAATAATTATACTTATTACTTATATTATTATCAATATAACATGCCTTATTACCCATATAATGCAGTTATTATCGCTAGAACTGTAATAATTATACTCATTACTTATATTATTAGCAATATAACGTGCATTATTACCCATATTATGCAGTTATTATCGCTAGAACTGTAGTAAATATACGTATTACTTTCATTGTCATCAATATAACATGCATTATTACCCATATAATGGAGGTATTATCGCTAGAACTGTAATAATTATACTTATTACTTATATTATTATCAATGTAACATGCATTATTACCCATATTATGCAGTTATTATCTCTAGAACCATAATAAATATACTCATTACTCCCAATATTATCAATATAACCTGCATTTTTACCCATATAATGCAGTTATTGTCGCTAGAACTGTAATAATTATACTTATTACTTATATTGTTAGCAATATAACGTGCATTATTACCCATATAATGCAGTTATTATCGCCAGAACTGTAATAATTATACTTATTACTTATATTGTTAGCAATATAACGTTCATTATTACCCATATAATGCAGTTATTATCGCTAGAAGTGTAATAATTATACTTATTACTCATATTATTATCAATATAACATGCATTATTACCCATATTATGCAGTTATTATCGCTAGAACTATAATAAATATACGTATTACTTTTATTATCACCAATATAACATGCATTATTACCCATATTATGCAGTTATTATCGATAGAACTGTAATAAATTTACTTATTACTTTTACTATTATCAATATAACATGCACTATTTGCCATATTTTACTATTATTATCGCTAGAACTATAATAATTATACTTATTACTCCCGATATTATCAATATAACATGCATTATTACCCATATAATGCAGTTATTATCGCTAGAACTGTAATAATTATACTTATTACTTATATTATTATCAATATAACATGCATTATTACCCATATTATGTAGTTATTATCGCTAGAACTATAATAAATATACGTATTACTTTCATTATCATCAATATAACATGCATTATTACCCATATAATGCAGTTATTATCGCTAGAACTGTAATAATTATACTTATTACATATATTGTTAGCAATATAACGTGCATTATTACCCATATTATGCAGTTATTATCGCTAGAACTATAATAAATATACGTATTACTTCCATTATCATCAGTATAACATGCATTATTACCCACATAATGGAGGTATTATCGCTAGAACTGTAATAATTATACTTATTACTTATATTATTCTCAATATAACATGCATTATTACCCATATTATGCAGTTATTATCGCTAGAACTATAATAAATATACGTATTACTTTCATTATCATCAGTATAACATGCATTATTACCCACATAATGGAGGTATTATCGCTAGAACTGTAATAATTATACTTATTACTTATATTATTATCAATATAACATGCCTTATTACCCATATAATGCAGTTATTATCGCTAGAACTGTAATAATTATACTCATTACTTATATTATTAGCAATATAACGTGCATTATTACCCATATTATGCAGTTATTATCGCTAGAACTGTAATAATTAAACTTATTACTTATATCATTATCAATCTAACAATCATTATTACCCATATAATGGAGGTATTATCGCTAGAACTGTAATAAATATACGTATTACTTTCATTATCATCAATATAACATGCATTATTACCCATATAATGCAGTTATTATCGCTAGAACTGTAATAATTATACTTATTACTTATATTGTTAGCAATATAACGTGCATTATTACCCATATAATGCAGTTATTATCGCTAGAACTGTAATAATTATACTCATTACTTATATTATTAGCAATATAACGTGCATTATTACCCATATAATGCAGTTATTATCGCTAGAACTATAATAAATATACGTATTACTTTCATTATCATCAATATAACATGCATTATTACCCATATTATGCAGTTATTATCGATAGAACTGTAATAAATATACTTATTACTTTTACTATTATCAATATATCATGCACTACTAGCCATATTTTACTATTATTATCGCTAGAACTATAATAATTATACTTATTACTCCCAATATTATCAATATAACATGCCTTATTACGCATATAATGCAGTTATTATCGCTAGAACTGTAATAAATATACTTACTACTTTCATTATCATCAATATAACATGCATTATTACCCATATTATGTAGTTATTATCGCTAGAACTATAATAAATATACGTATTACTTTCATTATCATCAATATAACATGCATTATTACCCATATAATGCAGTTATTATCGCTAGAACTGTAATAATTATACTTATTACTTATATTGTTAGCAATATAACGTGCATTATTACCCATATTATGCAGTTATTATCGCTAGAACTATAATAAATATACGTATTACTTTCATTATCATCAGTATAACATGCATTATTACCCACATAATGGAGGTATTATCGCTAGAACTGTAATAATTATACTCATTACTTATATTATTCTCAATATAACATGCATTATTACCCATATTATGCAGTTATTATCGCTAGAACTATAATAAATATACGTATTACTTTCATTATCATCAGTATAACATGCATTATTACCCACATAATGGAGGTATTATCGCTAGAACTGTAATAATTATACTTATTACTTATATTATTATCAATATAACATGCCTTATTACCCATATAATGCAGTTATTATCGCTAGAACTGTAATAATTAAACTTATTACTTATATCATTATCAATCTAACATGCATTATTACCCATATAATGGAGGTATTATCGCTAGAACTGTAATAATTACACTTATTACTTATATTATTATCAACATAACATGCATTATTACCCATATAATGGAGGTATTATTGCTAGAACTGTAATAATTATACTTATTACTGATATCATTATCAATATAACCTGCATTATTACCCATATAATGGTGGTATTATCGCTAGAACTGTAATAATTATACTTATTACTTATACTATTAGCAATATAACGTGCATTATCACCCATATAATGCAGTTATTATCGCTAGAACTATAATAAATATACGTATTACTTTCATTATCATCAATATAACATGCATTATTACCCATATTATGCAGTTATTATCGATAGAACTGTAATAAATATACTTATTACTTTTACTATTATCAATATATCATGCACTACTAGCTATATTTTACTATTATTATCGCTAGAACTATAATAATTATACTTATTACTCCCAATATTATCAATATAACATGCCTTATTACGCATATAATGCAGTCATTATCGCTAGAACTGTAATAATTAAACTTATTACTTATATCATTATCAATCTAACATGCATTATTACCCATATAATGGAGGTATTATCGCTAGAACTGTAATAATTATACTTATTACTTATATTATTATCAATATAACATGCATTATTACCCATATTATGCAGTTATTATCGATAGAACTGTAATAATTATACTTATTACTCATATTATTATCAATATAACATGCATTATTACCCATATAATGCAGTTATTATCGCCAGAACTGTAATAATTATACTTATTACTTATATTATTCTCAATATAACATGCATTATTACCCATATTATGCAGTTATTATCGCTAGAACTATAATAAATATACGTATTACTTTCATTATCATCAATATAACATGCATTATTACCCATATTATGCAGTTATTATCGATAGAACTGTAATAAATTTACTTATTACTTTTATTATTATCAATATAACATGCACTATTTGCCATATTGTATTATTATTATCGCTAGAACTATAATAATTATACTTATTACTCCCGATATTATCAATATAACATGCATTATTACCCATATAATGCAGTTATTATCGCTAGAACTGTAATAATTATACTTATTACTTATATTATTATCAATATAACATGCATTATTACCCATATTATGTAGTTATTATCGCTAGAACTATAATAAATATACGTATTACTTTCATTATCATCAATATAACATGCATTATTACCCATATAATGCAGTTATTATCGCTAGAACTGTAATAATTATACTTATTACTTATATTGTTAGCAATATAACGTGCATTATTACCCATATTATGCAGTTATTATCGCCAGAACTATAATAAATATACGTATTACTTTCATTATCATCAGTATAACATGCATTATTACCCACATAATGGAGGTATTATCGCTAGAACTGTAATAATTATACTTATTACTTATATTATTCTCAATATAACATGCATTATTACCCATATTATGCAGTTATTATCGCTAGAACTATAATAAATATACGTATTACTTTCATTATCATCAGTATAACATGCATTATTACCCACATAATGGAGGTATTATCGCTAGAACTGTAATAATTATACTTATTACTTATATTATTATCAATATAACATGCCTTATTACCCATATAATGCAGTTATTATCGCTAGAACTGTAATAATTATACTCATTACTTATATTATTAGCAATATAACGTGCATTATTACCCATATTATGCAGTTATTATCGCTAGAACTGTAATAATTAAACTTATTACTTATATCATTATCAATCTAACAATCATTATTACCCATATAATGGAGGTATTATCGCTAGAACTGTAATAAATATACGTATTACTTTCATTATCATCAATATAACATGCATTATTACCCATATAATGCAGTTATTATCGCTAGAACTGTAATAATTATACTTATTACTTATATTGTTAGCAATATAACGTGCATTATTACCCATATAATGCAGTTATTATCGCTAGAACTGTAATAATTATACTCATTACTTATATTATTAGCAATATAACGTGCATTATTACCCATATAATGCAGTTATTATCGCTAGAACTATAATAAATATACGTATTACTTTCATTATCATCAATATAACATGCATTATTACCCATATTATGCAGTTATTATCGATAGAACTGTAATAAATATACTTATTACTTTTACTATTATCAATATATCATGCACTACTAGCCATATTTTACTATTATTATCGCTAGAACTATAATAATTATACTTATTACTCCCAATATTATCAATATAACATGCCTTATTACGCATATAATGCAGTTATTATCGCTAGAACTGTAATAAATATACTTACTACTTTCATTATCATCAATATAACATGCATTATTACCCATATTATGTAGTTATTATCGCTAGAACTATAATAAATATACGTATTACTTTCATTATCATCAATATAACATGCATTATTACCCATATAATGCAGTTATTATCGCTAGAACTGTAATAATTATACTTATTACTTATATTGTTAGCAATATAACGTGCATTATTACCCATATTATGCAGTTATTATCGCTAGAACTATAATAAATATACGTATTACTTTCATTATCATCAGTATAACATGCATTATTACCCACATAATGGAGGTATTATCGCTAGAACTGTAATAATTGTACTCATTACTTATATTATTCTCAATATAACATGCATTATTACCCATATTATGCAGTTATTATCGCTAGAACTATAATAAATATACGTATTACTTTCATTATCATCAATCTAACATGCATTATTACCCATATAATGGAGGTATTATCGCTAGAACTGTAATAATTACACTTATTACTTATATTATTATCAACATAACATGCATTATTACCCATATAATGGAGGTATTATTGCTAGAACTGTAATAATTATACTTATTACTGATATCATTATCAATATAACCTGCATTATTACCCATATAATGGTGGTATTATCGCTAGAACTGTAATAATTATACTTATTACTTATACTATTAGCAATATAACGTGCATTAACACCCATATAATGCAGTTATTATCGCTAGAACTATAATAAATATACGTATTACTTTCATTATCATCAATATAACATGCATTATTACCCATATTATGCAGTTATTATCGATAGAACTGTAATAAATATACTTATTACTTTTACTATTATCAATATATCATGCACTACTAGCTATATTTTACTATTATTATCGCTAGAACTATAATAATTATACTTATTACTCCCAATATTATCAATATAACATGCCTTATTACGCATATAATGCAGTTATTATCGCTAGAACTGTAATAAATATACTTACTACTTTCATTATCATCAATATAACATGCATTATTACCCATATTATGCAGTTATTATCGATAGAACTATAATAATTATACTTATTACTCCCAATATTATCAATATAACATGCCTTATTACGCATATAATGCAGTTATTATCGCTAGAACTGTAATAAATATACTTACTACTTTCATTATCATCAATATAACATGCATTATTACCCATATTATGTAGTTATTATCGCTAGAACTATAATAAATATACGTATTACTTTCATTATCATCAATATAACATGCATTATTACCCATATAATGCAGTTATTATCGCTAGAACTGTAATAATTATACTTATTACTTATATTGTTAGCAATATAACGTGCATTATTACCCATATTATGCAGTTATTATCGCTAGAACTATAATAAATATACGTATTACTTTCATTATCATCAGTATAACATGCATTATTACCCACATAATGGAGGTATTATCGCTAGAACTGTAATAATTATACTCATTACTTATATTATTCTCAATATAACATGCATTATTACCCATATTATGCAGTTATTATCGCTAGAACTATAATAAATATACGTATTACTTTCATTATCATCAGTATAACATGCATTATTACCCACATAATGGAGGTATTATCGCTAGAACTGTAATAATTATACTTATTACTTATATTATTATCAATATGACATGCCTTATTACCCATATAATGCAGTTATTATCGCTAGAACTGTAATAATTAAACTTATTACTTATATCATTATCAATCTAACATGCATTATTACCCATATAATGGAGGTATTATCGCTAGAACTGTAATAATTACACTTATTACTTATATTATTATCAACATAACATGCATTATTACCCATATAATGGAGGTATTATTGCTAGAACTGTAATAATTATACTTATTACTGATATCATTATCAATATAACCTGCATTATTACCCATATAATGGTGGTATTATCGCTAGAACTGTAATAATTATACTTATTACTTATACTATTAGCAATATAACGTGCATTATCACCCATATAATGCAGTTATTATCGCTAGAACCATAATAAATATACGTATTACTTTCATTATCATCAATATAACATGCATTATTACCCATATTATGCAGTTATTATCGATAGAACTGTAATAAATATACTTATTACTTTCACTATTATCAATATATCATGCACTACTAGCTATATTTTACTATTATTATCGCTAAAACTATAATAATTATACTTATTACTCCCAATATTATCAATATAACATGCCTTATTACGCATATAATGCAGTTATTATCGCTAGAACTGTAATAAATATACTTACTACTTTCATTATCATCAATATAACATGCATTATTACTCATATTATGCAGTTATTATCGATAGAACTGTAATAAATATACTTATTACTTTTACTATTATCAATATATCATGCACTATTAGCCATATTTTACTATTATTGTCGCTAGAACTGTAATAATTATACTTATTACTTATATTATTAGCAATATAACGTGCATTATTACCTATATTATGCAGTTATTATCGCTAGAACTGTAACAGTTATACTTATTACTTATATTATTATCAATATAACATGTCTTATTACCCATATAATGCAGTTATTATCGCTAGAACTGTAATAATTATACTCATTACTTATATTATTAGCAATATAACGTGCATTATTACCCATATTATGCAGTTATTATCGCTAGAACTGTAATAATTAAACTTATTACTTATATCATTATCAATCTAACAATCATTATTACCCATATAATAGAGGTATTATCGCTAGAACTGTAATAATTATACTTATTACTTATACTATTAGCAATATAACGTGCATTTTTACCCATATAATGCAGTTATTATCGCTAGAACTGTAATAATTATACTTATTACTTATATTGTTAGCAATATAACGTGCATTATTACCCATATAATGCAGTTATTATCGCTAGAACTGTAATAATTATACTTATTACTTATATTATTATCAATATAACATGCATTATTACCCATATAATGGAGGTATTATCGCAAGAACTGTAATAATTATACTTATTACTTATACTATTAGCAATATAACGTGCATTATTACCCATATAATGCAGTTATTATCGCTAGAACTGTAATAATTATACTCATTACTTATATTATTAGCAATATAACGTGCATTATTACCCATATAATGCAGTTATTATCGCTAGAACTATAATAAATATACGTATTACTTTCATTATCATCAATATAACATGCATTATTACCCATATTATGCAGTTATTATCGATAGAACTGTAATAAATATACTTATTACTTTTACTATTATCAATATATCATGCACTACTAGCCATATTTTACTATTATTATCGCTAGAACTATAATAATTATACTTATTACTCCCAATATTATCAATATAACATGCCTTATTACGCATATAATGCAGTTATTATCGCTAGAACTGTAATAAATATACTTACTACTTTCATTATCATCAATATAACATGCATTATTACCCATATTATGTAGTTATTATCGCTAGAACTATAATAAATATACGTATTACTTTCATTATCATCAATATAACATGCATTATTACCCATATAATGCAGTTATTATCGCTAGAACCGTAATAATTATACTTATTACTTATATTGTTAGCAATATAACGTGCATTATTACCCATATTATGCAGTTATTATCGCTAGAACTATAATAAATATACGTATTACTTTCATTATCATCAGTATAACATGCATTATTACCCACATAATGGAGGTATTATCGCTAGAACTGTAATAATTATACTCATTACTTATATTATTCTCAATATAACATGCATTATTACCCATATTATGCAGTTATTATCGCTAGAACTATAATAAATATACGTATTACTTTCATTATCATCAGTATAACATGCATTATTACCCACATAATGGAGGTATTATCGCTAGAACTGTAATAATTATACTTATTACTTATATTATTATCAATATAACATGCCTTATTACCCATATAATGTAGTTATTATCGCTAGAACTGTAATAATTAAACTTATTACTTATATCATTATCAATCTAACATGCATTATTACCCATATAATGGAGGTATTATCGCTAGAACTGTAATAATTACACTTATTACTTATATTATTATCAACATAACATGCATTATTACCCATATAATGGAGGTATTATTGCTAGAACTGTAATAATTATACTTATTACTGATATCATTATCAATATAACCTGCATTATTACCCATATAATGGAGGTATTATCGCTAGAACTGTAATAATTATACTTATTACTTATATTATTATCAATATAACATGCATTATTACCCATATTATGCAGTTATTATCGATAGAACTGTAATAATTATACTTATTACTCATATTATTATCAATATAACATGCATTATTACCCATATAATGCAGTTATTATCGCCAGAACTGTAATAATTATACTTATTACTTATATTATTCTCAATATAACATGCATTATTACCCATATTATGCAGTTATTATCGCTAGAGCTATAATAAATATACGTATTACTTTCATTATCATCAATATAACATGCATTATTACCCATATAATGGAGGTATTATCGCTAGAACTGTAATAATTATACTTATTACTTATATTATTATCAATATAACATGCATTATTACCCATATTATGCAGTTATTATCTCTAGAACCATAATGAATATACTCATTACTCCCAATATTATCAATATAACCTGCATTTTTACCCATATAATGCAGTTATTATCGCTAGAACTGTAATAATTATACTTATTACTTATATTGTTAGCAATATAACGTGCATTATTACCCATATAATGCAGTTATTATCGCTAGAACTGTAATAATTATACTTATTACTTATATTGCTAGCAATATAACGTTCATTATTACCCATATAATGCAGTTATTATCGCTAGAAGTGTAATAATTATACTTATTACTCATATTATTATCAATATAACATGCATTATTACCCATATTATGCAGTTATTATCGCTAGAACTATAATAAATATACGTATTACTTTTATTATCATCAATATAACATGCATTATTACCCATATTATGCAGTTATTATCGATAGAACTGTAATAAATTTACTTATTACTTTTATTATTATCAATATAACATGCACTATTTGCCATATTTTACTATTATTATCGCTAGAACTATAATAATTATACTTATTACTCCCGATATTATCAATATAACATGCATTATTACCCATATAATGCAGTTATTATCGCTAGAACTGTAATAATTATACTTATTACTTATATTATTATCAATATAACATGCATTATTACCCATATTATGTAGTTATTATCGCTAGAACTATAATAAATATACGTATTACTTTCATTATCATCAATATAACATGCATTATTACCCATATAATGCAGTTATTATCGCTAGAACTGTAATAATTATACTTATTACTTATATTGTTAGCAATATAACGTGCATTATTACCCATATTATGCAGTTATTATCGCTAGAACTATAATAAATATACGTATTACTTTCATTATCATCAGTATAACATGCATTATTACCCACATAATGGAGGTATTATCGCTAGAACTGTAATAATTATACTTATTACTTATATTATTCTCAATATAACATGCATTATTACCCATATTATGCAGTTATTATCGCTAGAACTATAATAAATATACGTATTACTTTCATTATCATCAGTATAACATGCATTATTACCCACATAATGGAGGTATTATCGCTAGAACTGTAATAATTATACTTATTACTTATATTATTATCAATATAACATGCCTTATTACCCATATAATGCAGTTATTATCGCTAGAACTGTAATAATTATACTCATTACTTATATTATTAGCAATATAACGTGCATTATTACCCATATTATGCAGTTATTATCGCTAGAACTGTAATAATTAAACTTATTACTTATATCATTATCAATCTAACAATCATTATTACCCATATAATGGAGGTATTATCGCTAGAACTGTAATAAATATACGTATGACTTTCATTATCATCAATATAACATGCATTATTACCCATATAATGCAGTTATTATCGCTAGAACTGTAATAATTATACTTATTACTTATATTGTTAGCAATATAACGTGCATTATTACCCATATAATGCAGTTATTATCGCTAGAACTGTAATAATTATACTCATTACTTATATTATTAGCAATATAACGTGCATTATTACCCATATAATGCAGTTATTATCGCTAGAACTATAATAAATATACGTATTACTTTCATTATCATAAATATAACATGCATTATTACCCATATTATGCAGTTATTATCGATAGAACTGTAATAAATATACTTATTACTTTTACTATTATCAATATATCATGCACTACTAGCCATATTTTACTATTATTATCGCTAGAACTATAATAATTATACTTATTACTCCCAATATTATCAATATAACATGCCTTATTACGCATATAATGCAGTTATTATCGCTAGAACTGTAATAAATATTCTTACTACTTTCATTATCATCAATATAACATGCATTATTACCCATATTATGTAGTTATTATCGCTAGAACTATAATAAATATACGTATTACTTTCATTATCATCAATATAACATGCATTATTACCCATATAATGCAGTTATTATCGCTAGAACTGTAATAATTATACTTATTACTTATATTGTTAGCAATATAACGTGCATTATTCCCCATATAATGCAGTTATTATCGCTAGAACTGTAATAATTATACTTATTACTTATATTGTTAGCAATATAACGTTCATTATTACCCATATAATGCAGTTATTATCGCTAGAAGTGTAATAATTATACTTATTACTCATATTATTATCAATATAACATGCATTATTACCCATATTATGCAGTTATTATCGCTAGAACTATAATAAATATACGTATTACTTTTATTATCATCAATATAACATGCATTATTACCCATATTATGCAGTTATTATCGATAGAACTGTAATAAATTTACTTATTACTTTTATTATTATCAATATAACATGCACTATTTGCCATATTTTACTATTATTATCGCTAGAACTATAATAATTATACTTATTACTCCCGATATTATCAATATAACATGCATTATTACCCATATAATGCAGTTATTATCGCTAGAACTGTAATAATTATACTTATTACTTATATTATTATCAATATAACATGCATTATTACCCATATTATGTAGTTATTATCGCTAGAACTATAATAAATATACGTATTACTTTCATTATCATCAATATAACATGCATTATTACCCATATAATGCAGTTATTATCGCTAGAACTGTAATAATTATACTTATTACTTATATTGTTAGCAATATAACGTGCATTATTACCCATATTATGCAGTTATTATCGCTAGAACTGTAATAAATATACGTATTACTTTCATTATCATCAGTATAACATGCATTATTACCCACATAATGGAGGTATTATCGCTAGAACTGTAATAATTATACTTATTACTTATATTATTCTCAATATAACATGCATTATTACCCATATTATGCAGTTATTATCGCTAGAACTATAATAAATATACGTATTACTTTCATTATCATCAGTATAACATGCATTATTACCCACATAATGGAGGTATTATCGCTAGAACTGTAATAATTATACTTATTACTTATATTATTATCAATATAACATGCCTTATTACCCATATAATGCAGTTATTATCGCTAGAACTGTAATAATTATACTCATTACTTATATTATTAGCAATATAACGTGCATTATTACCCATATTATGCAGTTATTATCGCTAGAACTGTAATAATTAAACTTATTACTTATATCATTATCAATCTAACAATCATTATTACCCATATAATGGAGGTATTATCGCTAGAACTGTAATAAATATACGTATTACTTTCATTATCATCAATATAACATGCATTATTACCCATATAATGCAGTTATTATCGCTAGAACTGTAATAATTATACTTATTACTTATATTGTTAGCAATATAACGTGCATTATTACCCATATAATGCAGTTATTATCGCTAGAACTGTAATAATTATACTCATTACTTATATTATTAGCAATATAACGTGCATTATTACCCATATAATGCAGTTATTATCGCTAGAACTATAATAAATATACGTATTACTTTCATTATCATCAATATAACATGCATTATTACCCATATTATGCAGTTATTATCGATAGAACTGTAATAAATATACTTATTACTTTTACTATTATCAATATATCATGCACTACTAGCCATATTTTACTATTATTATCGCTAGAACTATAATAATTATACTTATTACTCCCAATATTATCAATATAACATGCCTTATTACGCATATAATGCAGTTATTATCGCTAGAACTGTAATAAATATACTTACTACTTTCATTATCATCAATATAACATGCATTATTACCCATATTATGTAGTTATTATCGCTAGAACTATAATAAATATACGTATTACTTTCATTATCATCAATATAACATGCATTATTACCCATATAATGCAGTTATTATCGCTAGAACTGTAATAATTATACTTATTACTTATATTGTTAGCAATATAACGTGCATTATTACCCATATTATGCAGTTATTATCGCTAGAACTATAATAAATATACGTATTACTTTCATTATCATCAGTATAACATGCATTATTACCCACATAATGGAGGTATTATCGCTAGAACTGTAATAATTATACTCATTACTTATATTATTCTCAATATAACATGCATTATTACCCATATTATGCAGTTATTATCGCTAGAACTATAATAAATATACGTATTACTTTCATTATCATCAATCTAACATGCATTATTACCCATATAATGGAGGTATTATCGCTAGAACTGTAATAATTACACTTATTACTTATATTACTATCAACATAACATGCATTATTACCCATATAATGGAGGTATTATTGCTAGAACTGTAATAATTATACTTATTACTGATATCATTATCAATATAACCTGCATTATTACCCATATAATGGTGGTATTATCGCTAGAACTGTAATAATTATACTTATTACTTATACTATTAGCAATATAACGTGCATTATCACCCATATAATGCAGTTATTATCGCTAGAACTATAATAAATATACGTATTACTTTCATTATCATCAATATAACATGCATTATTACCCATATTATGCAGTTATTATCGATAGAACTGTAATAAATATACTTATTACTTTTACTATTATCAATATATCATGCACTACTAGCTATATTTTACTATTATTATCGCTAGAACTATAATAATTATACTTATTACTCCCAATATTATCAATATAACATGCCTTATTACGCATATAATGCAGTTATTATCGCTAGAACTGTAATAAATATACTTACTACTTTCATTATCATCAATATAACATGCATTATTACTCATATTATGCAGTTATTATCGATAGAACTGTAATAAATATACTTATTACTTTTACTATTATCAATATATCATGCACTATTAGCCATATTTTACTATTATTATCGCTAGAACTGTAATAATTATACTTTTTACTTATACTATTAGCAATATAACGTGCATTATTACCCATATAATGCAGTTATTATCGCCAGAACTGTAATAATTATACTTATCACTTATATTATTCTCAATATAACATGCATTATTACTAAAATTATGCAGTTATTATCGCTAGAACTATAATAAATATACGTATTACTTTTATTATCATCAATATAACATGCATTATTACCCATATCATGCAGTTATTATCGATAGAACTGTAATAAATATACTTATTACTTTTATTATTATCAATATAACATGCACTATTTGCCATATTTTACTATTATTATCGCTAGAACTATAATAATTATACTTATTACTTATATTATTCTCAATATAACATGCATTATTACCCATATTATGCAGTTATTATCTCTAGAACCATAATAAATATACTTATTACTCCCAATATTATCAATATAACATGCATTTTTACCCATATAATGCAGTTATTATCGCTAGAACTGTAATAATTATACTTATTACTCATATTATTATCAATATAACATGCATTATTATCCATATAATGCAGTTATTATCGCTGGAGCTGTAATAATTGTACTCATTACTTATATTATTAGCAATATAACCTGCATTATTACCCATATTATGCAGTTATTATCGCTAGAACTGTAATAATTATACTTATTACTTATATCATTATCAATATAACATGCATTATAACCCATATAATAGAGGTATTATCGCTAGAACTGTAATAATTATACTTATTACTTATACTATTAGCAATATAACGTGCATTGTTACCCATATAATGCAGTTATTATCGCCAGAACTGTAATAATTATACTTATTACTTATATTATTCTCAATATAACATGCATTATTACCCATATTATGCAGTTATTATCGCTAGAACTATAATAAATATACATATTACTTTCATTATCATCAATATAACATGCATTATTACCCATATAATAGAGGTATTATCGCTAGAACTGTAATAATTATACTTATTACTAATACTATTAGCAATATAACGTGCATTATTACCCATATAATGCAGTTATTATCGCCAGAACTGTAATAATTATACTTATTACTTATATTATTCTCAATATAACATGCATTATTACCCCCATTATGCAGTTATTATCGCTAGAACTATAATAAATATACGTATTACTTTCATTATCATCAATATAACATGCATTATTACCCATATAATGGAGGTATTATCGCTAGAACTGTAATATTATACTTATTACTTATATTATTATCAATATAACATGCATTATTACCCATATTATGCAGTTATTATCGATAGAACTGTAATAATTATACTTATTACTCATATTATTATCAATATAACATGCATTATTACCCATATAATGCAGTTATTATCGCTAGAGCTGTAATAATTGTACTCATTACTTATATTATTAGCAATATAACCTGCATTATTACCCATATTATGCAGTTATTATCGCTAGAACTGTAATAATTATACTTATTACTTATATCATTATCAATATAACATGCATTATAACCCATATAATAGAGGTATTATCGCTAGAACTGTAATAATTATACTTATTACTTATACTATTAGCAATATAACGTGCATTGTTACCCATATAATGCAGTTATTATCGCCAGAACTGTAATAATTATACTTATTACTTATATTATTCTCAATATAACATGCATTATTACCCATATTATGCAGTTATTATCGCTAGAACTATAATAAATATACGTATTACTTTCATTATCATCAATATAACATGCATTATTACCCATATAATAGAGGTATTATCGCTAGAACTGTAATAATTATACTTATTACTTATGTTATTATCAATATAACAGGCATTATTACCCATATAATGCAGTTATTATCGCTAGAACTGTAATAATTGTACTCATTACTTATATTATTAGCAATATAACGTGCATTATTACCCATATTATGCAGTTATTATCGCTAGAACTACAATTAATATACGTATTACTTTCATTATCATCAATATAACATGCATTATTACCCATATAATGGAGGTATTATCGCTAGAACTGTAATAATTATACTTATTACTTATATTATTATCAATATAACATGCATTATTACCCATATTATGCAGTTATTATCTCTAGAACCATAATCAATATACTCGTTACTCCCAATATTATCAATGTAACATGCATTATTACCCATATAATGCAGTTATTATCGCTAGAACTGTAATAATTATACTTATTACTTATATTGTTAGCCATATAACGTGCATTATTACCCATATAATGCAGTTATTATCGCTAGAAGTGTAATAATTATACTTATTACTCATATTATTATCAATATAACATGCATTATTACCCATATTATGCAGTTATTATCGCTAGAACTATAATAAATATACGTATTACTTTCATTATCATCAATATAACATGCATTATTACCCATATTATGCAGTTATTATCGATAGAACTGTAATAAATATACTTATTACTTTTACTATTATTAATATATCATGCACTACTAGCCATATTTTACTATTATTATCGCTAGAACTATAATAATTATACTTATTACTCCCAATATTATCAATATAACATGCCTTATTACGCATATAATGCAGTTATTATCGCTAGAAATGTAATAAATATACTTACGACTTTCATTATCATCAATATAACATGCATTATTACCCATATTATGTAGTTATTATCGCTAGAACTATAATAAATATACGTATTACTTTCATTATCATCAATATAACATGCATTATTACCCATATAATGCAGTTATTATCGCGAGAACTGTAATAATTATACTTATTACTTATATTTTTAGCAATATAACGTGCATTATTACCCATATTATGCAGTTATTATCGCTAGAACTATAATAAATATACGTATTACTTTCATTATCATCAGTATAACATGCATTATTACCCACATAATGGAGGTATTATCGCTAGAACTGTAATAATTATACTTATTACTTATATTTTTCTCAATATAACATGCATTATTACCCACATAATGGAGGTATTATCGCTAGAACTGTAATAATTATACTTATTACTTATATTATTATCAATATAACATGCCTTATTACCCATATAATGCAGTTATTATCGCTAGAACTGTAATAATTAAACTTATTACTTATATCATTATCAATCTAACATGCATTATTACCCATATAATGGAGGTATTATCGCTAGAACTGTAATAATTACACTTATTACTTATATTATTATCAACATAACATGCATTATTACCCATATAATGGAGGTATTATTGCTAGAACTCTAATAATTATACTCATTACTGATATCATTATCAATATAACCTGCATTATTACCCATATAATGGAGGTATTATAGCTAGAACTGTAATAATTATACTTATTACTTATACTATTAGCAATATAACGTGCATTGTCACCCATATAATGCAGTTATTATCGCTAGAACTATAATAAATATACGTATTACTTTCATTATCATCAATATAACATGCATTATTACCCATATTATGCAGTTATTATCGATAGAACTGTAATAAACATACTTATTACTTTTACTATTATCAATATATCATGCACTACTAGCCATATTTTACTATTATTATCGCTAGAACTATAATAATTATACTTATTACTCCCAATATTATCAATATAACATGCCTTATTACGCATATAATGCAGTTATTATCGCTAGAACTGTAATAAATATACTTACTACTTTCATTATCATCAATATAACATGCATTATTACCCATATTATGCAGTTATTATCGATAGAACTGTAATAAATATACTTATTACTTTTACTGTTATCAATATATCATGCACTATTAGCCATATTTTACTATTATTATCGCTAGAACTGTAATAATTATACTTATTACTCCCAATATTATCAATATAACATGCATTATTACCCATATAATGCAGTTATTATCGCTAGAACTGTAATAATTATACTTATTACTTATATTATTATCAATATAACATGCATTATTACCCATATAATGGAGGTATTATCGCTAGAACTGTAATAATTATACTTATTACTTATACTATTAGCAATATAACGTGCATTATTACCCATATAATGCAGTTATTATCGCCAGAACTGTAATAATTATACTTATCACTTATACTATTCTCAATATAACATGCATTATTACCCATATTATGCAGTTATTATCGCTAGAACTATAATAAATATACGTATTACTTTTATTATCATCAATATAACATGCATTATTACCCATATCATGCAGTTATTATCGATAGAACTGTAATAAATATACTTATTACTTTTATTATTATCAATATAACATGCACTATTTGCCATATTTTACTATTATTATCGCTAGAACTATAATAATTATACTTATTACTCCCGATATTATCAATATAACATGCATTATTACCCATATAATGCAGTTATTATCGCTAGAACTGTAATAATTATACTTATTACTAATGTTATTATCAATATAACATGCATTATTACCCATATAATGCAGTTATTATCGCTAGAACTGTAATAATTATACTTATTACTTATATTGTTAGCCATATAACGTGCATTATTACCCATATAATGCAGTTATTATCGCTAGAAGTGTAATAATTATACTTATTACTCATATTATTATCAATATAACATGCATTATTACCCATATTATGCAGTTATTATCGCTAGAACTATAATAAATATACGTATTACTTTCATTATCATCAATATAACATGCATTATTACCCATATTATGCAGTTATTATCGATAGAACTGTAATAAATATACTTATTACTTTTACTATTATCAATATATCATGCACTACTAGCCATATTTTACTATTATTATCGCTAGAACTATAATAATTATACTTATTACTCCCAATATTATCAATATAACATGCCTTATTACGCATATAATGCAGTTATTATCGCTAGAACTGTAATAAATATACTTACTACTTTCATTATCATCAATATAACATGCATTATTACCCATATTATGTAGTTATTATCGCTAGAGCTATAATAAATATACGTATTACTTTCATTATCATCAATATAACATGCATTATTACCCATATAATGCAGTTATTATCGCTAGAACTGTAATAATTATACTTATTACTTATATTTTTAGCAATATAACGTGCATTATTACCCATATTATGCAGTTATTATCGCTAGAACTATAATAAATATACGTATTACTTTCATTATCATCAGTATAACATGCATTATTACCCACATAATGGAGGTATTATCGCTAGAACTGTAATAATTATACTTATTACTTATATTATTCTCAATATAACATGCATTATTACCCATATTATGCAGTTATTATCGCTAGAACTATAATAAATATACGTATTACTTTCATTATCATCAGTATAACATGCATTATTACCCACATAATGGAGGTATTATCGCTAGAACTGTAATAATTATACTTATTACTTATATTATTATCAATATAACATGCCTTATTACCCATATAATGGAGGTATTATTGCTAGAACTGTAATAATTATACTTATTACTGATATCATTATCAATTTAGCCTGCATTATTACCCATATAATGGAGGTATTATCGCTAGAACTGTAATAATTATACTTATTACTTATACTATTAGCAATATAACGTGCATTATCACCCATATAATGCAGTTATTATCGCTAGAACTATAATAAATATACGTATTACTTTCATTATCATCAATATAACATGCATTATTACCCATATTATGCAGTTATTATCGCTAGAACTGTAATAAATATACTTATTACTTTTACTATTATCAATATATCATGCACTACTAGCCATATTTTACTATTATTATCGCTAGAACTATAATAATTATACTTATTACTCCCAATATTAGCAATATAACATGCCTTATTACGCATATAATGCAGTTATTATCGCTAGAACTGTAATAAATATACTTACTACTTTCATTATCATCAATATAACATGCATTATTACCCATATTATGCAGTTATTATCGATAGAACTGTAATAAATATACTTATTACTTTTACTATTATCAATATATCATGCACTATTAGCCATATTTTACTATTATTATCGCTAGAACTGTAATAAATATACGTATTACCTTTATTATCATCAATATAACATGCATTATTACCCATATTATGCCGTTATTATGGCTGGAACTGTAATAAATATACGTATTACCTTTATTATCATCAATATAACATGCATTATTACCCATATTATGCAGTTATTATCTCTAGTACCATAATAAATATACTTATTACTCCCAATATTATCAATATAACATGCATTTTTACCCATATTATGCAGTTATTATCGATAGAACTGTAATAATTATACTTATTACTCATATTATTATCTATATAACATGCATTATTACCCATATAATGCAGTTATTATCGCTAGAGCTGTAATAATTGTACTCATTACTTATATTATTAGCAATATAACCTGCATTATTACCCATGTTATGCAGTTATTATCGCTAGAACTGTAATAATTATACTTATTACTTATATTATTCTCAATATAACATGCATTATTACCCCCATTATGCAGTTATTATCGCTAGAACTGTAATATTTATACTTATTACTTATATTATTATCAATATAACATGCATTATTACCCATATAATAGAGGTATTATCGCTAGAACTGTAATAATTATACTTATTACTTATACTATTAGCAATATAACGTGCATTATTACCCATATAATGCAGTTATTATCGCCAGAACTGTAATAATTATACTTATTACTTATATTATTCTCAATATAACATGCATTATTACCCCCATTATGCAGTTATTATCGCTAGAACTATAATAAATATACGTATTACTTTTATTATCATCAATATAACATGCATTATTACCCATATAATGGAGGTATTATCGCTAGAACTGTAATAATTATACTTATTACTTATATTATTATCAATATAACATGCATTATTACCCATATTATGCAGTTATTATCGATAGAACTGTAATAAATACACTTATTACTTTTACTATTATCAATATATCATGCACTATTAGCCATATTTTACTATTATTATCGCTAGAACTATAATAATTATACTTATTACTCCCGACGTTACCAATATAACATGCCTTATTACCCATATAATGCAGTTATTATCGCTAGAACTGTAATAATTATACTCATTACTTATATTATTAGCAATGTAACGTGCATTATTACCCATATTACGCAGTTATTATCGCTAGAACTGTAATATTTATACTTATTACTTATATTATTATCAATATAACATGCATTATTACCCATATAATGGAGGTATTATCGCTAGAACTGTAATAATTATACTTATTACTTATACTATTAGCAATATAACGTGCATTATTACCCATATAATGCAGTTATTATCGCCAGAACTGTAATAATTATACTTATTACTTATATTATTCTCAATATAACATGCATTATTACCCATATTATGCAGTTATTATCGCAAGAACTATAATAAATATACGTATTACTTTCATTATTATCAATATAACATGCATTATTACCCATATTATGCAGTTATTATCGATAGAACTGTAATAAATACACTTACTACTTTTATTATTATCAATATAACATGCACTATTTGCCATATTTTACTATTATTATCGCTAGAACTATAATAATTATACTTATTACTCCCGATATTATCAATATAACATGCATTATTACCCATATAATGCAGTTATTATCGCTAGAACTGTAATAATTATACTTATTACTTATATTATTATCAATATAACATGCATTATTACCCATATTATGTAGTTATTATCGCTAGAACTATAATAAATATACGTATTACTTTCATTATCATCAATACAACATGCATTATTACCCATATAATGGAGGTATTATCGCTAGAACTGTAATAATTATACTTATTACTTATATTATTATCAATATAACATGCATTATTACCCATATTATGCAGTTATTATCGCCAGAACTATAATAAATATACGTATTACTTTCATTATCATCAATATAACATGCATTATTACCCATATAATGGAGGTATTATCGCTAGAACTGTAATAATTATACTTATTACTTATATTATTGTCAATATAACATGCATTATTACCCATATTATGCAGTTATTATCTCTAGAACCATAATAAATATACTCATTACTCCCAATATTATCAATGTAACATGCATTATTACCCATATAATGCAGTTATTATCGCTAGAACTGTAATAATTATACTTATTACTTATATTGTTAGCAATATAACGTGCATTATTTCCCATATAATGCAGTTATTATCGCTAGAAGTGTAATAATTATACTTATTACTCATATTATTATCAATATAACATGCATTATTACCCATATTATGCAGTTATTATCGCTAGAACTATAATAAATATACGTATTACTTTTATTATCATCAATATAACATGCATTATTACCCATGTTATGCAGTTATTATCGATAGCACTGTAATAAATATACTTATTACTTTTATTATTATCAATATAACATGCACTATTTGCCATATTTTCCATTACTATCGCTAGAACTATAATAATTATACTTATTACTCCCGATATTATCAATATAACATGCCTTATTACGCATATAATGCAGTTATTATCGCTAGAACTGTAATAATTATACATATTACTCATATTATTATCAATATAACATGCATTATTATCCATATAATGCAGTTATTATCGCTAGAGCTGTAATAATTGTACTCATTACTTATATTATTAGCAATATAACCTGCATTATTACCCATATTATGCAGTTATTATCGCTAGAACTGTAATAATTATACTTATTACTTATATCATTATCAATATAACATGCATTATAACCCATATAATAGAGGTATTATCGCTAGAACTGTAATAATTATACTTATTACTTATACTATTAGCAATATAACGTGCATTTTTACCCATATAATGCAGTTATTATCGCCAGATCTGTAATAATTATACTTATTACTTATATTATTCTCAATATAACATGCATTATTACCCATATAATGGAGGTATTATCGCTAGAACTGTAATAATTATACTTATTACTTATATTATTATCAATATAACATGCATTATTACCCATATTATGCAGTTATTATCGATAGAACTGTAATAATTATACTTATTACTTATACTATAAGCAATATAACGTGCATTGTTACCCATATAATGCAGTTATTATCGCCAGAACTGTAATAATTATACTTATTACTTATATTATTCTCAATATAACATGCATTATTACCCATATTATGCAGTTATTATCGCTAGAACTATAATAAATATACGTATTACTTTCATTATCATCAATATAACATGAATTATTACCCATATAATAGAGGTATTATCGCTAGAACTGTAATAATTATACTTATTACTTATACTATTAGCAATATAACGTGCATTATTACCCATATAATGCAGTTATTATCGCCAGAACTGTAATAATTATACTTATTACTTATATTATTCTCAATATAACATGCATTATTACCCCCATTATGCAGTTATTATCGCTAGAACTATAATAAATATACGTATTACTTTCATTATCATCAATATAACATGCATTATTACCCATATAATGGAGGTATTATCGCTAGAACTGTAATAATTATACTTATTACTTATATTATTATCAATATAACATGCATTATTACCCATGTTATGCAGTTATTATCGATAGAACTGTAATAAATACACTTATTACTTTTACTATTATCAATATATCATGCACTATTAGCCATATTTTACTATTATTATCGCTAGAACTATAATAATTATACTTATTACTCCCGACGTTATCAATATAACATGCCTTATTACCCATATAATGCAGTTATTATCGCTAGAACTGTAATAATTATACTCATTACTTATATTATTAGCAATGTAACGTGCATTATTACCCATATTACGCAGTTATTATCGCTAGAACTGTAATATTTATACTTATTACTTATATTATTATCAATATAACATGCATTATTACCCATATAATGGAGGTATTATCGCTAGAACTGTAATAATTATACTTATTACTTATACTATTAGCAATATAACGTGCATTATTACCCATATAATGCAGTTATTATCGCCAGAACTGTAATAATTATACTTATTACTTATATTATTCTCAATATAACATGCATTATTACCCATATTATGCAGTTATTATCGCAAGAACTATAATAAATATACGTATTACTTTCATTATTATCAATATAACATGCATTATTACCCATATTATGCAGTTATTATCGATAGAACTGTAATAAATACACTTACTACTTTTATTATTATCAATATAACATGCACTATTTGCCATATTTTACTATTATTATCGCTAGAACTATAATAATTATACTTATTACTCCCGATATTATCAATATAACATGCATTATTACCCATATAATGCAGTTATTATCGCTAGAACTGTAATAATTATACTTATTACTTATATTATTATCAATATAACATGCATTATTACCCATATTATGTAGTTATTATCGCTAGAACTATAATAAATATACGTATTACTTTCATTATCATCAATGCAACATGCATTATTACCCATATAATGGAGGTATTATCGCTAGAACTGTAATAATTATACTTATTACTTATATTATTATCAATATAACATGCATTATTACCCATGTTATGCAGTTATTATCGCTAGAACTATAATAAATATACGTATTACTTTCATTATCATCAATATAACATGCATTATTACCCATATAATAGAGGTATTATCGCTAGAACTGTAATAATTATACTTATTACTTATACTATTAGCAATATAACGTGCATTATTACCCACATAATGCAGTTATTATCGCCAGAACTGTAATAATTATACTTATTACTTATATTATTCTCAATATAACATGCATTATTACCCCCATTATGCAGTTATTATCGCTAGAACTATAATAAACATACGTATTACTTTCATTATCATCAATATAACATGCATTATTACCCATATAATGGAGGTATTATCGCTAGAACTGTAATAATTATACTTATTACGTATATTATTATCAATATAACATGCATTATTACCCATATTATGCAGTTATTATCGATAGAACTGTAATAAATACACTTATTACTTTTACTATTATCAATATATCATGCACTATTAGCCATATTTTACTATTATTATCGCTAGAACTATAATAATTATACTTATTACTCCCGATGTTATCAATATAACATGCCTTATTACCCATATAATGCAGTTATTATCGCTAGAACTGTAATAATTATACTCATTACTTATATTATTAGCAATGTAACGTGCATTATTACCCATATTACGCAGTTATTATCGCTAGAACTGTAATATTTATACTTATTACTTATATTATTATCAATATAACATGCATTATTACCCATATAATGGAGGTATTATCGCTAGAACTGTAATAATTATACTTATTACTTATACTATTAGCAATATAACGTGCATTATTACCCATATAATGCAGTTATTATCGCCAGAACTGTAATAATTATACTTATTACTTATATTATTCTCAATATAACATGCATTATTACCCATATTATGCAGTTATTATCGCAAGAACTATAATAAATATACGTATTACTTTCATTATTATCAATATAACATGCATTATTACCCATATTATGCAGTTATTATCGATAGAACTGTAATAAATACACTTACTACTTTTATTATTATCAATATAACATGCACTATTTGCCATATTTTACTATTATTATCGCTAGAACTATAATAATTATACTTATTACTCCCGATATTATCAATATAACATGCATTATTACCCATATAATGCAGTTATTATCGCTAGAACTGTAATAATTATACTTATTACTTATATTATTATCAATATAACATGCATTATTACCCATATTATGCAGTTATTATCTCTAGAACCATAATAAATATACTCATTACTCCCAATATTATCAATATAACATGCATTTTTACCCATATAATGCAGTTATTATCGCTAGAACTGTAATAATTATACTTATTACTTGTATTGTTAGCAATATAACCTGCATTATTACCCATATAATGCAGTTATTATCGCTAGAACTGTAATAATTATACTTATTACTTATAATATTATCAATATAACATGCATTATTACCCATATAATAGAGGTATTATCGCTAGAACTGTAATAATTATACTTATTACTTATACTATTAGCAATATAACGTGCATTTTTACCCATATAATGGAGGTATTATCGCAAGAACTGTAATAATTATACTTATTACTTATACTATTAGCAATATAACGTGCATTATTACCCATATAATGCAGTTATTATCGCCAGAACTGTAATAATTATACTTATTACTTATATTATTCTCAATATAACATGCATTATTACCCACATTATGCAGTTATTATCGCTAGAACTATAATAAATATACGTATTACTTTCATTATCATCAATATAACATGCATTATTACCCATATAATGGAGGTATTATCGCTAGAACTGTAATAATTATACTTCTTACTTATACTATTAGCAATATAACGTGCATTTTTACGCATATAATGGAGGTATTATCGCTAGAACTGTAATAATTATACTCATTACTTATATTATTAGCAATGTAACGTGCATTATTACCCATATTATGCAGTTATTATCGCTAGAACTGTAATATTTATACTTATTACTTATATTATTATCAATATAACATGCATTATTACCCATATAATGGAGGTATTATCGCTAGAACTGTAATAATTATACTTATTACTTATACTATTAGCAATATAACGTGCATTATTACCCATATAATGCAGTTATTATCGCCAGAACTGTAATAATTATACTTATTACTTATATTATTCTCAATATAACATGCATTATTACCCATATAATGCAGTTATTATCGCTAGAACTGTCATAATTATACTTATTACTTTCATTCTCATCAATATAACATGCATTATTACCCATATAATGCAGTTATTATCGCTAGAACTGGAATAATTATACTTATTACTTATATTATTATCAACATAACATGCATTATTACCCATATAATGGAGGTATTATTGCTAGAACTGTAATAATTATACTTATTACTTACACTATTAGCAATATAACGTGCATTGTTACCCATATAATGCAGTTATTATCGCCAGAACTGTAATAACTATACTTATTACTTATATTATTCTCAATATAACATGCATTATTACCCACATTATGCAGTTATTATCGCTATAAAAATAATAAATATACGTATTACTTTCATTATCATCAATATAACATGCATTATTACCCATATAATAGAGGTATTATCGCTTGAACTGTAATAATTATACTTATTACTTATACTATTAGCAATAAAACGTGCATTGTTACCCATATAATGCAGTTATTATCGCTAGAACTATAATAATTATACTTATTACTCCCGATATTATCAATATAACATGCATTATTACCCATATAATGCAGTTATTATCGCTGGAACTGTAATAATTATACTTATTACTTATATTATAAGCAATATAACGTGCATTATTACCCATATAATGCAGATATTATCGCTAGAACTGTAATAATTATACTTATTACTTATATTATTATCAATATAACATGCATTATTACCCATATAATGGAGGTATTATCGCAAGAACTGTAATAATTATATTTATTATTTATACTATTAGCAATATAACGTGCATTATTACCCATATAATGCAGTTATTATCGCCAGAACTGTAATAATTATACTTATTACTTATATTATTCTCAATATAACATGCATTATTACCCACATTATGCAGTTATTATCGCTAGAACTATAATAAATATACGTATTACTTTCATTATCATCAATATAACATGCATTATTACCCATATAATGGAGGTATTATCGCTAGAACTGTAATAATTATACTCATTACTTATATTATTATCAATATAACATGCATTATTACCCATATAATGGAGGTATTATCGCTAGAACTGTAATAATTATACTTATTACTTATACTATTAGCAATATAACGTGCATTATTACCCATATAATGCAGTTCTTATCGCCAGAACTGTAATAATTATACTGATTACTTATATTATTCTCAATATAACATGCATTATTACCCACATTATGCAGTTATTATCGCTAGAAAAATAATAAATATACGTATTACTTTCATTATCATCAATATAACATGCATTATTACCCATATAATAGAGGTATTATCGCTAGAACTGTAATAATTATACTTATTACTTATATTATTCTCAATATAACATGCATTATTACCCACATTATGCAGTTATTATCGCTAGAACTATAATAAATATACGTATTACTTTCATTATCATCAATATAACATGCATTATTACCCATATAATGGAGGTATTATCGCTAGAACTATAATAATTATACTTATTACTTATACTATTAGCAATATAACGTGCATTATTACCCATATAATGCAGTTATTATCGCCAGAACTGTAATAATTATACTTATTACTTATATTATTCTCAATATAACATGCATTATTACCCATATAATGCAGTTATTATCGCTAGAACTGTAATAATTATACTTATTACTTATATTATTATCAATATAACATGCATTATTACCCATATAATGCAGTTATTATCGCTAGAACTGTAATAATTGTACTCATTACTTATATTATTAGCAATATAACGTGCATTATTACCCATATTATGCAGTTATTATCGCTAGAACTGTAATAATTATACTTATTACTTATATCATTATCAATATAACATGCATTATTACCCATATAATAGAGGTATTATCGCTAGAACTGTAATAATTATACTTATTACTTATACTATTAGCAATATAACGTGCATTTTTACCCGTATAATGCAGTTATTATCGCTAGAACTGTAATAATTATACTTATTACTTATATTGTTAGCAATATAACGTGCATTATTACCCATATAATGCAGTTATTATCGCTAGAACTGTAATAATTATACTTATTACTTATATTATTATCAATATAACATGCATTATTACCCATATAATGGAGGTATTATCGCAAGAACTGTAATAATTATACTTATTACTTATACTATTAGCAATATAACGTGCATTATTACCCATATAATGCAGTTATTATCGCCAGAACTGGAATAATTATACTTATTACTTATATTATTCTCAATATAACATGCATTATTACCCACATTATGCAGTTATTATCGCTAGAACTATAATAAATATACGTATTACTTTCATTATCATAAATATAACTTGCATTATTACCCATATAATGGAGGTATTATCGCTAGAACTGTAATAATTATACTCATTACTTATATTATTAGCAATGTAACGTGCATTATTACCCATATAATGCAGTTATTATCGCCAGTACTGTAATAATTATACTTATTACTTATATTATTCTCAATATAACATGCATTATTACCCATATAATGCAGTTATTATCGCTAGAACTGTAATAATTGTACTCATTACTTATATAATTAGCAATATAACGTGCATTATTACCCATATTATGCAGTTATTATCGCTAGAACTGTAATAATTGTACTTATTACTTATATCATTATCAATATAACATGCATTATTACCCATATAATAGAGGTATTATCGCTAGAACTGTAATAATTATACTTATTACTTATACTATTAGCAATATAACGTGCATTTTTACCCGTATAATGCAGTTATTATCGCTAGAACTGTAATAATTATACTTATTACTTATATTATAAGCAATATAACGTGCATTATTACCCATATAATGCAGTTATTATCGCTAGAACTGTAATAATTATACTTATTACTTATATTATTATCAATATAACATGCATTATTACCCATATAATGGAGGTATTATCGCAAGAACTGTAATAATTATACTTATTACTTATACTATTAGCAATATAACGTGCATTATTACCCATATAATGCAGTTATTATCGCCAGAACTGTAATAATTATACTTATTACTTATATTATTCTCAATATAACATGCATTATTACCCACATTATGCAGTTATTATCGCTAGAAAAATAATAAATACACGTATTACTTTCATTATCATCAATATAACATGCATTATTACCCATATAATAGAGGTATTATCGCTAGAACTGTAATAATTATACTTATTACTTATACTATTAGCAATAAAACGTGCATTGTTACCCATATAATGCAGTTATTATCGCTAGAACTATAATAATTATACTTATTACTCCCGATATTATCAATATAACATGCATTAGTACCCATATAATGCAGTTATTATCGCTGGAACTGTAATAATTATACTTATTACTTATATCATTATCAATATAACATGCATTATTACCCATATAATGGAGGTATTATCGCAAGAACTGTAATAATTATACTTATTACTTATACTATTAGCAATATAACGTGCATTATTACCGATATAATGCAGTTATTATCGCTAGAACTGTAATATTTATACTTATTACTTATATTATTATCAATATAGCATGCATTATTACCCATATAATGGAGGTATTATCGCTAGAACTGTAATAATTATACTTATTACTTATACTATTAGCAATATAACGTGCATTATTACCCATATAATGCAGTTATTATCGCCAGAACTGTAATAATTATACTTATTACTTATATTATTCTGAATATAACATGCATTATTACCCATATAATGCAGTTATTATCGCTAGAACTGTAATAATTGTACTTATTACTTATATTATTATCAATATAACATGCATTATTACCCATATAATGCAGTTATTATCGCTAGATCTGTAATAATTGTACTCATTACTTATATTACTAGCAATATAACGTGCATTATTACCCATATTATGTAGTTATTATCGCTAGAACTGTAATAATTATACTTATTACTTATATCATTATCAATATAACATGCATTATTACCCATATAATGGAGGTATTATCGCAAGAACTGTAATAATTATACTTATTACTTATATTATTAGCAATATAACGTGCATTATTACCCATATAATGCAGTTATTATCGCCAGAACTGTAATAATTATACTTATTACTTATATTATTCTCAATATAACATGCATTATTACCCACATTATGCAGTTATTATCGCTAGACCTATAATAAATATACGTATTACTTTCATTATCATCAATATAACATGCATTATTACCCATATAATAGAGGTATTATCGCTAGAACTGTAATAATTATACTTATTACTTATATTATTAGCAATATAACGTGCATTATTACCCATATAATGCAGTTATTATCGCTAGAACTGTTATAATTATACTTATTACTTATATTATTATCAATATAACATGCATTATTACCCATATAATGGAGGTATTATCCCAAGACCTGTAACAATTATACTTATTACTTATACTATTACCAATATAACGTGCATTATTACCCATATAATGCAGTTATTATCGCCAGAACTGTAATAATTATACTTATTACTTATATTATTCTCAATATAACATGCATTATTACCCACATTATGCAGTTATTATCGCTAGAACTATAATAAATATACGTATTACTTTCATTATCATCAATATAACATGCATTATTACCCATATAATGGAGGTATTATCGCTGGAACTGTAATAATTATACTTATTACTTATATTATTATCAATATTACAGGCATTATTACCCATATTATGCAATTATTATCGATAGAACTGTAATAAATACACTTACTACTTTTACTATTATCAATATATCACGCACTATTAGCCATATTTTACTATTATTATCGCTAGAGCTGTAATAATTATACTTATTACTTATATTATTCTCAATATAACATGCATTATTACCCATATAATGCAGTTATTATCGCTAGAACTGTAATAATTATACTTATTACTTATATTATTATCAATATAACATGCATTATTACCCATATAATGCAGTTATTATCGCTAGAACTGTAATAATTGTACTCATTACTTATATTATTAGCAATATAACGTGCATTATTACCCATATTATGCAGTTATTATCGCTAGAACTGTAATAATTATACTTATTACTTATATCATTATCAATATAACATGCATTATTACCCATATAATAGAGGTATTATCGCTAGAACTGTAATAATTATACTTATTACTTATACTATTAGCAATATAACGTGCATTTTTACCCGTATAATGCAGTTATTATCGCTAGAACTGTAATAATTATACTTATTACTTATATTGTTAGCAATATAACGTGCATTATTACCCATATAATGCAGTTATTATCGCTAGAACTGTAATAATTATACTTATTACTTATATTATTATGAATATAACATGCATTATTACCCATATAATGGAGGTATTATCGCAAGAACTGTAATAATTATACTTATTACTTATACTATTAGCAATATAACGTGCATTATTACCCATATAATGCAGTTATTATCGCCAGAACTGGAATAATTATACTTATTACTTATATTATTCTCAATATAACATGCATTATTACCCACATTATGCAGTTATTATCGCTAGAACTATAATAAATATACGTATTACTTTCATTATCATAAATATAACTTGCATTATTACCCATATAATGGAGGTATTATCGCTAGAACTGTAATAATTATACTCATTACTTATATTATTAGCAATGTAACGTGCATTATTACCCATATAATGCAGTTATTATCGCCAGTACTGTAATAATTATACTTATTACTTATATTATTCTCAATATAACATGCATTATTACCCATATAATGCAGTTATTATCGCTAGAACTGTAATAATTGTACTCATTACTTATATAATTAGCAATATAACGTGCATTATTACCCATATTATGCAGTTATTATCGCTAGAACTGTAATAATTGTACTTATTACTTATATCATTATCAATATAACATGCATTATTACCCATATAATAGAGGTATTATCGCTAGAACTGTAATAATTATACTTATTACTTATACTATTAGCAATAAAACGTGCATTGTTACCCATATAATGCAGTTATTATCGCTAGAACTATAATAATTATACTTATTACTCCCGATATTATCAATATAACATGCATTATTACCCATATAATGCAGTTATTATCGCTGGAACTGTAATAATTATACTTATTACTTATATTATAAGCAATATAACGTGCATTATTACCCATATAATGCAGATATTATCGCTAGAACTGTAATAATTATACTTATTACTTATATTATTATCAATATAACATGCATTATTACCCATATAATGGAGGTATTATCGCAAGAACTGTAATAATTATATTTATTATTTATACTATTAGCAATATAACGTGCATTATTACCCATATAATGCAGTTATTATCGCCAGAACTGTAATAATTATACTTATTACTTATATTATTCTCAATATAACATGCATTATTACCCACATTATGCAGTTATTATCGCTAGAACTATAATAAATATACGTATTACTTTCATTATCATCAATATAACATGCATTATTACCCATATAATGGAGGTATTATCGCTAGAACTGTAATAATTATACTCATTACTTATATTATTATCAATATAACATGCATTATTACCCATATAATGGAGGTATTATCGCTAGAACTGTAATAATTATACTTATTACTTATACTATTAGCAATATAACGTGCATTATTACCCATATAATGCAGTTCTTATCGCCAGAACTGTAATAATTATACTGATTACTTATATTATTCTCAATATAACATGCATTATTACCCACATTATGCAGTTATTATCGCTAGAAAAATAATAAATATACGTATTACTTTCATTATCATCAATATAACATGCATTATTACCCATATAATAGAGGTATTATCGCTAGAACTGTAATAATTATACTTATTACTTATATTATTCTCAATATAACATGCATTATTACCCACATTATGCAGTTATTATCGCTAGAACTATAATAAATATACGTATTACTTTCATTATCATCAATATAACATGCATTATTACCCATATAATGGAGGTATTATCGCTAGAACTATAATAATTATACTTATTACTTATACTATTAGCAATATAACGTGCATTATTACCCATATAATGCAGTTATTATCGCCAGAACTGTAATAATTATACTTATTACTTATATTATTCTCAATATAACATGCATTATTACCCATATAATGCAGTTATTATCGCTAGAACTGTAATAATTATACTTATTACTTATATTATTATCAATATAACATGCATTATTACCCATATAATGCAGTTATTATCGCTAGAACTGTAATAATTGTACTCATTACTTATATTATTAGCAATATAACGTGCATTATTACCCATATTATGCAGTTATTATCGCTAGAACTGTAATAATTATACTTATTACTTATATCATTATCAATATAACATGCATTATTACCCATATAATAGAGGTATTATCGCTAGAACTGTAATAATTATACTTATTACTTATACTATTAGCAATATAACGTGCATTTTTACCCGTATAATGCAGTTATTATCGCTAGAACTGTAATAATTATACTTATTACTTATATTGTTAGCAATATAACGTGCATTATTACCCATATAATGCAGTTATTATCGCTAGAACTGTAATAATTATACTTATTACTTATATTATTATCAATATAACATGCATTATTACCCATATAATGGAGGTATTATCGCAAGAACTGTAATAATTATACTTATTACTTATACTATTAGCAATATAACGTGCATTATTACCCATATAATGCAGTTATTATCGCCAGAACTGGAATAATTATACTTATTACTTATATTATTCTCAATATAACATGCATTATTACCCACATTATGCAGTTATTATCGCTAGAACTATAATAAATATACGTATTACTTTCATTATCATAAATATAACTTGCATTATTACCCATATAATGGAGGTATTATCGCTAGAACTGTAATAATTATACTCATTACTTATATTATTAGCAATGTAACGTGCATTATTACCCATATAATGCAGTTATTATCGCCAGTACTGTAATAATTATACTTATTACTTATATTATTCTCAATATAACATGCATTATTACCCATATAATGCAGTTATTATCGCTAGAACTGTAATAATTGTACTCATTACTTATATAATTAGCAATATAACGTGCATTATTACCCATATTATGCAGTTATTATCGCTAGAACTGTAATAATTGTACTTATTACTTATATCATTATCAATATAACATGCATTATTACCCATATAATAGAGGTATTATCGCTAGAACTGTAATAATTATACTTATTACTTATACTATTAGCAATATAACGTGCATTTTTACCCGTATAATGCAGTTATTATCGCTAGAACTGTAATAATTATACTTATTACTTATATTATAAGCAATATAACGTGCATTATTACCCATATAATGCAGTTATTATCGCTAGAACTGTAATAATTATACTTATTACTTATATTATTATCAATATAACATGCATTATTACCCATATAATGGAGGTATTATCGCAAGAACTGTAATAATTATACTTATTACTTATACTATTAGCAATATAACGTGCATTATTACCCATATAATGCAGTTATTATCGCCAGAACTGTAATAATTATACTTATTACTTATATTATTCTCAATATAACATGCATTATTACCCACATTATGCAGTTATTATCGCTAGAAAAATAATAAATACACGTATTACTTTCATTATCATCAATATAACATGCATTATTACCCATATAATAGAGGTATTATCGCTAGAACTGTAATAATTATACTTATTACTTATACTATTAGCAATAAAACGTGCATTGTTACCCATATAATGCAGTTATTATCGCTAGAACTATAATAATTATACTTATTACTCCCGATATTATCAATATAACATGCATTAGTACCCATATAATGCAGTTATTATCGCTGGAACTGTAATAATTATACTTATTACTTATATCATTATCAATATAACATGCATTATTACCCATATAATGGAGGTATTATCGCAAGAACTGTAATAATTATACTTATTACTTATACTATTAGCAATATAACGTGCATTATTACCGATATAATGCAGTTATTATCGCTAGAACTGTAATATTTATACTTATTACTTATATTATTATCAATATAGCATGCATTATTACCCATATAATGGAGGTATTATCGCTAGAACTGTAATAATTATACTTATTACTTATACTATTAGCAATATAACGTGCATTATTACCCATATAATGCAGTTATTATCGCCAGAACTGTAATAATTATACTTATTACTTATATTATTCTGAATATAACATGCATTATTACCCATATAATGCAGTTATTATCGCTAGAACTGTAATAATTGTACTTATTACTTATATTATTATCAATATAACATGCATTATTACCCATATAATGCAGTTATTATCGCTAGATCTGTAATAATTGTACTCATTACTTATATTACTAGCAATATAACGTGCATTATTACCCATATTATGTAGTTATTATCGCTAGAACTGTAATAATTATACTTATTACTTATATCATTATCAATATAACATGCATTATTACCCATATAATGGAGGTATTATCGCAAGAACTGTAATAATTATACTTATTACTTATATTATTAGCAATATAACGTGCATTATTACCCATATAATGCAGTTATTATCGCCAGAACTGTAATAATTATACTTATTACTTATATTATTCTCAATATAACATGCATTATTACCCATATAATGCAGTTATTATCGCTAGAACTGTAATAATTATACTTATTACTTATATTATTATCAATATAACATGCATTATTACCCATATAATGCAGTTATTATCGCTAGAACTGTAATAATTGTACTCATTACTTATATTATTAGCAATATAACGTGCATTATTACCCATATTATGCAGTTATTATCGCTAGAACTGTAATAATTATACTTATTACTTATATCATTATCAATATAACATGCATTATTACCCATATAATAGAGGTAATATCGCTAGAACTGTAATAATTATACTTATTACTTATACTATTAGCAATATAACGTGCATTTTTACCCGTATAATGCAGTTATTATCGCTAGAACTGTAATAATTATACTTATTACTTATATTGTTAGCAATATAACGTGCATTATTACCCATATAATGCAGTTATTATCGCTAGAACTGTAATAATTATACTTATTACTTATATTATTATCAATATAACATGCATTATTACCCATATAATGGAGGTATTATCGCAAGAACTGTAATAATTATACTTATTACTTATACTATTAGCAATATAACGTGTATTATTACCCATATAATGCAGTTATTATCGCCAGAACTGTAATAATTATACTTATTACTTATATTATTCTGAATATAACATGCATTATTACCCACATTATGCAGTTATTATCGCTAGAACTATAATAAATATACGTATTACTTTCATTATCATAAATATAACATGCATTATTACCCATATAATGGAGGTATTATCGCTAGAACTGTAATAATTATACTCATTACTTATATTATTAGCAATGTAACGTGCATTATTACCCATATTATGCAGTTATTATCGCTAGAACTGTAATATTTATACTTATTACTTATATTATTATCAATATAACATGCATTATTACCCATATAATGGAGGTATTATCGCTAGAACTGTATTAATTATACTTATTACTTATACTATTAGCAATATAACGTGCATTATTACCCATATAATGCAGTTATTATCGCCAGTACTGTAATAATTATACTTATTACTTATATTATTCTCAATATAACATGCATTATTACCCATATAATGCAGTTATTATCGCTAGAACTGTAATAATTGTACTCATTACTTATATTATTAGCAATATAACGTGCATTATTACCCATATTATGCAGTTATTATCGCTAGAACTGTAATAATTGTACTTATTACTTATATCATTATCAATATAACATGCATTATTACCCATATAATAGAGGTATTATCGCTAGAACTGTAATAATTATACTTATTACTTATACTATTAGCAATATAACGTGCATTTTTACCCGTATAATGCAGTTATTATCGCTAGAACTGTAATAATTATACTTATTACTTATATTATAAGCAATATAACGTGCATTATTACCCATATAATGCAGTTATTATCGCTAGAACTGTAATAATTATACTTATTACTTATATTATTATCAATATAACATGCATTATTACCCATATAATGGAGGTATTATCGCAAGAACTGTAATAATTATACTTATTACTTATACTATTAGCAATATAACGTGCATTATTACCCATATAATGCAGTTATTATCGCCAGAACTGTAATAATTATACTTATTACTTATATTATTCTCAATATAACATGCATTATTACCCACATTATGCAGTTATTATCGCTAGAAAAATAATAAATACACGTATTACTTTCATTATCATCAATATAACATGCATTATTACCCATATAATAGAGGTATTATCGCTGGAACTGTAATAATTATACTTATTACTTATACTATTAGCAATAAAACGTGCATTGTTACCCATATAATGCAGTTATTATCGCTAGAACTATAATAATTATACTTATTACTCCCGATATTATCAATATAACATGCATTAGTACCCATATAATGCAGTTATTATCGCTAGAACTGTAATAATTATACTTATTACTTATATTATTATCAATATAACATGCATTATTACCCATATAATGGAGGTATTATCGCAAGAACTGTAATAATTATACTTATTACTTATACTATTAGCAATATAACGTGCATTGTTACCCATATAATGCAGTTATTATCGCTAGAACTATAATAATTATACTTATTACTCCCGATATTATCAATATAACATGCATTAGTACCCATATAATGCAGTTATTATCGCTGGAACTGTAATAATTATACTTATTACTTATATCATTATCAATATAACATGCATTATTACCCATATAATGGAGGTATTATCGCAAGAACTGTAATAATTATACTTATTACTTATACTATTAGCAATATAACGTGCATTATTTCCGATATAATGCAGTTATTATCGCTAGAACTGTAATATTTATACTTATTACTTATATTATTATCAATATAGCATGCATTATTACCCATATAATGGAGGTATTATCGCTAGAACTGTAATAATTATACTTATTACTTATACTATTAGCAATATAACGTGCATTATTACCCATATAATGCAGTTATTATCGCCAGAACTGTAATAATTATACTTATTACTTATATTATTCTCAATATAACATGCATTATTACCCATATAATGCAGTTATTATCGCTAGAACTGTAATAATTGTACTTATTACTTATATTATTATCAATATAACATGCATTATTACCCATATAATGCAGTTATTATCGCTAGATCTGTAATAATTGTACTCATTACTTATATTACTAGCAATATAACGTGCATTATTACCCATATTATGTAGTTATTATCGCTAGAACTGTAATAATTATACTTATTACTTATATCATTATCAATATAACATGCATTATTACCCATATAATGGAGGTATTATCGCAAGAACTGTAATAATTATACTTATTACTTATATTATTAGCAATATAACGTGCATTATTACCCATATAATGCAGTTATTATCGCCAGAACTGTAATAATTATACTTATTACTTATATTATTCTCAATATAACATGCATTATTACCCACATTATGCAGTTATTATCGCTAGAACTATAATAAATATACGTATTACTTTCATTATCATCAATATAACATGCATTATTACCCATATAATGGAGGTATTATCGCTGGAACTGTAATAATTATACTTATTACTTATATTATTATCAATATAACAGGCATTATTACCCATATTATGCAATTATTATCGATAGAACTGTAATAAATACACTTACTACTTTTACTATTATCAATATATCACGCACTATTAGCCATATTTTACTATTATTATCGCTAGAGCTATAATAATTATACTTATTACTTATATTGTTAGCAATATAACGTGCATTATTACCCATATAATGCAGTTATTATCGCTAGAACTTTAATAATTATACTTATTACTCATATTATTATCAATATAACATGCATTATTACCCATATTATCCAGTTATTATCGCTAGAACTATAATATATATACGTATTACTTTTATTATCATCAATATAACATGCAGTATTACCCATATAATGCAGTTATTATTCGCTAGAACTATAATATATATACGTATTACTTTTATTATCATCAATATAACATGCATTATTACCCATATAATGCAGTTATTATCGCTAGAACTGTAATAATTGTACTTATTACTTATATCATTATCAATATAACATGCATTATTACCCATATAATGGAGGTATTATCGCTAGAACTGTAATAATTATACTTATTACTTATACTATTATCAACATAACATGCATTATTACCCATATAATGGAGGTATTATTGCTAGAACTGTCATAATTATACTTATTACTTACACTATTAGCAATATAACGTGCATTATTACCCATATAATGCAGTTCCTATCGCCAGAACTGTAATAATTATACTGATTACTTATATTATTCTCAATATATCATGCATTATTACCCACATTATGCAGTTATTATCGCTAGAAAAATAATAAATATACGTATTACTTTCATTATCATCAATATAACATGCATTATTACCCATATAATAGAGGTATTATCGCTAGAACTGTAATAATTATACTTATTACTTATATTATTCTCAATATAACATGCATTATTACCCACATTATACAGTTATTATCGCTAGAACTATAATAAATATACGTATTACTTTCATTATCATCAATATAACATGCATTATTACCCATATAATGGAGGTATTATCGCTAGAATTGTAATAATTATACTTATTACTTATACTATTAGCAATAAAACGTGCATTGTTACCCATATAATGCAGTTATTATCGCTAGAACTGTAATAATTATACTTATTACTTATATTATTCTCAATATAACATGCATTATTACCCACATTATGCAGTTATTATCGCTAGAACTATAATAAATATACGTATTACTTTCATTATCATAAATATAACATGCATTATTACCCATATAATGGAGGTATTATCGCTAGAACTGTAATAATTATACTCATTACTTATATTATTAGCAATGTAACGTGCATTATTACCCATATTATGCAGTTATTATCGCTAGAACTGTAATATTTATACTTATTACTTATATTATTATCAATATAACATGCATTATTACCCATATAATGGAGGTATTATCGCTAGAACTGTAATAATTATACTTATTACTTATACTATTAGCAATATAACGTGCATTATTACCCATATAATGCAGTTATTATCGCCAGAACTGTAATAATTATACTTATTACTTATATTATTCTCAATATAACATGCATTATTACCCACATTATGCAGTTATTATCGCTAGAACTATAATAAATATACGTATTACTTTCATTATCATAAATATAACATGCATTATTACCCATATAATGGAGGTATTATCGCTAGAACTGTAATAATTATACTCATTACTTATATTATTAGCAATGTAACGTGCATTATTACCCATATTATGCAGTTATTATCGCTAGAACTGTAATATTTATACTTATTACTTATATTATTATCAATATAACATGCATTATTACCCATATAATGGAGGTATTATCGCTAGAACTGTATTAATTATACTTATTACTTATACTATTAGCAATATAACGTGCACTATTACCCATATAATGCAGTTATTATCGCCAGTACTGTAATAATTATACTTATTACTTATATTATTCTCAATATAACATGCATTATTACCCATATAATGCAGTTATTATCGTTTGAACTGTAATAATTGTACTCATTACTTATATTATTAGCAATATAACGTGCATTATTACCCATATTATGCAGTTATTATCGCTAGAACTGTAATAATTGTACTTATTACTTATATCATTATCAATATAACATGCATTATTACCCATATAATAGAGGTATTATCGCTAGAACTGTAATAATTATACTTATTACTTATACTATTAGCAATATAACGTGCATTTTTACCCGTATAATGCAGTTATTATCGCTAGAACTGTAATAATTATACTTATTACTTATATTATAAGCAATATAACGTGCATTATTACCCATATAATGCAGTTATTATCGCTAGAACTGTAATAATTATACTTATTACTTATATTATTATCAATATAACATGCATTATTACCCATATAATGGAGGTATTATCGCAAGAACTGTAATAATTATACTTATTACTTATACTATTAGCAATATAACGTGCATTATTACCCATATAATGCAGTTATTATCGCCAGAACTGTAATAATTATACTTATTACTTATATTATTCTCAATATAACATGCATTATTACCCACATTATGCAGTTATTATCGCTAGAAAAATAATAAATACACGTATTACTTTCATTATCATCAATATAACATGCATTATTACCCATATAATAGAGGTATTATCGCTAGAACTGTAATAATTATACTTATTACTTATACTATTAGCAATAAAACGTGCATTGTTACCCATATAATGCAGTTATTATCGCTAGAACTATAATAATTATACTTATTACTCCCGATATTATCAATATAACATGCATTAGTACCCATATAATGCAGTTATTATCGCTGGAACTGTAATAATTATACTTATTACTTATATCATTATCAATATAACATGCATTATTACCCATATAATGGAGGTATTATCGCAAGAACTGTAATAATTATACTTATTACTTATACTATTAGCAATATAACGTGCATTATTACCGATATAATGCAGTTATTATCGCTAGAACTGTAATATTTATACTTATTACTTATATTATTATCAATATAGCATGCATTATTACCCATATAATGGAGGTATTATCGCTAGAACTGTAATAATTATACTTATTACTTATACTGTTAGCATTATAACGTGCATTATTACCCATATAATGCAGTTATTATCGCCAGAACTGTAATAATTATACTTATTACTTATATCATTATCAATATAACATGCATTATTACCCATATAATGGAGGTATTATCGCAAGAACTGCAATAATTATACTTATTACTTATATTATTAGCAATATAACGTGCATTATTACCCATATAATGCAGTTATTATCGCCAGAACTGTAATAATTATACTTATTACTTATATTATTATCAATATAACATGCATTATTACCCATATAATGGAGGTATTATCCCAAGACCTGTAACAATTATTATTATTACTTATACTATTACCAATATAACGTGCATTATTACCCATATAATGCAGTTATTATCGCCAGAACTGTAATAATTATACTTATTACTTATATTATTCTCAATATAACATGCATTGTTACCCACATTATGCAGTTATTATCGCTAGAACTATAATAAATATACGTATTACTTTCATTATCATCAATATAACATGCATTATTACCCATATAATGGAGGTATTATCGCTGGAACTGTAATAATTATACTTATTACTTATATTATTATCAATATAACAGGCATTATTACCCATATTATGCAATTATTATCGATAGAACTGTAATAAATACACTTACTACTTTTACTATTATCAATATATCACGCACTATTAGCCATATTTTACTATTATTATCGCTAGAGCTATAATAATTATACTTATTACTTATATTGTTAGCAATATAACGTGCATTATTACCCATATAATGCAGTTATTATCGCTAGAACTTTAATAATTATACTTATTACTCATATTATTATCAATATAACATGCATTATTACCCATATTATCCAGTTATTATCGCTAGAACTATAATATATATACGTATTACTTTTATTATCATCAATATAACATGCAGTATTACCCATATAATGCAGTTATTATTCGCTAGAACTATAATATATATACGTATTACTTTTATTATCATCAATATAACATGCATTATTACCCATATAATGCAGTTATTATCGCTAGAACTGTAATAATTGTACTTATTACTTATATCATTATCAATATAACATGCATTATTACCCATATAATAGAGGTATTATTGCTAGAACTGTAATAATTATACTTATTACTTATACTATTAGCAATATAACGTGCATTTTTACCCATATAATGCAGTTATTATCGCTAGAACTGTAATAATTATACTTATTACTTATATTGTTAGCAATATAACGTGCATTATTACCCATATAATGCAGTTATTATCGCTAGAACTGTAATAATTATACTTATTACTTATATTATTATCAATATAACATGCATTATTACCCATATAATGGAGGTATTATCGCAAGAACTGTAATAATTATACTTATTACTTATACTATTAGCAATATAACGTGCATTATTACCCATATAATGCAGTTATTATCGCCAGAACTGTAATAATTATACTTATTACTTATATTATTCTCAATATAACATGCATTATTACTCACATTATGCAGTTATGATCGCCAGAACTATAATAAATATACTTATTACTCCCAATATTATCAATGTAACATGCATTATTACCCATATAATGCAGTTATTATCGCTAGAACTGTAATAATTATACTTATTACTTATATTGTTAGCAATATAACGTGCATTATTACCCATATAATGCAGTTATTATCGCTAGAACTGTAATAATTATACTTATTACTCATATTATTATCAATATAACATGCATTACTACCCATATTATGCAGTTATTATCGCTAGAACTATAATAAATATACGTATTGCTTTTATTATCATCAATATAACATGCATTATTACCCATATTATGCAGTTATTATCGCCAGAACTGTAATAATTATACTTATTACTTATATTATTCTCAATATAACATGCATTATTACCCACATTATGCAGTTATTATCGCTAGAACTATAATAAATATACGTATTACTTTCATTGTCATCAATATAACATGCATTATTACCCATATAATGGAGGTATTATCGCTAGAACTGTAATAATTATACTTATTACTTATATTATTATCAATATAACATGCATTATTACCCATATTATGCAGTTATTATCGATAGAACTGTAATAAATACACTTATTACTTTTACTATTATCAATATATCATGCACTATTAGCCATATTTTACTATTATTATCGCTAGAACTATAATAATTATACTTATTACTCCCGATGTTATCAATATAACATGCCTTATTACCCATATAATGCAGTTATTATCGCTAGAACTGTAATAATTATACTCATTACTTATATTATTAGCAATGTAACGTGCATTATTACCCATATTATGCAGTTATTATCGCTAGAACTGTAATATTTATACTTATTACTTATATTATTATCAATATAACATGCATTATTACCCATATAATGGAGGTATTATCGCTAGAACTGTAATAATTATACTTATTTTTTATACTATTAGCAATATAACGTGCATTATTACCCATATAATGCAGTTATTATCGCCAGAACTGTAATAATTATACTTATTACTTATATTATTCTCAATATAACATGCATTATTACCCATATAATGCAGTTATTATCGCTAGAACTGTAATAATTATACTTATTACTTATATTGTTATCAACATAACATGCATTATTACCCATATAATGGAGGTATTATTGCTAGAACTGTCATAATTATACTTATTACTTACACTATTAGCAATATAACGTGCATTGTTACCCATATAATGCAGTTATTATCGCCAGAACTGTAATAATTATACTTATTACTTATATTATTCTCAATATAACATGCATTATTACCCATATTATGCAGTTATTATCGCAAGAACTATAATAAATATACGTATTACTTTCATTATTATCAATATAACATGCATTATTACCCATATTATGCAGGTATAATCGCTAGAACTATAATAAATATACGTATTACATTTATTATCATCAATATAACTTGCACTATTACCCATATTATGCAGTTATTATCGATAGAACTGTAATAAATATATTTATTAGTTTTATTATTATCAATATAACATGCACTATTTGCCATATTTTACTATTATTATCGCTAGAACTATAATAATTATACTTATTACTCCCGATATTATCAATATAACATGCCTTATTACCCATATAATGCAGTTATTATCGCTAGAACTGTAATAATTGTACTCATTACTTATATTATTTGCAATATAACGTGCATTATTACCCATATTATGCAGTTATTATCGCTAGAACTGTAATAATTATATTTATTACTTATATCATTATCAATATAACATGCATTATTACCCATATAATGGAGGTATTATCGCTTGAACTGTAATAATTATACTTATTACTTATACTATTAGCAATATAACATGCATTGTTACCCATATAATACAGTTATTATCGCTAGAACTGTAATAATTATACTTATTACTTATATTATTATCGATATAACATGCATTATTACCCATATAATGCAGTTATTATCGCTAGAACTGTAATAATTATACTTATTACTTATATTATTATCAATATAACATGCATTATTACCCATATTATGCAGTTATTATCTCTAGAACCATAATAAATATACTTATTACTCCCAATATTATCAATATAACATGCATTTTTACCCATATAATGCAGTTATTATCGCTAGAACTGTAATAATTATACTTATTACTTATATTGTTAGCAATATAACGTGCATTATTACCCATATAATGCAGTTATTATCGCTAGAACTATAATAAATATACGTATTACTTTTATTATCATCAACATAACATGCATTATTACCCATATTATGCAGTTATTATGGATAGGACTGTAATAAATATACTTATTACTTTTATTATTATCAATATAACATGCACTATTTGCCATATTTTACTATTATTATCGCTAGAACTATAATAATTATACTTATTACTCCCGATATTATCAATATAACATGCATTATTACCCATATAATGCAGTTATTATCGCTAGAACTGTAATAATTATACTTATTACTTATATTGTTAGCAATATAACGTGCATTATTACCCATATAATGCAGTTATTATCGCTAGAACTGTAATAATTATACTTATTACTTATATTATTATCAATATAACATGCATTATTACCCATATTATGCAGTTATTATCGCTAGAACTATAATAAATATACGTATTACTTTTATTATCATCAATACAACATGCATTATTACCCATATTATGCAGTTATTGTCGATAGAACTGTAATAAATATACTTATTACTTTTATTATTATCAATATAACATGCACTATTTGCCATATTTTACTATTATTATCGCTAGAACTATAATAATTATACTTATTACTCCCGATATTATCAATATAACATGCATTATTACCCATATTATGCAGTTATGATCGCCAGAACTATAATAAATATACTTATTACTCCCAATATTATCAATGTAACATGCACTATTACCCATATAATGCAGTTATTATCGCTAGAACTGTAATAATTATACTTATTACTTATATTGTTAGCAATATAACGTGCATTATTACCCATATAATGCAGTTATTATCGCTAGAACTGTAATAATTATACTTATTACTCATATTATTATCAATATAACATGCATTATTACCCATATTATGCAGTTATTATCGCTAGAACTGTAATAATTATACTTATTACTCCCGATGTTATCAATATAACATGCATTATTACCCATATAATGCAGTTATTATCGCTAGAACTGTAATAATTATACTTATTACTTATATTATTATCAACATAACATGTATTATTACCCATATAATGGAGGTATTATTGCTAGAACTGTAATAATTATACTTATTACTTACACTATTAGCAATATAACGTGCATTGTTACCCATATAATGCAGTTATTATCGCCAGAACTGTAATAATTATACTTATTACTTATATTATTCTCAATATAACATGCATTATTACCCATATTATGCAGTTATTATCGCAAGAACTATAATAAATATAGGTATTACTTTCATTATCATCAACATAACATGCATTATTACCCATATAATGGAGGTATTATCGCTAGAACTGTAATAATTATACTGATTACTTATATTATTATCAATATAACATGCATTATTACCCATATTATGCAGTTATTATCCCTAGAACCATAATAAATATACTTATTACTCCCAATATTATCAATGTAACATGCATTTTTACCCATATAATGCAGTTATTATCGCTAGAACTGTAATAATTATACTTATTACTTATATTATTATCGATATAACATGCATTATTACCCATTTAATGCAGTTATTATCGCTAGAACTGTAATAATTGTACTCATTACTTATATTATTTGCAATATAACGTGCATTATTACCCATATTATGCAGTTATTATCGCTAGAACTGTAATAATTATACTTATTACTTATATCATTATCAATATAACATGCATTATTACCCATATAATGGAGGTATTATCGCTTGAACTGTAATAATTATACTTATTACTTATACTATTAGCAATATAACGTGCATTGTTACCCATATAATGCAGTTATTATCGCTAGAACTGTAATAATTATACTTATTACTTATATTGTTAGCAATATAACGTGCATTATTACCCATATTATGCAGTTATTGTCGATAGAACTGTAATAAATATACTTGTTACTTTTATTATTATCAATATAACATGCACTATTTGCCATATTTTACTATTATTATCGCTAGAACTATAATAATTATACTTATTACTCCCGATATTATCAATATAACATGCATTATTACCCATATAATGCAGAAATTATCGCTAGAACTGTAATAATTATACTTATTGCTTATATTGTTAGCAATATAACGTGCATTATTACCCATATAATGCAGTTATTATCGCTAGAAGTGTAATAATTATACTTATTACTTATATTATTATCAATATAACATGCATTATTACCCATATTATGCAGTTATTATCGCTAGAACTATAATAAATATACGTATTACTCCCAATATTATCAATATAACATGCATTATTACCTATATTATGCAGTTATTATCGCTAGAACTGTAATAATTGTACTCATTACTTGTATTATTAGCAATA